>VZTJ01003356.1:205502-415563 GCA_013397795.1 Orthonyx spaldingii
GGTCGGGGGGGGGGGGGGGGCGGGAAATCACCATTTTAAAAATAATAATCCTCTGCTTGTGGCGAGGATAAAGGCAACGTTTCAGACTTCATCTGAGCATGACTAAACAGCCCTGGAGCTCACAGCACTTTTAACCCAGCAATACAATAATCTTTTACATTAGATCAGTAATTTTTCCTCTCAAAACATCTTAGATTTCCTCACCAGCCAACAGCCTGAATCCGAAAAGTTGCTGAAGCCATCGCATTCAATGATAAATTCCTATAACCTGAGACTTCTCAGCTGAACCCTGCACACTCGGCCCCACAGGCACAATGCTTAATTAAGTGTAATATCCTTATTTAAGGCAGGCAGTCTCTGTAAGCCTGGTAAGTGTTCCAGAAATTATTTTCAGAGATTTCTTAGCTACAGGAATGTATAGGGGAGGAAAAAAATATTACCAAGATAATCTACAGTCTCCAGAGGATCCCTACCTTCCAGAGATATGCAAAAAGCCCCAATTCTTTTGTTTAACCTGGGAGATAATTCGAAACCTGCAGCTAATGAATCCCAGGAGGTGACAGAGGGTTTGGATTAAGCTCCAATTTGCTAATCCTGCTGCTGGAGGTGGGGGAGGATCCTGGCAGCCCCTCCATTCCCCCCGGACTGCAACACACGGGGAGCTGCTGCTGCTGCTGCTGCTCCTGCTGCTGCTGCTGCTGCTCCTGCTGCTGCTGCTGCTGCTCCTGCTGCTGCTGCTGCTGCTCCTGCTGCTGCTGCTGCTGCTCCTGCTGCTGCTGCTGCTGCTCCTGCTGCTGCTGCTGCTGCTGGGGTGTGCTCCCCGGGCTCGGGTGGGACAGCAGCAGGGCAGCTCCCAGTCCCAGCTCTATCCCAGTTTCATCCCAGTCCCACCCCAGTGCTGGCGATGTGGGGATGCTCCCACCTGGGACCAGCAGCAGGGCAGCTCCCAGTCCCATCCCAGTCCCAGCCCAGTCCCAGGGATGGATGTGGAGGTGCTCCCACCTGGCTGGCACCACACAGCACCGAAGTTTTTAAGCTGCTGCTGTTCCCCAAGGCCAGCCAGCTGCTTTCCTTACACTTCCCCAAAATAAACCCTTCAGAATCATAAACATTTCCAAGCACTTGGACCAAAATCTGCCAGTTGTGGCAGCCGTTTCCCCTGGAATTCCAGCTGCTCCCGCTGGAATGAACATGCCTCAGTTGGCTGAAGTTGCTGGGAGGGTTTAACTCCGAGGGGTCCTGTTCAGAGCCTTTGCCTGCTTTGAATTCCCTCTGCTCCCTGCATGAGATGCCACAAGCCGTGAAAAATGGGAAAGACACCCAATGTTCACTCCTGGCTCTGCTTCAGTGGGGTTTCTCCTTCAAAGCTGCTCCCAGGCAGGTCCCTCACCCCACGCTCCTGTTCAAGTGCTCCATGCGTTTTATAAGGAATGGGAATTAAATCCATAACAAAAGAAAAACCCAGCAAGGACAAGGGAAGGAATGGGAGCAGAGGGAAGTCTGGGATGCAGCTCTTTGCCAGCAGGAGCAGTGGGAACGCTCCTCACACAGTGCAAGGACCAAACCAGGATGAATCCTGGACCCCGCATCAGAGATTCCGTTGGAACAGAATCCTGCTGGTTTGGGGGATTTCTAATCAATCTCGGAATCCTTGTGTTGTTAATTCTTTGGGAAAACAAACAACTGTACAGATATTGGGGTGAGCTGATGGTGGCCCTCCAGGACTTGAAGGAGCCAACAAAAAAACATGGAAAGAGACAATTTACAAGGGCTGGAGGGACAGGACACAGGGAATGGCTTCTCACTGCCAGAGGGCAGGGATGAATGGGAGACTGGGAATTGGGAATTCCTGGCTGGGAGGGTGGGGAGGGGCTGGGCTGGAGTTCCCAGAGAAGCTGTGGCTGCCCCTGGATCCCTGGCAGTGTCCCAGGCCAGGTTGGACATTGGGACTGGGAGCAGCCTGGGACAGTGGAAGTGTCCCTGCCATGGCAGGGGTGGGATGGGATGAGGTTTAAGGTTCCATCCAGCCCAACCCATTCCAGGATTCCCTGACTGTGACATGTTTGGATGAGCTGTCACAACACACAGGGACGCCCTGACAGGACAAGCACCAAGATCCCAAAATCTCAGAAGCACTTCTCTGCCTGTTGGTTTCCCTCGTTCAGCTCCATCACCCCTCCTGCCTCTGGCTCCTCTTTCCCACCAGGCTCGCCCAGACAAAGAGGGAGAAGCCCCAAACACTCCGGAGCGGGATTCCACGAGTCTCTGTCCCTGGGGGAAGCTCTGCTGCTATTTAGCTGATTGCAATTCCTCATCACAGCAATTCTCCCCATCATCATTATCCTACAGCAATCAAACACAAACAGGAGCTGGGGCTAAATGAGACGGGGCTGGGTAATGAAATAATTGCTGTGCTCGGCAGCCCAGGGACACTCCCAGCCCCCAGACCCCGCCCTGCTCCCGGCGTGCCAGGGACGCGAGATTCCCGTGTTTTCCACCATCCTGGATACACCACAGCCATCAGTCCTGCCTTGCCCAGGGCACAGGGGAGATTCTGAAGAAACGCTTCAAAGGGAATTTCCTTTGGAGTTTTCAATTTGGAAATATGTACCAGCCAGAACCTTTATAATATTGATATTTTATAGTAATGATATTATTGTTAGTAGTATTATTAGTATTAGTATTAGTATTATTAATATTATTATTATTCTCTGCCTCGCCTGAGCAGGGATTCCCCTTCCCCCTAAGGGCACAGCCCTCGCTGACAATGCTCACACCCAAATGTCTTGGAAGTGGGATAAATGTAGAAAACGATTGTTTGTATTTCTGGAGGGTTTCAGGCAATACAGGATTTAGCATTACAGCTTATTTGTAAGTTAATTCGATATATTTCCAATAATCCCTGTGTTCATTCCCTGTTCTTCTCAAGGAGTTTGTCTCCCAATCTTCTGGGATGTTCAGTGTTCACACACACATTTGTATATTAAACATCTTGGACCAAAGTGGGATCCACTGGGATCTCTGGAATCCAAAGTCCACTTTTCAATCCAAGTTAAGGATGGAAAAATGACCTCCAAACACAGGGACCAAGGGATGGCTCCTCAAAGCCTCCTTATCCACGGAGAGTGAGCAGAGAGGGATTCCCTGGGATGGAGGGACCCGGGGGCAGGCACTGATCACCACCAGGTCACCACGGCCCCATTCCACAGCCCTGCAGAAATTCCCTGTGGAGAGAAGCACATTCCATGGGAAGCCACCTGAGAGCAGAGCCTGAGAGGGCGGAGGGAAGGCTCAGGATGGAACATGGAGAGGAATTTGGAACAGGAGGCTGATATTTCGCCGGGTTTCAGCCCCTGGGCCCCCCATGGCCCCAGGCAGGAACCATCCGAGCTCTGCTCCGGGAATTCAGGTTCTGATCAACAAAGCACTCGAGGAAACGCTTCAGTTCCTGGAGCGGCTCCTCCCGGGGATCCATCTGCTCCTTCACTGGCATCACTGAAGGGCCCTGCTGAGCTGGGACCCCGCTCCCGAACACTCCTGCTCCAGCCTCGAGCTGGGATTCCAGCTGTGCCAACGCCTGAGACACGGAAAATTGGGAAACGCTGGGGGTTTGGCTTTTTGGGGTGCTGGGAAGCATCGAGTGGTTACGTGTGTGTGTGTGCACAGAGACCTGTACACAGAGGGACAGATAATTCATAGAGGTGAGAGAACTGAGAGGGCGATGAGAGATAATTGACAGATCAATGAGAGATAATTGATAGATTGATGAGAGACAATTGATAGATCATCAGCTATCGATTGCACATCAATTGATAGATGGACAATTGATTCACAATTGATAGATGGATAATCTTCTCTCACACTGTGGGATTTTCTTCCCACCTTTGAGAAGAAATTCCCCAAATTCAGAGCGAACTTTCAAACCCACATCCCAGTTCAATAAGAGAGAAAAGACCCCTATTTCCAGAATTCCCGCTTTGCCACTGGGGTGGATCCTTCCCCCCAGCACAGCACCTTGACGAGGTGGCTTTGGGAGCAAAGCCACCCTGGTGTTCCTCTGACCCACCTGGGCAAAGGTCGGAGCAAACTCCTCGGAGCTGAGCAGCAGGACCATGCTGGGACAGAGGTGGATCAGGAGCAGAGGCACCCAGAGAGCCCCTGGACTGTGCCAGTCCAGCGGCTGCACCTCCGGACATGAGGGATGCTCGTGGCACAGCCGGGTGGTTCCCTGGGATTGGAGTGGCCATGCTCAGCAATGAAAACCTCCTGAACAGAAATGTGAGCACACATCCACAGCCTGGAGGACAAAGCACGGCGGCTCTTGGCCAAAACCAGTGCCACCAACCCGCCGGCGATCCGTTCCTCCCGCCATCCCACTGGGAATTTTCCAGCCCCAGATTCGCTGGGAACACCCAGCCCTCGGAAAGGGGCTGGAAATGAAGGCTGGGTTAAAGGCAGAGCATCCCAAGTGGAGGGGCCCCGGCCCTCTGCTCCCTGCCCAGCCCCACGCGGGCGGCCGCGAGGCAAACATGGCGCTGCCAGCGGCGCGCTCTGCGCCGGAATGTTTGACAGCGTTATTTCCAGAGGTATCACAGCTTAATCAAACCTCAAACTCCAGCAGCGCCGCGCCGAGCTCCGCCGTAAACCCCCAAAATTATATAACACACATGTTTTTATGCTTTGCCAATTACAGCTGGAATAGGGACTGTTTGTTTCAGCCCCTCTCAAAATGAGGCGAGGATGGGAAAACAACCTATTTTCCTTATTAGGTTCAGGAGTCAAAGGACTCAGCCAGGAGCCGCAGGCTTCAAGAGCATAGAAGATTAAGACATATATTGGATTCATGATGGAGGGCACAAAGTTCATTTTCAAAATAAAACAGAATTTTATTCATATTCCTTTTAAAATTCAGATTGCCATTTGCCAGCTGACCTGTGACATGGCAGCAGTGTATTACATTTTCAATGAGCAGCCTGTCTGGAGCTGGCAGGAGAGGAAACTGCTTCCTGGTGGAGTTTTTTCACCGCCCTTAAATAGTAAGAATTTGTTGGGATTGTTGTCAGTAATGGGAGACGGTGCAAACAGGGACAGGGCAGCATATTTATTTTTAATAAGGCGACATGCAGAATAGCAAAGTCCCTGGCATTATGCGCCGAATAGGGCTGAAAAAATAAAAAAAAAAAGGAGAAACCAGAGCTCGGTTGCAATTTGTATGTGGAAATCAGGGGTGGAAATACTTGGCAGATACATTGAAAATCAAAACAAAAGCAGAGCAGGGGGAAAAAAATCCGTATCTATATTAAAAACTGAAATGCAAACGCAGTCGGCAACGAGTTTGAGGAGAGCGCGAGTCAAGCCAAGGGTTTCTCTAGCGAGGAGCGAGATTTATGGAGCTCGCCATCTGTCAAAATTAGATTACAAAAGGCACATATGCAAAGATACACCACGCCTGATTTTCATATATATTAAACTCCGCAACTCCTGCGGAAAATGAGGCTCCGCACGCGGCAGCGCCCGAAAGCTCCACGGCCAGCTTTGGGGCTTTGCTGGGATTGTGCTGCCATGGCACCGGGGGGATGTCCTGCAGGGTGTGCAGATCCAGCCCCAGTGGCCCTGCGTGTGGAACACCCAAAATGCAGCACCTGGCCTGGAAGGTGCTCACGGGGAGGGGGGACAGGACCAGTGGAAAGGGGACGTGGAGCATCGCAGCCCAGCCAGGCGGTGACGCTGCTCTGGGGTCTGAGCACACAGAGAGAAGGATGACACAGAGCCCTTTCCCAACCCATTTTCCAACCCATTTTCCCTCGTGGCAGGCTCCAAGCCCCCATTTCTGGGGTGACACAGCAGAATTCCCAGTCCCTCCCAGTCCCACACCAATTATTTGTGTATGTGGTGCCTTTTGTCCCCGCAATCAAAGCCAGAGCACAAACCACGCCGCTCTCCTGATAACTTAATCAAGGACTCTCTGCTCCAATCTACCTGTAGATAAAACCCAGGGTGTGTTTTGACACGGAGAAACAAATCCACTTAGGGCAGGTGAATTAGCTAATCACCGCCGCGCCGGCACGGCTGGCGCTCGGCGCGGGGATGCTGCTGAATATCAATTGTGCCACACTGGATCAGGGCCTGGCCCTGCCCCGGCTCTCTCATGTGAGCTGTGTTAACCCGCACTGGGGAAATCCTCTCCTGTTGACAATGGAGGAGCAGGAGAAGCAATTTTGTTGGCAATCTATTTTACTTTGGGAACAGCTGAGCTCCGAGGCGGAGCGCTCCGGCAAGAGCCGGGGTTGAGGGCAGGGAAGGGATGCTCGGCTCCACTCCCGGGTGTCTGCAGGCCTGGCGTCCGTGTCCGAGCCATGCCAGCATCCGCAGCGGGGTTTTCCACCAGGGATGATACACAGCTGTGATATTTCTCATCAATTTTACCCCAATATCTATTTTTATCAAGAGGGTTTAACTGACCACAGCATCACCTCACAGCTGTCCATGAGCTCCAGCTAACAGGTAGAAATGCTGAGTTTTAAATATGCCAAAAATATAAAAGAAAAACACCCACTTCTCTTTTTCTCATTGCATTTCAGATCCTAATATTTTTAATTCCTGATGGTTCTCATTTCACATTTCGTCTCAATTCAGAACATAAAACATTTTAAAACACCAGCCTGCAAAGCCGTTGTAGGTTTGCTTCCACCTTAATTTATGAAACTGCCTGCTGGAAGGTGCTGAGGCTGGTTGGGTATTAATATAATAATTAATATTAACAGTGTTACACCACTGCTCGACGCCACGGCCACTTTTTGCATTAATCATAAGAAGAAATCCAGGCTGCCCGGGCCATTCCCAGCATTTCAATGGATAACACTGTGCAGGAAGGGCTCTGCAAACACCCCAGCCCTGGGTGGGCACCATGTTGGATGCCAGCACCGTGCCTGCTCCTCAGGGAGGAACCACACCTTGGGAAAGTGGAGGAGAGGAACCCAAACAGGAGAGAGGAGCCTGGAGCAGCCACAGGGACTGAGCGAGGAGCGGAGCTGCCGCTCGCTCGGCTCTTCCTCCCAAACCCCGCTCCTCGTTGGGCATAAAATACAGGCTCCTTAATTGGTGTGTGCTTCTCCAACATGTTTTTAATGAAAAGGCGGCACATAACTCTCGGTTTGTTGGCTGGCAGAGCCCAATTTACAAAAGTGGGAGTGCAAGATAAGAACAGAGTACATCTGCAGCGCAGGCTGTGCAATGAATCACGCCGTGCCAGAGTTGAGCAGAATATAATTGAGTCCAACATCTCTGAGCACTTTCACCATAATTAATGATAATCTGTAACAGAGGAATCTGAGATTCCAGTTCAGAGAACTGTTTAATTAGGCCAAGTAATGAAAGCAGCAGCAGTACAAGAATATGGCCTGCCTCATGATTAATGATTCATGCTACCGAACACAAAAGTGCCGCGCCGTTAACTCCAGCGGGGCTGCGGCGCCCTGGCATTTACAGAGCGGGGAACTGCGGCGCTGCTGGGCTGGGCTGGAGCTGGCAGCGCCCTGCCCCGGCCCGTTCCGTGGTAAATAAGGATGCAAAGGGAACGGTCTCACCCGGCCGCCTCTGTGCTGGGGGCTCGCACAGAAATCTGGGCTCGGCCTGGACATCAGCGTCAGGGAAGATCTCCCTGCTCAGTAATTAATACCCACACCTCCAAAGTTCGTCACACAGCACTGCTGGCCCTTTGTGCTGGGCTGACACACGCAGGCCCTGCCAGAGGAGGGGCTCTGGGGGCAGCTCCAGACACACGGACACACAGATGGACACACAGACGGACACACAGACACACACACAGACAGACACATTGACACAGACACCCATTCATAGAGACACACAGACACATTCACACACTCAGCTCACAGGGAGGAAAAATAGTTGAGTTCACAAGGTACAAAATGTAAAAAGGAAAGAAAAGAAACCAAGATGAAGAGTGGTGAGTTTTTTAGGCTTCCACTTTTGCTGGGTCAGGGTGCAAAATGTAGAGCAATTTGACACGGAATTGCCCTGGAAGTGTAAGGGACACGACAAAAGAAGTGATAAGACTGCCTGGGGCTTTAACTTACAAGCCAGCAAATTACGTGGGTTTTATGTGACTATTTACTGCTCCTTTCCATGAAACAAGGAGTCCTACTTATCGTGGGCCCTGCAGAAGGCCTGGTACATATGCAAGGGGTGAGATAAGAACATTTTCCAGAGGGCCACGTTCCCTAATGTCTCCATTCCCCCCCAGATTAGGGCTCCTTGGGTGCCTCTTCAGAGCTGCCACGGCTCAGCGCCCACCGTGACAAATGCCCGTGCAGGGACATTATCTGCTCTCTGCCATAATGGCCCCACATTTCCAGCATCCCCCCCTGCCTGGGGACCCCCTGCCCTGCAGCCTCACCTTCCCCTCTCCTCCTCCCTGGCACACACAGAATCCTTCAGCTCCATCCTCCTCCTGAGCTCAGGGACATGGGGGCTCCAGGGCAGCTTTAAAAGGGGGTGTGAGACTGCTCGGGGGGAATCAAGATTGGAGTCACAATGTCCTGAGGTGGAAGGGACCCACAGGATCACGGATCCAGCTCCTGGCCCTGCACAGACACCCCAAAATCCCACCCTGTGCCCATTCCCTGGGGAGCCCGGGCAGTGCCCAGGGGAAGAACATTTCCTGATATCCAACCTAAACCTCCCCTGGCACAACTTCACACCAGCAGTGAGAAACTATAAGATTTTATCAGCACGTTTCCCTGAAGAAGAAAAGCTTAAAGAAAAACCCCACCTAAAATGAGAGGAGAACGGATGTGCTTAAATTATACCATCAAATAATGAGCATGGCAACTGGTGAATCTTTAATGGACATTTTAAAGAGCTCATAAACTTTTGAATGAGATTCCAAAGGCCCTGAAGCTGTCAAACACCCCTCAGCTGTTTTACAGACACACAGGGAACCTCAGAGCAGGGAGTTTCCTATCTGTGGAAGGGGAACTGTGGGAAGCTCCCGAGGCAGGCAGGGTGAGGAGGAGGAGGAGGAGGAGGCTGTGATTGAGGACAGCAGCATGGCTGGGTCCTGCTTAAATAACCCCTGGCGTTCTTTGAAGATGCCACAGCAGAGAAGGGAAATTCAGTAGATGTCAAATTTCCAAAAGACATTTGAGGAGGTTTCACTGAGCAGAAATCTGCAGAAACATCCAGGGCCAGCCCCACCTGGAAAGGTTCGGGTGACGTTGAGCAGAGCAGCTCTGGATAACAGGGGAGCAATGAGGGGTTGGGGCAGCTCCCAAATTCCAGAGGTGCTTCCTGCAGACCCAGTGAGGGCACGGGGACAGCCAGGAGGGGTTCCAGCGAGGGGACATTGCCATAAGGCACCAGGAAAGGTCCCACCAGAAACCCAGAGGTGCACAGGGGTTGTTCAGCCTTGCCCTGTATCACACAGGCTGCTCAGAGCATCCCCCACGCTCCTGCATGGAGCACAAGGGGATTTTTAAGCAACCTCTCTTTTTTCCCATTAAATACTCCAGGGGACAGGGAATTCAGCCCACCTGTTAGGAAGAGGGACCAGTGGCTGCTTCTTCCCTATTGCTCATTAAAGCAGGGATCAGCATCACAAGAGATCAGAAATGAAGCAGCAGCAGCCTGAAATCTTAAAAGCTGCCTCAGTCTACCCTGTTCTATAACTTCCCCTGCATTTCATTAGCAAGTGGTGTTAATATTTAAATTAGAGGGGGTTTGCCCCCTCACAGAGTGATCTCTGTTCTCATCACTGTCAGCACCAATCCCTGCACTCTCTGCACGCTCACCACGGACATTTCTGCAGCTGAAACTCGAGGGCTCGGAAGGGAAACGTTGAGATGACATCGCTGCAGGAAGATTTGTCAGCTAAAGTTAGCATCCCTAATTTTTTCCCATCATCAGCCCAAGAAAAATTAGCATGGTGACGTCTGGCCCTGCTGAGAAAATAAACAGAGAAGGAAGTGTGGAAATCAGCTGGTGCCTTCCATGCCCTGGTGCCAAACACTGACTTATTTTAGGGTTCTCAGAAGTCTTAAGCAGAGTTTGAGCCTTAGGCCACTGAGAGATGTGTACAGGGAACCTGGCTCGGCCCTTGGTGAGAATTCCAAACATGGCCAGGGGGTTTTTCTTGGAAATTCCTGTAAAAGTTATGCAGAGAGGGAAAAACTCCAATGCACAAAACCTAATGACTGGAAATGCCTTCCCAAAGCCCTGGCACGTGGGGAGGGAGGGAATGAGATCCTTCTCTCCCTAAATACCAGCAAGGGCTGCCCCAGAAATGGGAATTACAGCAGAGGCCGGGCAGAGAGAGGCTGAGGAGCAGGGCCAGGTGTTAAAATGCTGAGGAAACCTCGAGGCTGCATCCTGAATCCTGGGGCAGCTCTGAGCCCCTCGGGACAGGAGAGACCCTGAGGGGTTGGAGGAGTCCAGGGAAGGGAATGGAGCTGGGAAGGGGCTGGAGAATTCCTGAGGGAGCTGGGAAGGGGCTCAGCCTGGAGAAAAGGAGCTCAGGGGGCCCTTGTGGCTCTGCACAAGTCCCTGACAGGAGGGGGCAGCCGGGGGGGTCGGGCTCTGCTCCCAGGGCACAGGGACAGGAGGAGAGGGAACGGCCTCAGGCTGGGCCAGGGCAGGGGCAGGGGGGATATTGGGGAAAATTCCTTCCTGGAAAGGGCAGTGCAGCCCAGGGCAGTGTTGGAATCCCCAGCCCTGGAGGGATTTCCAAGCCCTGGGGATGTGGCACGTGGGGACAGGGGCAGTGCTGGCTGAAGGAACTGTTTGAACTCGATGGTCTCAGAGGACTTTTCCAACCCAACCCATTCCATGATTTTCTCTCCCTGGCAATGGCTTGAACACCCTCTGTGGGGTTTTTCTCCAGCCTGCCCTGCCTGAGCCTCACCAGCAGGTCCAGGAGGACACAACCACAGGAGTTTTGCACTTGGCCCAAACCAAGGCAGACTCTTTGTGCCGGGATTCAGAGATTCCATCAGTGGTTGATGGGAATCCTGATCCAGGGAGGGGATGGCCCAGAGCAGCTCCTCCTCTCCTCCTGGGCTGGGAGAGCAGCAGAGGCTGCAGATCCATCTGCAGGGAACCAAACAAACTCCAGCAGTGCCTGGGACTGACTGATGCCACCCTCGGAACAGCTGGATTTATTGACTTTGCAGAATCAATAGCTATTTTTATTAATCATCTTTAGATAGCAGGATGCTCCTACTATATCTCTTTCAGTGACTAATACAATAAATTTCCCCTTTTGATGTTCCCTGACATTTGAGCAAATTAAATGGAGCATTAAATATGATCCTCTTTGGGACAAAAGTGGGCAGAATCATTTGTGACTACTTTATTAACTGTTCTGAGAACACTGGCAGCACCTTCCAAAGTGCTGTTCAGCATGCCATGCTTATTATTATTTAAATTTTCCCCAGCACTGCTATATTACTATGGATCAAATGGTTTTAGCTGGGTGAAATGGAAATATTTCCATATTTACTTTTATTTTGGATGTGGCACCAGTAGAAGGACCGGAGTCCATTTTTGTGTATTACAGGGAATATTCAGGGTATTTTTGCTCTTAAAGTGGATGACAACCCTTAAAAAGCTCACATTTAAGTCATTTTGTTATGAAATTGTTAAAATAATATTTTAGAATGATGATTGCATAAGAATTATTGTTTTATTGTGAAAAAGTGAGCCCAGTTTACGTGCTCAGTCCAACGATCTATTAAATACTGCAGCTTGGAAAACTGAACAGGGAGAACTCCCCAGAGTGGGGTCCCTGACCCCCACCCCGATCCCAGGAAGGCCCCCGTGGTTCCCGGTGTGTTTTCCATGAACAGTCACTGCCAGAGCATTTCCTATCAGCCACTCCTGGCACCTGCACTCCAATCTCCAAACAACAGTAAAAATGAAACCAATCAAATGCCCCCACTTGGAAATTCCCTTTCTCCCCATCTTTTAGGGGGGGATTCCGGGAGGAGGGGTGGGAAGGCAATCAGGAGCCCACAGGTCCCTTCTGTGGATGGCTGTTTGTCAGTCCTGGCACAAAACCTCCCCTCAGCCCCTGCACGGCCTCGATTACGCCTTGATACCAGATTAATGCTGCCCAGCTCCTGCTGCCTCCCAGGCTGGAAGCAGAATTCCCATCACCTCCGCGAGGCCTTTCGGAGCCGCTGCGGGCAAACATTGGCGTTTCAGATTAAGGAGATAAGAACCAATCAGCACAAAATAGGAACCACCCGGAATTTTATAGCCAAGCTCAGATGGACCCAGGCAGGAGCGGGGATTGGAGCTGGAATATGAGAAGGAATTGCAGTTCCCCCATCCCCAAGTGCCCCCTGTGCAGGAGCAATGCAGGTGAGTAAGCACAGCTAATTAGCCCTGCAAAGGAACTAATTAACCCAAGCTGAGCACTGCCTTAACACAGCTCTGCCATTCCCAGTGTGCAAGAGGTGCAAAGCGGGGCTGGGCAGCGCAGGAAGGGGAATGGTGCCCCTGGAAGGCTCAGCTGGGACAGCACTGGGGTGGCACAGGCCCCTCCTGGCCCCATCCCTGCATCCCAACCTCTCCCTCTGCCTGAGCCCATTTGGGAGCACCCCTGGGCATTTCTGGGCGAGATGTCCCAGCAGCAGAATCCCAGGGTTAGAGAGCTTGAAAAAACCCTCCAAGTTCATCAAATCCAAGCTGTTCCAAATGCCCACCCTGTCCCCAGCCCAGAGCTCTGAGTGCTGCATCCAGGAATTCCTTGGACACCTCCAGGGATGGGCACTCCAAACCTCCCTGGGCAGTGCCAAGGCCTGAGCACCCTTTCCATGAAGAAATTCCTGCTGATGTCCACCCTGAGCCTCCCTGGCACAGCCTGAGGCCGTTCCCTCCATCCTGTCCCTGGTTACAGCAGACCACAAACCAATTTTTCTACACATTCCCCACTGATGAAATGTTGTTGCAGGAAACAGAAAAAATAAATGATTTGCCAAAATTTATTCCTTATTGGGAAAAATTACTGAGAGGAAAAAAAGTCCCAAGTTAATGAGAATTAGCTATGCAGGTCCCATCTTTTTTAAATAAAAGCAGAGTTACTTTTCCTGCGTGTTTCCTTTTATTATTCCCTTCATAGTGTAATTTAAAATAAAATAATCTGTTATTTAGATAATAAAATAACACATTGAAACCTCTACTCTTTCCTGCTGCAGTTTCCCTCCTCAGGACAGACCTTGAGCCAAGTGGTCCCCAGGATGCTCTGAACTGCTCCCCACCCTGGTGAGGAGAGCAACGGCCACACCCAGCACTCTGAGAAGGTGAAAAGTGCTTAGACACTCAAACATTTTTCATTTCTATGTAATATTTTGTATTTTAGCATTGGGAAAGCAAAAACAATGAGGGAGAACTCATTTCTGCCTCTTGGAAGAGGATGGGGAGAAGGACCTGAGGCTCTTCCCAATATCAGCGAGTGCCTGAAATGAGCTTTGTGCAATAAGCCCAGCCATGTCACCAGGCCCCTCACAGACGATCCAAAGATTAAAGGCTCTATTCCTGGAGGGTTCCCGTGGCATTTACTCAGGGATTTTGATCAAGCTTTATGTGATGGGCTACCTAACACACCTCTCCCAACCTTAAGAGCTAACAGGAATTTGGTATCTCTCAACATGGATTTCTTGCTGTACTGGGGGATATTTGGCAAACATCTCGAGACTGTAGCCAGGCACAGGCAGGAGGGAAAACGAAAGAAGAGGAGAAAAGTGGCCAAAGAGTCAGAGCAAACACTGAGATTTGGAGGCAAAGTCTGCATGAACATGGAGCAAGTGTGGGTGTTAAAGCCCTGCTTCAACTAAGGGGGTGTAATTTTCCATGGCCCATGTCCACAGAAATGCACCAGGAAATAGAGGTGTGACAGAGAGCTGAGGCTACCAGAACATCAAACGCATGTCACAGCCTCAGCCAGCCCTACACAGAGCCCTCAGCAGCCATAGAAACTCCTCTTCATGTTGGAATGACTAAAACCCAACCCAAACCCCAAAACCACACCAGGTTATCCCTGCCCTTGGCAGGGGTGTGGAATGAGATGCTCTTTAAGGTCCTTCCCAGTCCAAACCGTTCTGTGTTTCTATGAACCCCCCAAAAACAACAAAAAAAAACCCCAATACAAACCCCAAACCAAAACAAACAACCCCACAACAACAGCAAACAATCATTTGACATTTGACATTGGTGCACAAGCAAGAAAATCCAAACAATGTTGAACAAAGAACCAAGAGCTTCAGCAGCAGGAAGGAGATTTCCTGGGAGTGCTGCCTCTGTGCAAGGAGCCACCCACAGCCTCTGCGTCACCGCAGGAGCTGTCTGCAGGTAAATATCTGGATTTCTGGGGCTTTTCAGCACGGCTGTGAACCACAGGTGGGTGTGGGCTGGCCTGGGGCACAATCCCCTCCCAAACAGAGCAACAACACATCCTAGCACAAGGATAACCATCCTAAAGGCCTAAAACCCACTGCTGCTGCAAATCCATCAGCAGAATTGTTTGCTGCTACGAGTGGAGAGCCAAAGAAGAGGCCCCACAACTCACAACAGCCCGACGGGCAAAGCTTACACCGAGCACGTGCTTTGCTAGGCCCGGCTGCAGACGGGGCTGCCCTGGGGGCCACGGGGGCAATCTCAGCTCTGAGGTTTCTCCTGTGCTCTGAGGAGATTTAAAATCTGAAAACCACCATCCTGAAACCACCATCCTGAAACCACCACGTCACACCCGGCAGCCGGGGCAAGGCCACCCGAGAGCTGTGCTGGCAGCCGCTGCAGCGCTGGCGTGTCCCTGGGGCTCAGCCCCCTCAGCGTGGCACAGGCAGTGCCCATGGCACGTGGCACGAGGGGTAAAAGTCACCACACGTGTCTTAAATGGCTGGTTTGTCACTGCAGCTGAGGGGAAACACGGCTTTAACCCCAACCCCCCCGGCTCCAGCTCCTGGGGAGCCGGCAGCGCGTGCAGCCCAGGAGCCAGGGCTGGAGGGGCTCTCTCGGAAGGGTTTGCCACAGCAGTGCTGCTCCTCTGGGCCCTGGGGAAGTGCAGAAGGCTACAAAGAGCCCTGTGGGTCTCCCCGAGCCCAGAGCCCGGCGGGGCAGAGCCCTTCCCTCACTGGAGCCAGGGGCTGGCACCTTTGGGTTCCCCGTTCCAAAGCAGAGCAATTCCTGCAGGTCAGGAGCGTCACCGCCACGGGCACTTCCCGCCGTGCCCCTGCCAGAGGTGCTGCAGTACCAGCACAGACTGGTGTTCCTGGGGCCCTTGGGAAGGGTGAGCAGGGCCCGGCTGAATCGCTCCATCTCCAGGAAAAGGCATTAGAGGAACTTCCACCTCCACGCTTGGGGCAGCTCGGGACGCGCAGCGGAGGAGCCGGAGCCGTGCTCGCCTGGCTGGACCCAGGCAGCTCCAGGATGCAGAGATGGAGCAGCTCCTGCTGCTGGGAAAGCCCTGGGAAAGGGAGCACCAGCGCCTCAATCCCCAGCCAAACACGCAAAAGGGTGGGGAGGAATGAGGGGAAAAATATCAGGGTTCATCGGAGGGAATTTAGGGGGAAGCGGAGGGTGAGGGTGGGGAGACAGAGAAATCTGCCCCATTGTGATGGAAAAACGCTCTGGGATCATCTGGAAGAAGGGGGAAAGGCTGCAGGAAGCAATTTGTTGTGTGCAGAAGGTTAGGGGAGAGCCCCTGGCAAAGAAAAAGAGAGGAGAAAGGGATGAAAAAGGGTGGGAGAGAGCAGGGGAAGAGCTGGGCCACATCAAAGAGAAGCACCGGCCCTTGGGGACTCGTGTGAGGTTTTATTTAAGTCCCTACTAAAAAGAAAAAATCAATTAAATTAACAAAATGGTTTACATTAGAATTCATCAAAAATACCCTTCAAAGAACAAAAAAAGCTTTAAGCAGGGTGATACTTCTGTGACTCTGGCTGCCATACCCAACACGTCCTCCCGGCTCTGGGAGGGCCCAGCTCCTGTGCCCAGCTCTGCCCAGCACGGGGGGCAAGCACTGACCCACTCCCAGGGAAACACTCCCTGCAATCCATCTGAGAGCCTCTGGAGTTCACAGGGAATGTCATCCGGCCCTGGAATCACACCCTCACACCCAAGGCTGTGGATGCATGTCCCATGGCACAGGCACCTCCCTCCTGCCTCCTCCCCTGCACTCATTTTTCAACCTCCCCAGAGGAAATGGAAACCTGATTTGGCATTTTGTAAAATTCCAGTTTCTTATTTTCAATAGAGGTTTTCACTGCAAAAGACCTCCGGGGTTTTTGCCTCAGAAACGTTCAGCTTCAGGACAGGCTTAAAATGAGGGGCAGCTTCCCAAAAGGTGTGTCCTGCTGGAATCCCAGGATTTGGCTTGAAAGGGACCTTAAAGATCATCTTGTTCCAGCTGTGTTCTTGCACACGCTGGATGGGGATTGGAGACAGAGGAGAAACCCCACTGTTCTCATCACAGAGATCTTCTCACTGCTTTTTTATTAATGCAGGTGTTAAACGAGACCACATATTCCTGACAATTTACATTGCCCTGCTTAAGCTGCATGGACAGGTGGACAGGGAACAGGGAATTAAACCAGAGGACACCGTGCTTGAACAGCCAACTCCGGTTGTGTCCATGTGTGTCTAAAATAAAGGGCTGGCAGCTAAAAATACCCAGCCAAGAGCATTTCCTCACACCCCAGGCTGGCATTTTGTGGCAGAAATGTGAGAAAATAGATTTTTTTTTTTAAATTGGCTTGGAAGAAAGTTGTCTATTTGAAAATCTGTGTGAAGAGGGGATGGCACAATCTGTCCAAAGCCATGATTCTCTCTCTGTAATCACCTTCCTCCCGTGAGTGCCTCTGGATTTGGGGAGCAGCAGCTGAATTTCTGGGAAGAGATGTCCCAGAGCAGAATCCCAGCATCACTGAGGTTGGAAAAACCCTCCCAGACCATTGAGCCCAAGCTGCGCCCAATGCCCACCTTGTCCCCAGCCCAGAGCCCCGAGTGCCACCTCCAGGAATTCCTGGGACACCTCCAGGGATGGGGACTCCAAACCTCCCTGGGCAGCCCCTGCCAAGGCCTGACCACCCTTTCCATGGGGAAATTCCTGCTGATGTCCACCCTGAGCCTCCCTGGCCCAGCCTGAGGCCGTTCCCTCTCCTCCTGTCCCTGTGCCCTGGGAGCAGAGCCCGACCCCCCCGGCTGCCCCCTCCTGTCAGGGACTTGTGCAGAGCCACAAGGGCCCCCTGAGCTCCTTTTCTCCAGCCTGAGCCCCTTCCCAGCTCCCTCAGGAATTCTCCAGCCCCTTCCCAGCTCTGTTCCCTGCCCTGGACTCCTCCAGCCCTTCAGTGTCCCCCTTGTCCTGAGTGGCCAGAGCTGGACACAGCCCTGGAGGTGTGAGCCCAGCAGTGCCAGCACAGGGGGACAGTCAGTGCCCTTCATCAAGCAGGGTGAAGAGAAGGACCTTGGGTGAGGAGGAGGATCCTGGATGGAGAGCAGGATCTCGGATGAAGAGGCTGAGGAACAGCGGGAATATTTCCCCATGTCCACGTGCTGCAATGTCCAAAGGCGCAGACTGATGAATCCCGCCCCCAAGGAACCCTTCTTTGGGATTCACACGGATGCTGGGAAGCAGCAACTGCCCCCAAACCCCTTAAATAACCCCACTTTTATCCTTTCCCTCTCTCCTGCCCGGGATCCGGCCGCCGCACACGAAGGAAATCGCGGGAGCTCCTCGCTGGCGGCGGCTCGGGCTCCTCGGCACCACAGCATTTGTCATTGCCAAAGCAGCAGAGTTTAATTAAGTGTTGTGAGCAGCCTAGTGAGAAACACACTTTAAATTAAACCTCTGCTCAGGCAGCTCCCGTTCTCTCCCTCCGGAACGATCAGCGGGGCCTCGGCAGAAATCCCCGCTCCCGAGGGAGCGGCACCTCCCGAGCCGGGAGCGCTCTGCCTTCCCCACAGCCCTGATTAAAGCACATTTCAGAGTTCCTCCTTCCACGCAGAGCCAGGTGAAGGCCGTAATTAATGTGCCCACCACTAAACATTTTATTTACTCTCCATCTATTAAAGTATTACCGAGAAAATGCGCCACCGTTTCGGGTTTAGCCAAATCACTCGGCAAATTCGCTTTGGGTGCATCAAACCCTCGTTAAGATAATGGGATAAATTGTTTTAACACCTCGGGAGTAACCAACGGGCACAAGTGCATAAAGATTTGAATTTTCAAAATATTTATGCAAATTTTTTTTACAATTTGAGGTTATGGAAGATATTTAAATTAATGACAGAGGAGTGAGGAATAAGATGGGAAAAAAAATCCCAACCTAAAAAGGATTTGATTGTGGGTTTTCCATGGGAGAGAAATATTTCAACCTGCCTGGTCTTTCCAGGAGGAAGGATCCTGCTGCAAAATGATCCCCCCTAAAAATCAGAATTGTGAGTAGCAGCTATGAAATACCCCGGTGACATTTGGACATTTTTCCTGCCAACTGCAAACTAAATGTGGCACAGAGGGAAAACATTTGTGGGTACCACGGAATGATGCTCCAAAGATGTCCGGGGGTGACCCTGACCCCATCCCTGAATGGAGCCACCCCAGGCAGGGCTGCCCACGGATCCTCAGCCCTTTTGTGCTCAAATTTGGCCTTTCAAGAAAGAATTTATTCCACACTATATTTTCAAAGGTATTTTTATCACCCCCATGATGCTTTTTTTTTTCTGGTGAAATAAATCTACAATTTTACCACCAAAATGAATTTTTGGTAGCAAAAATATTTTTGAATTATTTCAGTAAGTATATCAGGGGTATTTTGTTATAATAATTCATGGAAATCTTGAGATTTGAAAATTAAAATAAGGATTTTGGCTTTTCTGGGCACAGGGGGAAGAGATGCAGATCTGGATATCAGTGGTCCAAAGGCAAATGTGAGCTCTTTGTGCTTGTCCTGGGCAGGATGGGAGATTTTGTGTGGTGAGAGTTGAACCTGCCTGAGCCCACCCTGAATCCTCTGCCCTTGTCCCTCCTCTGCTCAGCCCAGGCTGTCTCCCAAAAATGGGACAATCAATTTAAACTGCCACTCAGAGCCTTGACTCCGGAATTATTTCCAGGATGTCCTGAGGTTGGGCAGCGGAAACTCCAACTTCCCTCTTTGGGTAGGGGGTGTTTTCCAGCTGCAAATAAAAATATAAATATTTGTGGTCACAGGTATTTTCTGAATATTCCAAGTAATCTCGAGATCAGTGTCCAAGCTGTGGCTGCCCTGGATCCCTGGCAGTGTCCCAGGTCAGGCTGGAGCATCCTGGGATGGTGGGAGGTGTCCCTGCCCATGATGGGCTGGAATGGGATGGGATCTGGGGTCCCTTTCATCCCAAACCAGTCTGGGATTGACGTGTACAAAGGGTGTCCTGGTTGTGGGGTTTTCTCCCAGTTCCAGGCACATCCTGGGGATTCCTCTCCCTCATTTTAGTCCAAGCTTCCCTGGAGCCTCAGGAACATCAGAGAGAAAAATAATGAACCGATTTCATTATTCTTCAAGGGGTGGTTGGGGTGGGGTTTGTCTAACAGATAATGCCCATTGAAAGGAAAGCAGAGGGAATCAAAGGACTTTTAACAATGGAAAGACTCAGAGGAAGCGATGCAGGGGCAGGAATCCATCCTTGGATCCCATAAACAAAATAAATAAAGAAATAAATTAAATAAATAAATAATCTCTGCTCTGCAGCACCAGCCAAGCCAGCACTCAAGCAAAATGCTATTTTAAAAAGCACTGAAGCATTTTCTAACTTATCCCCAGGGATTCACACTTAAAAAAAAAAAAAAATCATCACATAATTCAGTGGTTTCCTTCAGATGCTTGGAGCAAATCCCAGCTCTGTGAAAACACAGGGCCAGGAGGAGAACCCTGGGCTCTGCCTGACCCCCAGGATGGGCTCACACCTTCTCCTCTCTCAGCAGCAGAGAAAACACCACCTGGGTGGGTTTGATGCTACTGGTGTGGTTTGAAGGGGAAGCAGCTCCAGTAAATGGAGAAAATAAAAGTGAGCATTTGATTCTCTGGGCGTTTGCATGAAGAGGGGGTGATCTCTGTCTGTTGGCCACTTTGTTTAGGCACTTGTATCTATATTTCCTCTTATTGTGGCTCTCTCAAGTGTTTGATAGACTAAGATGGAGGCATTAATTGAATTCAAGTGTAGACACCTGAAGTATTTTTATTATTATTTTTAGTTCTCTCACCTTTTATTTCCATTAGCACAGAAACGTGGTCGCGGTGGGGATTTCTGCCTGAAGGACACAAACAGAGCTGGTTGCAGTTATTAAAATAAAACTACTTTACCTGAAAAAAAAAATAGTGCCCGAACCACTTAAGCTGAAAAAAAATTTAAAAAATAGAACAAAACCTCTGTATTTTCCTAGGTTTCAGAGGTCTGAGTTTTCCCACTGCATCCTGCAGTGTTGTACCAGACAAAATTCCAGCCCTGGAGGTGTCCAAGGAAGGCCCGGACGTGGCACTCAGGGCTGACAAGGTGGGGATCGGTCACAGACTGGACTCAATGATCCTGGAGGGCTTTTCCAGCCTCAGTGATCCTGGGATTTGGTGATCAGGGCATTGGGCTCAGGCAGTTTTGCCTTTCAGGAATTGAATTCCTCCATCAGGGAGGGAGAGGTGAGGCACAAAGAGCAGCCCCACGAGCTCCTGCCTCCCCACACACCCAGGGTGGGGGCAGAGACTCTGAAATTCCATCTGTCTGTGCTTAAAATAAAACTCAGCTCTCTGAGAGGATGAACAGGGCAAGGGACTGTCAGTGGGAGAGGGAAAAAGGGAAAGATGGGATGAACGTGTGTGTCCCTGTGCAGGGCAGGGCTGCACCCAGAATCCCGACACCAGACACTTCTATTCCAGTTTGGGAATCAGGAATGTGAGAAAATCAGCACAGAAAATCTGGAAAAAAGGAAACTGCAGGCAGAAAAGGGAGGAAGATTTAAAGGAACTCGAGTCCAATACTTGGAACCCCACAACTCGTCAGATTTAAACAGGAACCCATGATAAGATGTAAAATCAGATGAGTGACAAAGAACCCTCTGCCCTGCTCTGGTGTCCCGTTTTCTGACACTCGGGCACAGCTCTGGAAACACTCTGTGCACTAAAATCTCAATGTATTATAAACATGAAAATATAACCATGAAAATTAGGGCACGAGAGCCCCGTGTCGCCTCTGGGGAGAACAAAGGGAGCAGCTCTCCTAAATATAAACGTTCTACACCGAGAGCCAGACATCCCAGGCATTTCTGCAGAGGATTCCTCATTTGATCATTTTTTCCTAGCCCAGATCTCCTAAACAACATCGCCCTGGATGCTCCAAACAGGAGGGATGCCGAACACCCACCCTCTCTGCAGAGCAAAGCGCCTGGGCCCCACAACCTTCCCAGCACCAGCAGCAAATCCGGGATGTGCCACTGGAATGGGATCTCAGATTCCCGGCTCCTCCCACCCTCACTCGCGGGATCACCTCCAAAACAAACTCCGTGCAAATCATCAAAGTTTTGGTGGAAGAAAAGCAAAAAAACCTCTTAAATAACCACACTAACCCCCTGTTCTATAGTAGGAAATAAGCAAATAATTGGAGGATTTTATATAAAACTCTGTTTTCCCGACTCTTTTCCCAGGTCTGTGCCAGGCTGCAGAGCGGGAGTGGGAATTTGAGCACCACAGAGAAAATGCAGCGATGGAAACGGAAAATCACTGCAATTCCTGCTGCACATGGTGCATCATTAGCCTGGAATTTGAATGTGATCCATTAGGAAGGGATTCAGATTAAAATGCACAAACATATGGTGCGCGGGGAGAGAAAGGAAATTCCGGCAGAGTTCTGAGTTACTGCGAGATTTCCAAGGAAAAAGACACGAGGAGCACATTTTTCAGCCTCCCACCGAAGTGCACCCCTTCGTATTGATTTCAGTTCAAGGATTCAGAGAGCAGACAGGAGCTTCCAGAAGGCCATTCCCAGAATCCAAACTAGAAAGCCCCAGTTTGGCTGTTTAAAGAATGGGAATCCACGGCACAGGAAGGAAAAGCTCCAGCACCTGTGTGAGTTCCATTCCTTAGCTGGAAAGTGATACATTCTGCTCCCAAATTTCTGTTGTTTAGCATTAGTAATTTCTCTCAGCCTCTGTTTTTCTGTAAGTTTGGAACTTAACTGAGAGGTTGTTTGGATTTTTCTTTTCTTGAGATTTTTTTTCACCTGTGGGATGAGCTTTGAACCCTTTCCTGGGCCAAATAAGTGGCCAGTTCAAGATTACTTCAGCTTTTCCCAAAAAATGCTGGATTGGCGGATTCATTACAAGGTATTTTCAGCTACAGCTCCTGAAAGAGGATTTCTTTAAAGAGGCTTTATCAAAAAGAGAAAAATGAAAGTGTTTGGGATGGGAGGGGGGGAAAGGAGTAGAATAGCAAGAATTAGGGCCAGATTATGGCCATAATTAAGCCTGGCTCCATCCCAAAAATAAAAAAAAGACTTGGGGTTATAGTAGAGCCCTGAATTTTTCTTACCAGAAGAAGCCAAATTTTGCTGCACTGTCAGGAAAATATCCCAAATCCATGGTGGCTGGGATGGGCTGGAGGAGAGAGGAACACCAGGCACAACAGCTGTGAGTGAAAACCTGTGGGACTCAATCACAGAATTCCAGACTGGTTTGGGATGGAAGGCACCTTAAAGTTCATCCCATTCCATCCCCTTCCATGGCAGGGACACCTCCCTAGCCCAGGCTGCTCAAATGTTCTGGATGAATTCAAGGTGAAGGAAATAAACCCCGTCACCTCTGACTCTGTACCTCGTCCCTGCTCTGCTCTGTGGCGCTGCTGCTGACTGCAGAGCCAAAGGTCCAAACCCATTTCCTGAGCCACACACTCCATTTCTAGAGGTTACTGAGGGATAATTCCACCCCTTCTTGCCTTCCCTCAAGGAAATAAATTGGGAATTAAATAAAAAGATAGGTAAAAGGCTTCCACGTAAACGGAGAGAAAATAATCCAGCAGGGAAGAGCTGTCTCCTGTGCACGGGAAGGGTGTGCTGGACATTTTCTCATCCCACATGAAAAAGCTGTGCATTGAACAATACCAGGAATTACAAAGGCACACAGGGTCTCCCCCACGTCCCTCCTTCCATCCAAACCCCTCCTGTGCTGTGGAAAGCTTTTCCACAGGGTAAGAACCTCGCGATTCCCAGGCCAGATGGCTTCCTCAAATCTGTACAGCCCCAAAGGGAGATGCCCACGTGGCCTCTCCAGCCCCCTGAGCCCTGTCCTTGCCACGCTCTCCCATCCAGGGATGCTCCATCACAGCCTGCGGGAGCAGCACGAGGGTGGAAGGTGTCCCGGGTGAGGTGTGCAGAGTGCAGGCACTGCTGCAGGAAATCCAGGGAACGTCAGCCTCGGCTCCGAGCTCCTCCAGATCCCATCCACGTTTCTCCCACACGCTCATCCCGGCAGTGCCTGAGCCCCTCTGGAGCGGCTGCTCTCTCTCTCTCTATCTATCTTTCTATTTATTTCTCTCGTTACTCTGCCAGCGCTGTTAATTACTGCTGCTGCAGCCCAGTCCATATTGCCAGCCCGATTATCCCGGCTGCCCTTCCGTTCCCTGCAATGAGTTGTGCCAGGGCACTTAAGCAGTCGCGAGCGCTCGCCCTCCGCGGTGGCGCCTGGCAAATGTGAAGTGACACGGGGGCTCTGCTCGCCGGGAGAGGGGAGGACAAGGCCACCGCGGCGGGGAGGGACGGGCACGGCCTTTATGGCGGCTGACAAAGCCAACCCCACCTCGGCCGGAGCTGCCGGACCCGCGCGGAGCCCGTCCGCGGCAGAGCCGGGGTTAACGCGGGCGCGCAGCCGCGGCCGTGAACCTTAAACAAACTTCCAGCAGCATTTTCCTCGCAGCCGCCTGACATTTTTCTTTATGTTTCGTCAGTCATATCTGAGCGATCAGACAGCCGCCACACGTGGTACACCCACCAGGATTATTATCTCGAGCAGAGGCCCAGAGCTCATTGTAGCAGGCATGTAATTCTTTACAATGTACGCCACGTTAAGTGTGTTGGGTTATCTATTCAACAGCTGACTGAGCCGGGCTCTCAGCTCTCCTCAACAACCATGTAAGAAGCGATGACAATTGTACTACTTCATAAGGGCTGCATGCAACTCTGACACACACTTCACAGCAACCAGTCATCTATATAAACCAATTTCAAGAGCAAAATTGCATGGTGCCTCCACTCTGTTATAAACACGATATCCACTCAGAGCTGATAAATGCGCCGCATTTCTCCCGAGCTTTAAAGCACCGCTTCCCTCCCCGCTGCCTGCAGCTCCCAGTGGCGTGTGGGGACAGCGGGAAGGGGACAACGGGAGGGGACAGTGGGAAGGGGACAGCGGGAAGGGGACAACGGGAGGGGACAGTGGGAAGGGGACAGTGGGAAGGGGACAGTGGGAAGGGGACAGCGGGAAAGGGACAGTGGAAAGGGGACAGTGGAAAGGGGACAGTGGGAAGGGGACAGCAGGAAGGGGACAGCGGGAAGGGGACGCTGGCACCCGGCACAGGGACGTTCCCCCTCCTCAGAGCCTGCATCTGATGAGCTGTGAGAGAAAACAAGGTTAGGCCTAATTAAGGCTTTAAATACTTCTCGACTCTGGAGCAATTTTCAAATTAATTACGGTATCTTTTCGTAGGATTAATGCAATGTAATCATTGTTACGGAGTAAAATATCTATAGCAACCACTGAGTCCTTGAAAAAGTACTTCAACACCAAACACTCCAACAAAGGGGAGATTAAAGACTGTCAGACAAATTAAACCCATTTTTCCTGGCTATTAGAGCTGGGTAAAAGCTCTGTGGAAGTGTCTTGTCCATACAATGCTGGTTATGGATGTGCTGGCTACGTCTGAGGCTCTAATTTTGGGAATTCTGCAAATTCCCACCAGTTTGAGGTGGCAAATGTCATTTCTGGACTATAGGCAACGACTGAGCCTCCTGCACTGAGCGTGGAACCTCCCCCAGTGTCACAGTGCAATGAAAAGATGAAATATGGCTACAGCGATCTTGATTTAATGAACCCTGTAATTGAATACCCAACCAAATAGACATCCTGATAAAACACAACAAGGACTGTTGTTTTTTTTAATTCAGATAAAGAATAGGATCAATCTCTGTTTGTTTGCATTGTTCAGCAGTGCTACAGGAGAGTTACAAAAGTGCTCGAGAACCATCCATAGATGATCCTGTCTTGTTGGGTGCTGTAGAATAATTTAAATATAATAAAAACTAACAAAAACCTTTTAGAATTAACATTTATGCATTGCTATCACATTGCCTTTTTTTTAAGTCCTGACCACTGAAAACACACCCCGAGGTTCATCACAAACATGTGCTGACTCCAAAGGGTGTTGAAGATGAGTCACAGCCAAGGTGACACACAGGGCCACGGGCACAGGACAGTGACACACAGGGCCATGGGCACAGGACAGCGACACTCCAGTCCATGGGCACAGGACAGTGACACTCCAGTCCATGGGCACAGGACAGTGACACACAGGGCCATGGGCACAGGACAGTGACACACAGGGCCATGGGCACGGGACAGTGACACACAGGGCCATGGGCACAGGACAGTGACACTCCAGTCCATGGGCACAGGACAGTGACACACAGGGCCACGGGCACAGGCCAGTGACACACCAGTCCATGGGCACAGGACAGTGACACTCCAGTCCACGGGCACAGGCTGAAGGTCCAGGTGGCTGCACAGAATCTCCCTCGGTCTCTTTGCCTCCTCTGCTCTGCCCCAATCAAAGCCCTCCCAAGTGTTTGTTCCCTTTGCTTTCTGCAAAAAACTCCCTAAATCCACCTTTCTGCACTGCTTGGAAAACGAAGATCTGTGCAAGCCTTGCACTGTCCTCCCTGAGAGTTCCCAGCCCTGACTCATCCTTCCACACCCGAATTCATTTTTCAGGAGACAGTTAACGCTGATCCACAGGGAAAAGCTTCCCAATCCCGAGCTCTCCTTGCAGTTACGGCTGAGAACAGTGGGCAGAACAGGCACCAGCTTAGAACTGACTTTGCTTCCTAGATTGGTCTCCAATGCTCATTTTACTCTAATTTAACCTTTCCTAGTTAATTTATATCGGTTCAGCTTGCCAGCCTGTACCTGCCAGAGTGATCATCTCCCATCAAGGGCTGGGCGTGGACAGGGCTGCTCTCTGTCGGCTCCGTAACCAACACACCTAATTAAAGTCCTTAGAAACCTTTAATGTGACAAGACGAGACAGGAACGGGCAAGAAAAATAAGAGAGGATCTTTCAATTACTTTAATCACGCTGACTTTCAAATCCCTATCAAAACACGGCGCGGGCTGAAACTTTGCGCAGTTTTCCCTTTTCCAGGAGGTTCCCGGTGCCCGTCCCGGCGCGGCCGCATCCTTTCCCCTCTCCCTTAATGAGCACGGCTCTGACGGAAGGGAGAGGGAAGGGGAAAGTAAATATAGAAAGTGCTTGTAATAAATGATTAAATTGTCCTCCAGGCACGTTTTGCATATGAATATAAAAGTTGTGATTAATAGGTTATCTAGCACATTAACAAAGGCTTCGGCAAACAGCGGCCAGCGTGGCGGGCCCTGCCAGCCCTTTCTGCTTTCAATGGAGCTGGAGCGAAGCATTCGCTGGAGTCCCAAATTCCGGCCAACAAGGCCATCAAAGCCGGGCAGATTGCGGCTTTTCCACCCCGGGCGCTCCCTGCCCACTGTGAGCCTCAATGCCCCCACCGGGCTCGCATTAAGAGCGATTTAAACAAAAAACCGACGCGGAAAACAACGGCCCGTGCCAGGGGCACCGGGAATGGCTCCGAGCGGGGACAATGGTGCCGGGACAAAGGGGACATCTGGAGCACGGGCACCGCCTGCCCTGCGCCGCTGCGGCCCTGTCCGGGGAGGCGAAGGGTGTGGGAGCCAGAGCCCTTCCCTGGCTCCGTTCCCCGATGGATCTGACACCCCCAGAGCAGCGCAAAGGCCGGTGCAGGGCTCTGTCCCTCCGCAGCGCTCCCGGGGTGGCACCGGGGGTCATTTCTGTCACCCCGTGAGAGGCCGCCCGGCTCGGGGCGCTCCCTGTCCCTCCGGCCGGAGCAGCCGGCGATGCCAAGGAAAGGTCGGCAGAGCCCTTCCCCGCCAGCCACCGAGGCGCTCCCGAGGAAACCAAGAGGAAACGGGATTCTGGCCACCAAAAATCCACTGCCGCAACAAATGCTTCGTATCCATCCCATTTCTTCCCGCTCGCAGATTTTTAATCCTCTCTTAAGCACTTTTAAAGTGCCCAATTTTTGTCTCATTTGAATTTAAATCAGTTTGTATGGAGAACTTGGAGAACTTCTTTTTTTAAGCGAGCTTGTTTGGCAGGTACATTTTCCCAAGATCACCCAGCTTTAATTTTAAATTTCAAAAGCCTTGCGTTTAATCCCTTGAGCTGGCCTGGTACCTTGCACCATCTGTTCTGGGGTTTTGTTATAACCGAGAGCACCTGCAGAGTTTTGCAACATTTCAAGCTGTCTGTGGACAAAAATCAAAATAATTATAATTTTCATAAACTAAAGACGGCGATTCAGACGCTGCAGCCCCGATTTTCCACACCAAGCCTCTGCACTGGGAGCGTTTCTCCTGCACGAGGGGGTTTTGTTCCCGCTGCCACCGGATGCTCCAGGAGCAGCCAGGATGTCCCTGGGCACCTGAAGCTGTCCCACCCAGCACTGCTGCAGGCTCCAGGCTGGGAGAAGCTCTGCTCCTGCCACCACAGATGGGACAGGCACAGAAGCAGAAGGAAATAGCCTTTTCCAGCAGCCACACTGCTCAGGGAGGCGGTGACAAGGGGTTGAGGCCATCCCTGTCCATCCCTGTCTGCTCCACGTGTCCCGGTCCAAAGGCATCTCTGGGTGCTTGGTGGGTAGGAAAGGTTTTCTGCTACCTTGGACAAATAAAAATCCTTTAAAGAGATGGTGTTTGTTTAGACTTCATTACCCAGAGCTCTTCATTAGGGATAAATCCCTCCTCAGGGCATGCTGGATAACTTTACAGGGAGCATGGATATCTCACCCTGCGGATGGTGAGGGCACATCCCAAACCGTCCCCATGATCCCCTGGAGGATCTGCAGCGCTGCCTCCGACAGAGGCTGACCAGGACCTTGGGGAAGTGGGAGGAGAGTCCCAATTCCCGCTGGACGCGTCCCCCAGGCCCTCTGGTGGTGTCCCTGCCTGAGGCGAGGTGTGGCCTCCTCACCCTCACCTTCATCCCCCTCCTGAAGGGGGAGAGCTCAGCCTAAGCTGGGAGTCCTTGGGTGCTTGGTCCCTGCTAAGCAATGGATGGACAAAAAAAGTGGAAAAGAGTTTTTATAGAATCATGGACTACCTGAGTGGGGTACCCAGATATGGCCTTTTGCTCTTGCTCAAGCAGCTGAGCCAAAGCCCATCCTTCAAAGAACAGCCCCTCCTGTTGCACTCCCGCCTGGAGCCTCTTCTCCTCCCGCACTGCGTTTGTGCAGGGAGCCCGAGGCAGGAAGGGCTGATCCTGCTGGGAAGGGTCATCCCTTGCCCTGGTCTGGCGTCTCTGCCTTCCTACTTCCAGGAAAATAAAATATAATTAAATTAAATGAAATTTTATATATATATATATGTATATATAAAATAACTCCTGACACTTTTGGAAGTCAGCCCCATGCCCCAGGAGGCTGAGGCAGGAGGGAGTCCCACCACTGTGCAGTTTGGGGTTCCCAGTGAGGCCTGGGCTGTGTCCCCACGGAGCAGCTCCATGTTCTGAGGGCTGGGCTGTGTCCCGCGGAGCAGCTCCGTGTTCCATGCAGGAAGCAGCACCTATGGCCCATTCCCAGCCCCAACCCCCTGTTAAAGGCACGAGGCTGTGCCTGCTCCAGGAACAGTTTGCTGAGGCAGACGACGCGGGGATGGCAATGAAAGCCAATTAAAGCGAGTGGATGCCTGGAAAGATGGATATTCACGGGAAATGGAGCGCTTGTCCAGGGTTACCTGGGCTGCAAACGGGAGAAGGGCAGGAGTGGAAGAGCTTGGATTCACCAGGGACCAGCCAGGAGCTGCCCTGTGGCTTTGGGACCCTCGTGACCATGGAAAGCTGAGCAGGGGGGAGAGGGAGCAAAACCTACAGAACCCCACAAAACCCCACAAAAACCAACCCCTCACTGCTGGGCTAAAGAAAACCCGGAGACACCACAACCCCAACCCCTCCACAAGTCCCTGACAGGAGGTTGGGACCTTGGGCTGGGCCCTGCTCCCAAGAAACAGGGACAGG
Source organism: Orthonyx spaldingii (assembly GCA_013397795.1). NCBI lineage: Eukaryota > Metazoa > Chordata > Aves > Passeriformes > Orthonychidae > Orthonyx > Orthonyx spaldingii. The sequence goes on from VZTJ01003356.1 coordinate 234,866, forward strand.
AGGAGAGGGAACGGCCTCACGCTGGGCCAGGGGAGGCTCAGGGTGGACCTCAGCAGGAATTTCCCCATGGAATTGTTGTTAAACATTGGAATGTACAGTCCAGGGAGGCTTGGAGTGCCCATCCCTGGAGGTGTCCAAGGAAGGCCTGGATGTGGCACTCAGAGCTCTGGGCTGGGGACAAGGTGGGCATCAGGCACAACTGGGACTCTGTGGGCTGGGAGGGATTTTCCAGCCTCAGGAATTCTGGGATTCTGTGGAAATTCCAGAAGGTTCTGGGGTTGAGGCAGCACGGGAAGGGTGGGGCCACCTGGGTCTTGGCACCAAATGCTGTGGTGGCATCAAGTGTTACCTGTGGTTGGCACACCGGGGGTGGAGGGGACTGAAGGTCACCTCAGCAATGGTTCCACAGCGAAGAGATATGTGATATATATATTATATATATATATATACACACACACATATGTTATACATATAATATATCTAATTTATATATCTCATATATATATATACATTACTACTGTGTCGCTTCTAAATCCTGCTAAAAAATAACACTCAGTGAAGTCCAAGAACCCAGGAACGTTTTAAATCCGGTAACAGTCGTGCAGTTCTGAGCCTCAGAGTCAACACTTCACCTTTCCTTTTTATGCTCCCAGAAAATCAATTTGTATTTTCTTTATCTCCCTTATTTATATTTTATATATTTCCTACAGATTCTTTATTTCCTTATTTCACTTTTATCCCTTCATTCCTTCCTCTCTGAATACAAGGGAGAAATTTCAAAATTTTAAAGACTAAAATCTGTTTTTCTTTTCTAGATAACTCCCTAAGCTTATGGTGCATAAAAATGGGATTCTAATATTTTTAAAATCAATAACCAAATACTGAAAAATAAAAAAATGTATATTAAAAGGAACAAATAATCTCATTTTTACATTTTCATGAAAGGCACTATATGCTGTATTATCCCCCTTGCAATTTAGTGATTTATTTCTGGTCACTCCGGGCTGTTGGGAAAGAGAAGCAAATGGGATTAGGATATCAAATGTTGGGATGTTTCCTGCATTTATCTGCCTCGCAAGGGGCTGGAGCCGAGCAGGGGCTAATGGAAGCCGTGCACCCCGAATTCAGCACAGCGGCTTCAAAGGGAAATCCTCCTGCTACATGGATCCCATTTGTGTGGGGAAACCCAATTACTGCAGGGCTCTTGTACCTTTTATGCTGCTTTTTGCTCCAAGTGCTTATTCTGATTTGATAACCCCGGCACAAATAAAGTGTCACCCCCGGCTCTTATCTCCCAACTCGCAGCTTTCCAATTTGTCTCACTTAGTTCAGAACTTGACTCCTTATTAATTACCCCCACGGGGTCCTGCAGGGACCGGGGCTGCAGCAGCAGCTCTGCCCCTGCCAGGTATCGTGGGAGGGCTTGGAAACCAAATCTCAGAGAGACACGAAAAACCCCCAGCAAAACAACCCAAAACCTAACAAAAAACCCCGCAAAAACACCACCACCAACCAAAAAACCCCAAAAAACCCCAGTTAAAAAGAACTCAAAACAACGAAAATAAAAACAAACCAAACAACCCAAAAAACCACCAACAACCAAAAAAGGCACAGAAAAAAAGAACTCAAAACAACAACAAAAATTAAAAACCCAAACAAACCCCCCCCACACAAGCACCACCACCACCAAAAAAAAAACCTGAAAAAAAGAACACAAAACAACAAAAATAAAACAAAAAAACCTCAAAACCCCACAAAACCACCGACAACTATAAAAAAATCCCCCAAACAAACCAGAAAAAAGAACTCAAAACAATAATAACAAAACAACCAAAAAAACCCCAAAGTAAAGAAAACCCCAAATCCCCAAATATTTTGACCACATATCTTCACTAGATTTGAACAGCAAATCAAAGGCCAAAAGCTCTCCCAGGCACCACCAGATATTTAATTCCCAACTTATTCCAGAGCCCAGCACTGTTGGGTTCATCCCTTCCATGCCCTGCCCATTCCATGGCATCCTTTGGGAACACTGCTCTGCACCCCAGGGATTTTCTCCCTGTGATTTCTGATGCTGGAAAATTCTCCACATTCCCAGAGAACAGCCCAGCCCTCAGCCCTAACGAGCTGCTGCAATTTTCCCGGGTGCAGACACTAAACCCCGAGTGGCACAGGGAATGAAGCCGAGGGATGAACTCCTGTTTTGGATATTTCCAGCTGGCTGCCCCTGCCTGTCCCAAAAAAGGGTGAAAATGGGTATCCCAATTCCATATTCCCAATAAAGTTACTCTGATTTCCCAAAATCCCACTTTAACATAGAAACTTTGCTGGAGTAACTGCAGAGTCTGATAGAAATCTGTAAAATCCCTCTCCCGTTGGAAAACATTCCTGCTCAGGAATGTGCTGTGACTATCCAGGGATATCCTCTGGAACAGGCACACGGCTCTGGGAGCACACACACCCCAATGGGGCTGGGAAGGAGGGAAGCACCATTTCTGCATGAATCAGACATTTACTCCAATTTGTTTAATCAAAAATAATTGAAACAATGTAAAAACTGCCCAAAGTCTTCTAATGAGAGAGCCTGGCAAAGGAATCCCAGTGATTATTCCTGGGTTCCATTAATTAGGAGCCACAGTTCCACAGTCCAGTGAGAGAGGATAAATACTCAGTCACCACCTAATCTGAGTGACCCAGCCCCAGTCCCAGAGTTAAACAAACAGAATCTGATTTACAAAGTACATTATTCAATATTTTAGCCATTAACTGCTGCTAAAATAATTCAAGGGTGCAATTGGAGCTGTCTTTATTTGGATTATTTCCAGCACAGTCAGAGAACAGCACTCGGCATCAATTAATGCCCAGTTCTCATCCTGAACTTCCAACAGGAATTTGTGATGTCCAAACCAGCCCTGCCTGGATGAGGGATCTCGGATCCAACCTGAGGGAAGCTGGCTGCTTTATTTTGGGCATTTCCTTGTATTTTAATTAATGTCATCAAGAGGAATCTATTGATTTGCTAAACTGGCTTTTAATGAATTATCACACCCGGAGCCTGTGGCTTTTTAAAAATCTTTGCTGCCGTGGGCAGGAAGGCTTTGAAAGCTTAAAAAATAAAATAAAATAAAATAAGAAAGGAGAAAGCAAAAGGAACGTTTCACCCAGTTCCAATGCTCCCAAAGCCCCAAGTAGTTAATTTATGGAATCTCCTGTTAGTGAGTGAACAAAGGTAAAAATAACAGGCCAGTTATAAACTGGTGCTGTGATGACATCGTGAATTATTTAAAAAGGGCACGTTGAGTGTGACCAGCGAGCCATCAATCAGGAGAGACAGTGATGAGAAAAAGAGGTTTCAGTCACTTCCTCGGTGGCAGCAGAACAATCCCGGCTGGCGGGAGCCGCGCTGCCGCTGACCCGGTGGCACCGCATTGTCACCGGCCCTTTGAAGGCCGGAGCGGCTCCTCTCAATATTGGAATGCGAGGAGTAAATAAATCCCGGGCTCAGCCGCCGCCTTCCCTGCACACTTCAATTTGTCTGACAATGGGCAGGACACGGCCGCACAAATCTCTTCAAGCCCCGATGAATTTTTTATGGCTGCTCCAGTCCGGCTGCAAAGGATGGGCTCTGAGAGGGAGCGGCGCTGCTGCCAGCGGGAGCCGCCGGAGACAGAGCCTGGGAAGGGTTCGCTGTGGAATTCAGCCCTTCCCGAGAGCCCCTCAGGCCCTGCCTCGCCCCCAGAGCCGCCAGAGCAACCCGGGGTGGGGCCCATTCCACAGGGAATGGAACCTGTCCCACAGGGAATGGAAACATGTCCCAGAGGGAATGGAAACCCATTCCACAGGGAATGGAAACCTGTCCCAGAGGGAACAGAAACCTGTCCCACAGGGAATGGAAACCTGTCCATAGGGAATGGAAACGTGTCCCAGAGGGAATGGAAACCCGTTCCACGGGGGATGGAAACCCCCTCAGCTCCCATTGCTGCCAAGCACCAGAGGGTTAGAAATAGCCAGAGAAAAACCTGGTTTAATAACCAAATCCCAAACCTGGTTTAATAACTAAATCCCAAACCTGGCTTAATAAACTAAAACCCGAAGCCTGGCTTAAAAACCAAAATCCCAAACCTGCCTTAATCAAAGCAAATCCAAAACCTGGTTTAATCCACCCAAACCCTCCACTGGCTTTCAAAGGAAGCCAATCTTGCTGCTGAGCCCCTGAGTGTGGAGGAAGAAGGGAGAGCAAAAAGCCGTCCAAGCTTGAATTTGTGTTGGATTGATGTAGGAGAGCTTCCTTCACCTGATGCCCCCTGGAATTCTATCCCAAACTTTCCCTCAGATCCCAGTTCAGATGTTGGGTGCTCTTAATGAGCCCCCGGATTCCTGCAGCTACAAGGACGGCACCAGAAAATGGAATAAATCGGAAAACTCCAGCTCTGCACAGCAGAGCTGCTCCCAGCAGCCCAGGGGTGCTCCCCATGGTATCCCTGGAATGCTTCCCATGGTGTCCCAGGGGTGCTTCCCCAGCCCGAATCCCCAAGGGATGTTTTCCAAATTCTCCCGGCCCCCATCCCTGAGCACTGGCACTGAGCACACAGGGAGGGCGTGCAGGCCGTGGGGGATGTGGGCATGGAGGGATGAGGGGATGTGGGGATGAGAGGATCCAGGGATGAGGGGATACATGGATGTGGGGATGCAGGGAGGTGGAGAGGATGGGATGCAGGGATGTGGGGATACAGGGGTGAGAGAATACAGGGATGCAGGGATAGAGGGCACAGAGATGAGGGGACACAGGGACACAGGGATACAGGGATGAGGGAACACAGGGATGATGGAATACAGGGACACAGAGATGAGGGGATACAGGGACACAGGGATACAGGGATACAGGGATACCAGGACACAGGGGTGAGGGGCTGCCTCCCTTCCCGCCCCAGCCCCTGTCAGCCCCGAGCCCGCGGTGCTGCCCCTCAGAACCCCCAGCCCTTCACCCACTCCTGATCCTCAGCCCCGCTCCAGCAGCACTTCCCGGGAATCCATTCATCTCCAGGGAACCTCGCACCACTCCAAACCTCTACTCTGCCACTTAATTGTTCCTAACAGGTATATCAAAGGTAAAAGAGAACTAATTAATTTTCCAGCTCGGTTTTATTTTACTGTTACTGTTTGGAGAAAATAGAACTAAACCCCATTAGTGTTAAGGTAAGACCATGAAACAACATAATATAATGCAAGAAAGACATTTAATAGCGTGGAGGAATGTTAAATTACTAATTAACTCCAAGTTCCTGGATAAAAAAGCCGAGTAATTTACAGGATTATTGCAACGTGCAGCTCAGATTGCCACGAGGGTCAGCTCGGGAGCATTTCCTGCTATTTCCTTCAGCGGGGTGGTTATTGGAGAATTCCTCTCACATTAAAATCCACCGTCCTTACCCACAGTTCAGTGCTGCTAATTAGCAGCCGCTCAGCTTCCCCAGCAGTCATTTTTTTCCATGTGAAGCTGCCAAATGTTCCCAACTGCTCGAGATGCTGCCCAGCCCCGCTCAGAGCGCCCGGAGCCCGCCCGGCCCGGCCCCGCCGCCCCTCGGGCTCAGCCCCGGGCTCGGCAAAGCCCAGCAGATCCCTGGTCCCGCTCTCTGTCCCGGCCGGGCGGGGTGGCAGAACCCTTCTGGCGCCCTTGGCTGCGCTACAGAACTCGGGAATGTCTATTTATTCCCTCCTCTCTTTTCCCAAAGACGCAAATCCTGCTCAGGCGCTCGACACCGCGAGCTCTCCAAGCTGTGGGGTTTTTTCCCTTCAAAAGCGCCTGTTTCCACATTCTATTTAAACTTTTATTCAAACAAGAAAGCCAGGAAAGGCATCTTTTAGTTTTTCCCTAAATATATAAGAAGAATGCCCGGACTTTGATGAATAATTGATTAAATGAAGCATCGCCCATCAAAGGCAGGAAGAGGAGCTGCTCCACAGAAAGGCTCCACTATCAAACAGCACTTTGTTGTCTTAAACACTGCTCAGATCTGCAGCATTACAGAGCTCGTGGCACATTAATGGTGGAGGTTATAAATGGCAGCAAAGAGTTTACCATTATTATTATTATTATTATTATTAATAATATTATTCGAAAAGGGAATTAGAATTCAGCTTTTACTGGTTCTAATTAACCCCCAGCAGTCTGAAAAGGGAGAAATTTGGCCGAGAATCTCTGAGCCTCCTCTTTTCCTCTGCCTTTTGTTGGCTTTATGACTAATTTATGTTTAACCTTCTGGAGAATCCATGGTCACAAGACACTTTCTGAAAAAATTCAAAGCAACTTTGGCTGTGTCCAATAGGAGGGCAAAAGGTCTGGGGAGCTGGGGAAGGGCTGGGAATTGAAAGAGGCAGCACGATCTCCTTCACCTCCTCTCCACGGCTCCGAGAGCAATCAGGAAACAACCACTAATTGCTTCATCAAAATTAAGCTTCTCCATCTCCATACCAATTATTTCCCCGTGGCTGTTTAGAGTTTCGCGTGCCTCCCATCCACACGGAGGGAAGAAAATAACCCAGGGATGGGAACGGCAGCGCATTCCTGGGATGGTGGGGGTGGGACCAGGATTTCAGGGTTCACCTATGGAATTCCTTCTTTGGACTCCCAAAGGTGCCTGAAACGTGAAGCACCTGAATGTTCTGGTGCTGCATTTACACACGAGAAAGGATTGTAAAATTTACTTAGGTCAAGAGTGCGAATTTCCTTGTGCTGACAGGGATAAATCCGTTCGGTGGATGATCAAAACAGTAGCCCAAGGGTAACAAAGAACAAGTGTCAACCACATTTGCTCTGAAGTGCCACAAAAATCCCCCCTGGGAATTCCAATCATGATGCTCTAGAACTGTATTTATATAAGGGGGAGTTTTTTTGTGGGTTTTTTTTGGTTTTGGTTTTGGGGGGTTTTTTTGTTTTTTTGGTTTTTTTTTGTTTTTTTGGTTTTTTGTTTTTTAAAGGAGGGAATATGAAGGGCAAAAGGGCTGTGTTTGGAGGCTGAAGAACTTTTAAACTAGTTTAATTTTTCCTTCCAAATACGATGATGGAATATTTAAATGTGAATTTTTAAAGTACTTTAAAATATTTAAATATTTACTCAGTGCTCAGAAAGACCTTTCTTATTCTCTGTGATGTGCAGGGATGTGCATTTAACACCTATTAGTGGATATGCCCACTATATATCTATCTATATAATATGCATTATAGCTGTATAAATACACTAACATAAACACACACATGTAAGATAAACACACATATATTGATAATATAAACACATATATATTATTTTATATATTATTTCATACATATTGTGTATCTATGCTGCGATTGAAGTGATAATCCTGGAATTCTGGGGTTTTTTGGAAGCAAGATGCTCTCAGTGCTCCTTGGGGATGACAAACACCTCCCTGCACATCCCGACAGGAGCAGCATTCCCTTCCCAATCCCGAGCTCCTGGGACTTCCCAGAGCCCCTAAATGTGTTTAACACGGAGCTATTTCAGCACATCTGATCTGACAGAAAGAGCACTGACACCCCAGTGGGTGCTGGAGCCACGGGAGCCCAGCCCAGGCTTCTGCTCGCTGGGGTTTGTGGTTTTCCTGACCTTGTTGTGCATTTTCACTGCTCTGGTTCCATCCACTATTTATTCCAACATCATTTTCACTCCATCCTTTGCTGCATCTTGGCAGAGACCAGAGTGATGGGAGTTTGCCACAGAAATATCCAGATATATTTTTAATAGAAGCCTCATATTTCTGTGCTACTGGGGAAGTGAAGCTGCAGATGGGCAGAGGAAGCGACTCCTCCCTGCGAGACTCCAAAAAGTCCTGGGTGCAGCTGACAATCTTTGGTTATTTTTCCAGAAATGGAGTTTTTTTCCTGCTCTCTGGCAGAGGCAGCCCATGAGGAGCCCATTTCCATCCTGGTAAGGGCTCCTATCCCTGGGAATTATTAAACCAGCCCACGTTAAATCCAGATCCTGTGTGTGTTCTCCAGGGGAAGCACTCACACCCCCAGGCACAAACTTCCCATGGGACTGAAAACAGAGGCAGAAGGATAAAGAGACCAGTGGGCAAAAATAAAATATTTAGTAGCTACTTTTCATGCCGAGGGAGTACAACGGGCCACAGATCTCCACTTTCCCTCCACTTTAAAATAAACCCAGTTTAAAAGACAGCGATACTGGTTTCCTAGAAGTCTGCACTGCTTTAGCTCTTTGTCTGTTTGATCAACCTGGATCATCCCAAAGTGTCCCCAGGTGCCACCACCGTGGTGTTGTTAGCCAGAAAACACAGAAAACTACCATGAAATGCGGTTTAAAACTCGGCTGGGGTTTTTTTTCCTCCCTACATTTCATGACCCGAAGTGCTGAATTTCCACAGATTTCCGCCCATCCCTTGGGATGCACACCCCGCGGGCTCTGGGAGCGCATCCCGGCCTTGTCCCGGCCTCCAGGCACGGCAGGGCTCATTCTCGGGAGCGCATCCCGGCCCTGTCCCGGCCTCCAGGCACGGCAGGGCTCATTCCCGGGAGCGCATCCCGGCCCTGTCCCGGCCTCCAGGCACGGCAGGGCTCACGCCCAGGGCCGTGTCCCTGCCGAGCCTCCCCTGCGCGGCTCCCGGGATGCGCGGGGTGCTCGGGATGCGCCGAGCCGGGAGCGGCTCTAATCGAAGTGGCAGAGCCGTCACCGTCCATCCATCGCATCCTGCCCCGGCCCCGGCGCCGGGAACTGCCGGGAGAACCATCCCGGCGCCGCACACTGCTCCCAGCCAGCCGCATCTGCCCGTTCCAGCCGAGAATCCCGTAACCAACGCCTGGAAAACACCTCTGCCCACAGCTCCCCTCCGCTCCCCCGCAGCCGCGGTGATTCCCGCTTCCCGCACGGAAACGCGATGAAGGCAGCACCGAGAGGTTCTGTGTGAGCAGCATTGTTATTCCCACATTCCTCATTAACGCTCGCATTCCAGGAGTGGGAAGCAAATCAAGGCTGACGCCAAAGGCAGCGACCCTGCTCCTAGCCCGGGAGAAGGCAGGAATCCTGCACATAACCGGGAAAAGGCAAGAATCCTGCCCCTAACCCGGGAGAAGGCAGGAATCCTGCCCATAGTCCGGCAGGAATTGCTGTGAGATGATCTGGGTAACAGTGATTATCCAGAGCTGGGCAGGATTAAATCCAGCAGGGCAGGAATCACCTCCGGAAAGGAAAAGTCAACAAAGGGGCTTGTGGGCAGAACTGGATGTGCATTTACAGCAATGCAAAGATGCCTTGGTTTTAAATTTCTGCTAAAATCCTGCATCCAAACAGCACCCAGAACTCCAAAGCATCAACTTCTCTGTTTTGTTCACTGAATTTAGCTCAGTTTTTTGAAAACCTCCTTGCTCTGAAATGGATTTATATGAACTGGGAGCAAAATGTTTCCTTCCCGTAAGGACAATTCAGATAAAATTTATCAAATTGGAAAACCCCCTGCTGAAGGTGAAGCCTGTGTGTTATGGCGAGGCAGTCTCTAATCCAGGGTGCCATTTATGTTGATTTTTTAAAGTGTTCAAATAACAAATAAACCTTGATAACTCCGAACTTCCACACACTCTTCTAGAAGGAAAAGGAAAACTTCTGGAAGTTTTACAGATTATGTTTCCTGACTGTGGATTCTTCATGGAAAAAGATACCATGAGTGTATTTCTGAGCTTTGTCATTCCCTGAATGTGAAGAGCCACACTTCCAGAGCCCACAGGAAAACAGGGAAATGCAGGGAAATGAGCTAATCTGGTTTATGTTGGAATTATGTAATTATATATCGCATTAAATAGAAAAATGCAACTAATTAGCTTTTAAACAAATAACCTGTTGAGCCTTGTAAAGCTAAAAATTCAATTGCTTGTTCGATTTGGACACACCGAGATAATCTGAGCACTGAAAAGAGAATTCCTGGTATTTCATGACTGAACTGCAACTAAGCCACGCTTGAATCACGAGGAGCTGAAGCTGGAGAGGAAGAACACTGAGCTCCAACTCCAGCAGCTGCTGCCTTCTGGGAGCTGAAGGATTTTAATTTCCCTGTTGAATCAGAGCCCCAGACGCCCGCACTCGTTTCACCACTAATTAATGCACCCGTCGAGCTGCGCTAACTAGACCAGGACATATTTTTTGGGTTGCCTGGGTTGCCTGCACTGCAGAAATTCTCATCACCGACTTTCTGTAATTACCGGAGCCCAACTCCTCTGCTTCCTGAAATCCGGATGCTGCTCCAGCACCGGGGGAACCAGGACTGCTCCAGTCCAGGGTTCCAGCCACGGGGAAACCCTGTTCCTTCCTCTGGCTGGGCTCAGGGTCTGCTGGGCACACCTGGGCACACTGTTGAGCACACTGCTGGAATCAGAAACACCCAAATGGACACTTCCCACCCATTTTCCAAACCCAATCCCAGAGCATCACGTTTGGGCCTTGTCACCTTTAGTCTTGCCCAGGGTCTGGCCAGGCTTCAGCCCCACTGGAGATCCCAGCATGGCAATTTCCCAAGCCCAGCGTCAGAGACCCCAGATTATTTTGATTTATTCCCCCTCTGAATATCCAGCTCGTGCTCCACATTTTCATTTTCTTTATACCCAAACCACCTTTTTTTTTGGTGTATATGAGTAACGAATTTCAAGTATTGCATTTTAACTCTTGGTTCTCCCCGAGAAACCAGGAAAATGTCATGTTCTGAATTCCTTTTAAAAACAGGAGAGTAGAGAAAGAGCTGGGGTTTTTAAAATTTATCTGTGATTGGGCTCCAGAAAACCCCTCCCAAATACCCAGGAAGCACAGGTAGCTTTGCAGCCCAGCAGCTTCTGCAGAGTGTCATAAATAGAAGGAAAAAGAGCAGGGAAACAGGGAAAATCCCAGAAAAGCCCCGAGCCCGCTCCCCCTGCGCTGCCTCAGCTGCACATCAGACATGCGGAACATTGAACCATCCCCTTAAATATTATGACATGGAGAAAATCACATTGTGCTTTAACCTATCAACAAAGGAGCAAAGCAATTACAGGGCTAAACACAGTCGAGGAAGACCCAATAAAGAGAAATCCAAGAAAATTTGGTGAAAATTCTTAAGGGGCCTTACAATGTTTAATCATGCTTCAGGCCTAAATTAATATTCTGCTTCTAATTCAAAAGCCTGAACCACCAAGGTACATCTTTTGGGTATTTTTAATAACCAGAGTACAACACTCGGTGAATTAGCAGCTGCTCTGACTGGTATTTTACTTTTGCTTTGCTTGCTCAAGTAAAGCAGTTAATATTGGTATAATCATCAAACTAACATTAGTCACACAGAAGGACAGATCTTTTCCGTATTGCAATGCAGAATATAAAAAAAAAATTAAACCAAGATTTAGAAATTCCTTTGTGTATTAAATAATTTTTCTTAGGCAGTTTCAATAAAACAAAAAGAAAAATTTTCTTATATTCACCCATTTTCTAAAACAAACAGTGGATTAAAGAGTACATAAACACACGGAAGAGAGGAAAAAATCCCCTCATGTGCTGCTACCCACTGTTGTCCAAGTGACAGGAGAAATATTTATGGGAATAAATCCATCCTGTTCAAAATTGGTGGAAAAACACCCTCTTTAAAGCTGAAAGCCTTGGTCAGTAGATTTAATTCTGTTTGGGTTTTTTTCTTCCTTCAGGCATTTGCAAATGTGTCACTGGATGAGATTCCTGGGTTTACATCTGGTTTGTGGAATAACCCATCCAAGTAATACTTATTTACCCAATCTTGGAATAATTCCATACAATTACCAAGGAGAAAGAAAAATTTCCTTAAAATAAATAGGAAGCAGAGACTGGAAAGCTCAGAACTGTGAAACAAAAGGACATTTCAAGTCCATTTGTTCCTGCTGCTCTGCTGCTGAAGAACAGCCCAGGAATTCCAGAGCTGGCCTCACCTGGAGTTCACACCACTCCGGGGTTTCCAGCTTGGATACTGAGAAAATCCATGGAATTCAGCATATGGATTCCCATTTCCATGCAATTCCCATTCAAAACTGCAGCCAGAGGAGCCCCAAGCCACGCTGACCACACACAGCAAACCTCATAATTAAATCCCATTTCTGCCCAGCTCCTGTTGTGCTGCACTGGTTGTGCAAAGAGGAAAATAACAAATCCATGGAGAGGGGAAAGAGGGTGGGCAAAAAGGGTGGGAAGGAGATTTCCTGCCCGAGACAGGAGGAATTCCCTCCTGGGAGTGTTTTCCTTGAATATTGAGCATTTTGTGCCTTTGCAGTTTGTGTTGGTGGTGCCAGTCTGGGTTAGGAAGTGCCGGGAGATAAAGGCCAAAGCCAGGGATGGGGTCAGCCCTGAGAAGAGTGACCTGGGGGTGGGGGACAAGTTCCACCAAGGGCTGGAGCCCCTCTGCTCTGGAGCCAGGCTGGGAGAGCTGGGAATGTTCACCTGGAGAAGGGAAGGCTCCAGGGAGAGCTCAGAGCCCCTTGCAGGGCCTGAAGGGGCTCCGGGAGAGCTGGAGAGGGACTGGGGACAAGGGCTGGAGGGACAGGACACAGGGAATGGCTTCCACTGCCAGAGGGCAGGGATGGATGGGAGATTGGGAATTGGGAATTCCTGGCTGGGAGGGTGGAGACGCCCTGGCACAGGGTGCCCAGAGAAGCTGTGGCTGCCCCTGGATCCCTGGCAGTGCCCAAGGCCAGGTTGGGCACTGAGTCTGGGAGCAGCCTGGGACAGTGGAGGTGTCCCTGCCATGGCAGGGGTGGCACGGGGTGGGATTTAAGGGCCCCTAAAGCTGCACAAGGCCCTGCCCTGGGCACTGTCCTGCCCAGGCCAGACAGCAGCCCAGCCCCTGCTCTGGGCAGCCCCAGCCCGGGGATGTCCCTGCAGAGGCCCAGCAGCCCCGCCTGTGCTGGGGGCAGGTGACACCTTTAATGTCCCCGTGGCTCAGCTGGTAAAGCCCAGCTCGGGGCAGTGTTTGCACAGATCTCAGCCCAGCGCCACGCTCAGCCATGTCCCCGGCCCTCTGGCGTGGCAATCTGCTTCCAGAGAGAGGAGAAACAAAAAGGGTCCTCATGCAGGGCCTCCCCCTCCTCCTCCTCCTCCTCCTCCTCCCAGCCCTGCCCATCCGGAGCCCCAACCCTTACCAGCCTTTAGCAGGGCTACTTCAGTAACTGTGAATAATCCCATACCATTGTCACACGGAAAAGACAATTTTCCTCTAAATAAAGGAGAAGCAGAGATTTAATTTTTTTTAAATAACTGAAAAGTGTTATTTTCTTCCTCTAGGAAAAGCAAAAAATCACATTTCCAGGGAGCCCTGTTCCCATACAACCCCCAGCATTGCCCACTGCCCGTCTCCTGCAGCACAGGGAGAACAGAAACGGATCCAAACATAATCCCAATTAGCGGGAAATAATCTTTCCACTGGTGTTTCCAACATTTCCAGGAGGGGATAAAACATATGGGAAGATTGGCTTGACAGAGGAGAGAACGACTTAGTTGTGCAAGGGGCGATGGAAAGAGACCCAAATAAGGAAGAGAAAATTCAGCCCAGCTCTTGAGGTCCCTGTGCCCCTGCAAGGAGCACATTGGGCACCCACGTGCCCAGGGAGCCTTGGCAGGACCCTGCACAGCATTCCTGGGAAAATGAATCCAGTTAAAGGCCGGATCGCTCTGCCACTTCTATTTTACATCTCCTCAAAAACACGGTCCAGATTGCAAAAGGACGAGCCAGGAATCCAACTTCGTGAAACTATGAAATCAGGGTGGGGAAAGAGAGGGGAAAGCTGCTGAAGGGTTCCCGTCAGCAGAGAACATCTGAGCAAATCCCAGGCACAGCTTAATTAAGCAGGAAAAGCGATTTTGTGTCAAAGCACCAGCCTAGGAACAGGCTGGGAGGAACATTTCCCATCCCGCTCCAGGGCCCTGGGGGGCTGCAGAGGGAGCTGTGCTCGGGCCCACCATGGGACAGGAATGTCATGGGGACAGGGGATGTCACAGGGACATCATGGGGACAGGGAATGTCACAGGGACAGGGAGGAATCTGGGACACTGCAAATATTGGGACAAAGCCAGGCTTTAAATAGTGGGTGTTAAAAGTCCCCTGCACTCACTCCACATGTCAGCCCCTCCTCCTAAAGACTTTTTTCATGTCAGAAGAAACCTGGAGCCGTTTAATTCTCTCTTGAATTTGTCCTCAAAGCTTCAGTCATGTTTATCCTACAATCACCCCTTTGAGGCATTTTAACACTTTTAATTCTTTACCTACAAATTACTCCTTTGTCAGGCCCAGAAAGGAGAAGGATCCACCACAGATCCTCTCCCAGTGGGCATTCCAGGGGGACACTGGGGTCTGCTGTGGCCACGATGGATTTTAAGCAGAGCACTGCTGGGTATGCAAACCCATTCAACAAAAATAATGAGAAAAAACTCCCCCTTCCAGGGGAAAACGGAGGTGGAAGAGCAGTGCTAAGTCAGGCCTGCACCCAGTTGCAGGACAGAAGTGCACACATGTGGCTCTGGCTTCCTGGAAATTCAGCTCATCCAACACGGTTTTTATGGAGCTTTGAAGGTGCTCCTGAAGATTTGAAAATTCATTTTCTCTTGGAATGGTTTCAACACCTCGTTTGGTTAATCTGTGTTTTCTGTGTTTATTGGAGTTTATTTAATCTGTGAAACCATCAATCTGCAACAATGAGCTGGGTGTGCAACAGAAATCCTCTCACCAGGAGTGGGTGAATCTGTTTATAAAAATATTCTTGAGTGTCTCCCTGCCCCCTGTTCCTGAAAACGCTGAAATGGAAAAGAGGATAACCCCTGTAATTTTTTTCTCTTTCCTTCCCTTTTCCAGGAGATTTTGGAACCCTCTCCTTTCTGTCACCTCCCCCTGCATTTTCCCCACACAGACCACACTAAGGCTTCACAGCCAAGCTGACCCCACCAACTCCTGACCTAATCAGAGGCAGAACTATAAAAAACCCTGTTGAGCCACAGTTTTCCCAGCAATTCCAGCCCAATTTTGCCCACATTACATTAGAGAAATGGTTGTAAAGCACCTTTTAAGTTGAAGAACTATAAATACTTTGCAAATTTTTTTACTGTGCTGATTGATTCCGTAGAATCCCAGAATGGATTGGGATGGGAGGGAACTTAAAGCTCATCCAATTCCTTGGGTAGGACATTCTCCTCTGGCCGAGGTGCTGATCCGACTCTCAGCAGGTTGTAGGAACAGAAAGCGCTGGATTTGGAACCCCTAAAAACCTTCTTTGCTCGGGACTGACCAACACAGGGACCCTCCACAGCTCTACAACAGCACCTGATAAAGCTGGGGAGGAATTGGAGGAGATTCCCAGGCCTGGAGAGGAATTGGAGGAGATTCCCAGGCTCTGATCTCCTGGGGGGGAGCACAGGACACTGAGGATGCTCAGGCCCCGTGTGCCTGCCAGGGAAGAGCTCCACTGAATCCCAACCCTCCCCAGTATTTTCCTTGGATAAGAGTATTTGTAAAATGCTCAAACCTTGCATATAATGCGTAATGCTATTAAGTAGAATATCTAAAGTACTTAAACTAATTATGCCTATTTTGTAAGATTAATTATAATTAATAATTTAACATATTTTATCATTTAAGTCAGTATCCGTTCTGATCTTTAACTTTAGAGAGCACACTGTATACGTACTACATAATTAGGGCTTATGTATCACATAATTAGGGCTAAATACTAGGAAATCAGGCTAATTAGACCAAATCAAACTGAATTATTTAAGCTTTTTTTTTAATTTTAGATGTAGAATATTTAGTAATTAAATACTGATTTCATTTTCTTGTGCTGGCACATGGCACTTGTCTCTCAGCCGTCGGCTACAATGGAGCATTATCCAAGTGTTTGTCACACGCGGAGCAGGGACAACGAGGGAGTGGGCAGGGAACGCTCCCAGCCAGGCACAGCCCTGGAATTCGGGATTTCAGAGGAGCTGAGCCACGGGAGCATCCTGTGCACACCCAGACTCCTCCCAGCTCGGCACTGAGCCTGTTCCTTGGAATTTGAGTCCTGAGGACAACCTGCAGCAAAGCCTCCCTCAAACTCAGAACCCCAGAGTGGGTCAGGCTGGAAGGGCCCCAGAGGGCCCCTGGTGCCACCTCCCTGCTCCAGCAGGGCCATCCCAGAGCTCAGGGCACAGGGTTGTGTCCCTGTGGCTCTGGAATATCCCCAGCGAGGAGACCCCAGCCCCTCTCTGGGCTCTGTCCCAGCTCAGTCCCTGCCCAGGGCAGGAGTTGTGCCTCCTGTGCAGGGAATTGCTGGGCTCAGGCCCTGCCTGTGGCTCTGGTGCCACTGCTGGGCCCGGAGCAGAGCCTGGGCCCTGCCCTGAGCCCTCCCTGCACACAGGGACAGCCAGGGACACCCAGGGACACACAGGGACACACAGGGACACACAGGGACACCCAGGGACACCCAGGGAGAGACAGGGACACACAGGGAGAGACAGGGACACACAGGGACACACAGAGACACCCAGGGACACCCAGGGACACACAGAGACACACAGGGGCACCCAGGGCACACAGGGGCACCCAGGGACACCCAGGGACACACAGAGACACACAGGGACACACAGGGCTCAGGGCCCCTCTCAGCTGGGGCTCCTCTCGAGGCTGAGCAGCCCCAGCTCCCTCAGCCTTTCCTGGGCACCGAGATGCTCCAGGCCCTTCCTCAGCCCCGCAGCCTCTGCCGGCCCCGCTCCAGCAGCTCCTGGCCCCGCTGTGCTGAGGAGCCAGAGCTGGACACGGCACCCCAGAGGTGCCCCCAGGGCTGGGCAGAGGGGCAGGACCAGCTCCCTCAGGGATCTCAGGGATAACCTGCAGCAAAGCATCCCTGGGCTGTGGGGAAGCAGCTGCCCGAAGCAGCCTGTGCCACACTACAGCTCCCTCCCAATATTTAGCTGGATTATTCAAGATTAACCCTTGTAATACCCTGATAACAACACCAGGAGATGAAAACCATATTTTTGGCAATGGTTCAAAGCCTCCCTGGTAGCAAGTGCTCAGGACAGATGTTGTTGGCCACATTACATCCACATAAACATCATATAATAATGAAGTCTTCCAAATACAGCCTGGTACTGCCAAAAGCAGCAGAGACATCACCAAACAATAACAGGGCTGGAGGCAAAACCCTCCGAGTGAGAAGCACCTGCTCCACCCCAGCCTCAGAGTATTTGCAGTGCATTCACAGATGTACATTTACAGCTACAAACCCTTCTGGTTTTTGGTGCAGACACATTCATTTCATCATAATTCACCAACAACAGACAAGAAAGCTTCATTATTTTGTATCACCCTTCTCTGCCAGACGAGAGACTATTTCCAGAACAGGGGGCTTCAGACTAAAAGCGTGGGCTTAAATCAGAGATTAGTGTCCATCCTCCGACATCTCCAGCACCTTCTGCATGTACCAGTTCCCAAAATATAAATATTTAAATATGAACACACCTCCGGTGCGAGACACTGGAAATATTCCTCCTCTCAAGGTAAATGTTAAGGGAATCCATGGGAGATCAAGGGCCCTGAAATGGAAAACATCCACATGCCAGGGGCTAGGGTCCCTGTGCACGTGTGGTGCTCGCTGCTGCTGCTGCTGATCCAAGCTCAGCCAAGTCAATAAAAGGAATCCCATGAACTTCCAGGGGCTTAGAGGGAGCCCATGGCTCCGGCACAGGGGTTTTGGGAAGGGAGTGCTCCTTGTGTTTAAAGTGCTTAACATGACATCTGCACACTTTGGGCTGTTTCAACGCCAGCCCTTGGATCAAAATCAGTTGGTTTGGGGGTGATGGTTTTAAATTCCACCCAGCAATGGACATGTGGGAATGGGGAATGTGGGCAGGGCCAGGGGAGCTGCAGGATCCCAAATCATCCCGTGAGACACAGGGAACTGTCCCTGAGGCCGTGGCAGGTGGAGAAGGTCTTTGGGGAAAGAGGCAAAGCAATAGTCACGTGTAAAGAAAGGCTGGGGACATGGGGAGCAGCTCTTCAGCTCTTCAGCCCTGCAGCACCTCCAGGAGCATCCCTGTCCCTGCTCCATCTCCACAGCACCTCCAGGAGCATTTCCAGAACTGCTCCATTCCTGCCACTTCTCCATCTTCATCCCTGTCCCTGAGCAGACACCACCCACTCAAGCTCCACCCACAGCTAATATCCATCATTCCCAGATTCCCGGCTCCCCAGTTTTCATGGACACAGCAGCAGAGCCCAGCCCAGGTGTGTGGGGCTGATGGACACTCTCAGCTTCATTTTCCTGGTGCCCTTTGTGCTGCTCGTTAAGAGTACTTTTTTATCTGACCTTGTTCCACACAAGGAATTAGAATTCTAAATGGAATCCTCCACTCCTACCAGCTCCATGGTGAGTTTGTCCCAGCAGAGACTCCTGCTCCTCTCACAGCACAAGCTGCTCACTCGGTGGTGAAGCACAGAAAATAAACAGAGCTCCGAGTACAAATATACAATTAATAAACATCGATTTTATGGATTTCTGTTCCTGTCCAGGCCCTGTGAACAATATCTGCCACATGTAATTCAGGAAGTGGAGCTGTTTTATTTATTTTTTAAAATAGTGTTTTCTAAATGATTCTTTTATTTGTAATTTATTATACATTTGAATTGGCCTGGAGACATCAGCTCAGCATCAGCTGCACACGAGTTGTTTTAAAAGTCAATTTTCATTTACTGCTAGGAAGGGAAAAAGAATTTGTTATGTTTTTCTCTAACCAATTTTTTTGTATATTTGCCTTGATCTGACACAGAGATTTAGGCAAAAAGGCCAAATTTCAGCTCAAAAGAGGAATTATTTAGGAGCCATCCAACATTTGCAAACAGGCAGCTCTCACTGAACCTGCAACATGGCTTAGTCAGATTTTGGGCTATTAATTAGTTTGATAAGTTGGTATCCTATGGGGATGCTTAACATGGAATTACATGGGAATACACTCAAGCCACGCACTCCATGCAAAAAATTAACTCAACTGATATAAAAAATAAATGAGACTTAATGAGCACAGAAGAGCTGTGGAACGCCACCACAAATTTTAGTTTTTACTTGAACAGACCCCTATCCCCAGCTCAGAAAACACAATAAATATTTGCAGGTTTCAGGCATTTCCCAGCCATTCCCGCCCTGGTGGCAGCTCCAGAACTTCACGTGCAGCACAAAGAATAATTTCACACCCATTAATAAAGGAATTTTCAGAGGAGCTCGTGCTCAAATTATATCAATCTGCTACTGTTCCAAAATAAACGCATCAGGTGGCATTTAAATGCAGGTGGCTAACCATTTTATCAGTGCACATATTTAAGCTATTAGAAATATAATTAGAAAAATTAAATTAAACACACTTAATGCAGATTCTAATTCGAGCAACACTGTCCTTATCATTATGCCATTTTTATAGCAAATTATAAAGTATGTCTAAATTGTCCGGGTTTGTTGCTGACTGATAGCTGAACTCAGATAATTAAGTTGTTAACCAGGTACTTCAGTGGTCAACACGGTTATATATCTTTGTCTTATCACTCCCCCTCCTCCTGCGTGCCGGGAGCTCAGGGGAAGCAGATGAATGGCACTTGACACTACCCACCTCCACAGCCGCCTGATTAGACACGGCCCCGTGCCACAGGTACACTCAATTATCCGCCTGCCCGAGATCCCGGCGCTCCCCGCAGCCCCGAGCCTCGGGAACTCTTCATTTGCTGCCTTTCCAGCCCAGGGAAAACCGCGACCAGGCGTCCTGGGAACTTCCCCGGCGGTTCCTCACCCCGACCCTCCGGGCGGGAGGGCTCCCTCCGATTTCAGCGCGGAGCGAAACAAGAAATCCTCTCCGCTCAGGAATTAAGGTGTTCAAGGGCTTTTGTGTGTCCCTGCCCTGCCACCCGAACGGTCCAAGTGTCCCACCCCACACCCCAAAGCCACCCGGGATCCCCCCAGGGCCAGAGCACCAAGGGCTGCTTCACCCCACACCTCCCTGGCTAATTAACACCACTCCAGGGAAATCCCAATCCAGCCCAGTTACCAACAAACAGCAACATCTATACACAGGCAGAGGTGTGCCAGGGAAAACCTGCATTGCAATTCCCGGGGAAAAACCATGGATACTCAGATAATACAAACACATCGCAGCCCACGCTGAGGGTTGGATCGGTGATAGGCGAAATGATCTGTAACGTGTTTGAGATTAAAAATTTGGGGTGACCTGAGTGCTCTGGGCAAATCTCTGCTGCTGTGATTTTGTGTGTACAAACTGTCCCCGAATTTATTGGGAATCACTTGGGTCTCAAGATCTCCTGGTACCCTGTTTCCATCAAAATAACACAGAAAATGAAAGGAAAAACTTCCTGACTTTCAAATTTCCTTTAAGTATTCCAAACTTTTGACAGTTCTCCTTGTCCCACTGGAAACAATGGGGCCACCAGCTGGTTTGATCCTCTTTTGGACATAACCCCCAGTGTAAACACCTGGAATGTTACAGAGAGAAGCACCCAAGCAGCTCTGGCCATCACAGGGATGGGCACGAACCAGAGCTGGGTTAATGACACAAACCAGACTTTTTCTCACCAGACTGTTGCAGTCAATTCTTCTCCTACTTAACCTGCACTGAGCAGCAGCACAGCAGCCTCAGAACAGCCACAGACCTAATGGAGTTCCACTCCAGTGCTTCCAAATGATTGCAAACTAAACATCCTCGGTACAAACCAAAGATCCTCATCACAAACTAAGGATCCTCATCACAACCTCCAGATCCTCATCACAAACCCCAGATCCTTGTTACAACCTCCAGATCCTCATCACAAACCCCAGATCCTCATCACAAACCCCAGATCCTTGTTACAACCTCCAGATCCTCATCACAAACCCCAGATCCTCATCACAAACCCCAGATCCTCATCACAAACTAAAGATCCTCATCACAAACCCCAGATCCTTGTTACAACCTCCAGATCCTCATCACAAAGCCCAGATCCTCATTACAAACTCCAGATCCTCATCACAAACTAAAGATCCTCGTTACAAACTAAAGATCTTCATTACAAACCCCAGATCCTCGTGACTAACTCAAGATCCTCACTACAAACTAAAAAGCCTCATCACAAACTAAAGATCCTCACTTGAGAACAAGAGTGTGTGGGGATTTCCCATTTGCACATGAAGAAGTAACACACGGAGTTATTCTTACCATGTCACCGATAAAGATCTTGACTTTCTAAATCATTTACAAAAATGCCACTTTGTTGGGGGGTTTGGTTTTCCTCCTGCCGCTGCAATTTGGTGGAGAAATAAAAAAATGCGCCCTGTTGTCCATATTTATGAACAAATTCAGTGGATCTGGTGGCTCTCTTTTAAACTTCTGAGCACAGGGAAAATTTCAAAAGGCGCCTCCTGAAAGGGAAAGGAGCCACTCTGCCTGGCAGGGGGCATCCCTCCTTCCCTGGAGATCATTCCAGGAGAGCAAACCACACACATCCACACAGGCTGGGCAGGCAGGATTAAAGCAAATCCTTCCACAATGCATTTTCCTGCTTCTTCCCCTACGTGATCAGACTCCACTATTCTTTCCAACAAATATGTAATTATTAGCATATAAATTTAACACCCAGCCATGCTATAAACACAATTCCTGCCTTTATTTCCTTTACTTACTTCATATGGAAAGTTATTTCTCTGGAATGACTGTTTTCTGGGGTTTTTACTGCAGAATGTTATTTACTCTTCAAATTATCATTAACTTCCCCACACCTGTCAATGATTTTTTTTTTTATATCTTTAAAATAATGTTCTAAGATTGAGGATAATTGTCCAAGTGGGGTTTTTTTAATATCTTACTGTATTTTAGTAAAATTTTTGTGTCCTGCCTAATTGTTAACTCTTGGGAACACAAACAGCTTTAAACTGAGAGTAGGTTTAGAGTAGAAACTGGGGACAAATCCTTCCCTGTGAGGGAGGTGAGGCCCTGGCACAGGGTGCCCAGAGAAGCTGTGGCTGCCCCTGGATCCCTGGCAGTGTCCCAGACCAGGTTGGACAGGGCTTGGAGCAGCCTGGGACAGTGGGAGCTGTCCCTGCCCGTGGCAAGGGTGGATTGGGATGGGATTTAAGGTCCCTTCCAACACAAACTGTTCTGGGATTCTGGGATAATTCCATGAAATTCCATTTCCTGACTACAGGGACATCCTGGCCATGCTTAGACCTGGAAGCTGCTGGTGCAGTACAAACAGAAATAAGAGGAAGCTCAGTTTGGAATTGGGAAGAGAACTCTGGCTACTGCTCCATGTCCATCCTTCCCTGCCGAGGAGAACTCCATGGGGTTGTTACAACAAAACTTAAATGAATGAGTCCTGTAAGACGCAGTGAGTGAGCTCCCTGCTGGGGCCTGTCCTACCCCTGGTGTCCAAAATGAACCTTGCAGAAAACGGGGCTGGGGAAACAAAGAAACCCCAGCTGCTCTGGAGTTCCCAGGTGAATTTAACTTACAAGGCCCTGGTCTGCCTTATTTCTGGGATGTCAGTCTGGGAGGGAGGGAGGGAGGAAGNAAGGAGGGAGGGAGGGAAGGAGGGAAGGAAGGAAGGAAGGAAGGAAGGAAGGAAGGAAGGAAGGAAGGAAGGAAGGAAGGAAGGCTCCCATGGCTGAACTCCCCACCAGAACAGCCACTGAAGAACAGCCTCAAGCTGCAACAGCACAGGGACACCACGGACACCTCAACATCTTAAATGGATCCCAGAATCCCAGACTGGTTTGGGTGGGAAGGGACCTTAAATCCCATCCAGTGTCACCCCTGCCATGGCAGGGACACCTCTACTGTCCCAGGGTGCTCCAACCTGGCCTTGGACACTGCCAGGGATGGGGCAGCCACAGCTCTCTGGGAACTCCATCCCAGCCCCTCCCCACGCTCACAGGGAACAATTCCTTCCCAGTATCCCATGGAAATCTCCCCTCTTCCAGCCGGCACTAACACAAGATCCCCTTTGAGCAGCGCAGTCCTGTTGATCTCCAGGTGGAAATTCCCTGTTTCACTGAACAGCACCTCAAGCAAAGCACCTGCACCCCAAACATCTCATCCCACACACTCCACGCTCCCGAACAGAAGCACTCCCTCGTGCTGAACACGTTGTATGACCTGGACAGGGCCAGGGCCAACTTTAGAGACGGCCTTTAGCAAACTCAGTGACTTTCCATTTTATCACAATTGAAACAAAGCCCACAGTCACCACTAAGTGAAACCCTCTCCAAAACACCAGCGTGAGGGACTTCTGCTCCACCACCTAAAGCATGTGGGTTGCTGTTTATGATACACAGTCTAATTTTACTCAAAGTTTTATAAACTCTTCAGTATTTAAAAATTAGTTACTTTAATTTTTACACCAAAATAAAATAAAACAAAATACATTAACATGGGGAGGCAGGGTAATTCCAGGAACTGGCAGCATCATTTTCTAGCATTATTTGCTCAGCAATCACAGTTTATATTGCACTCATTGCCACAAAGCACTGAGGAGAAATCTGCTTAACAATGCAAAAGGCTGAATGACACACACAGGCCAATACTGGCATTTTATTCCCTGAGTAACCTGCATTTTACAACTCACTGCATTAAAAACAAAAGTTTCTTTATCTAAAGTTTCAAGGAAAGGAGACAACGAGCAACACTTGGGATTTTCTGTGAATTTGCCCTTTCAGAAAAACAATTGTGCTGTGGAATCCAGAGGAGCAGCCTCTCTCTTTTCTGAGGGTAAAAACTCTGAGTTTTTAAGCTTTTAAGGTGCTGCACTTCGAGCTATCCTGAAACATTCTAAACATTAATCGAGAAGAAATAAAGAGCCCACAAAGACCTGTCAGTCTGGTAACTTGGGGAATATCAGATAATCCTAAAGGAAAGGGAGCAACACAAGGAAAAACTGGGGAAGCCCTGAGTTTGCAGCCAGGCTGATTTCCGTAATGCATTCACTGCTGCCCATAAACAGAATTATCGCTGCACCAGAGAACCGTGTGGTCTCTGCTCTATCACTACAGAGGGCAGCAACAGACAACAGAGCTCTTTAGCACGACAGAGGGAATGTTTAACATTCCCAGTAAACAAGGGAGCCGGGAGAGGCCGGGCTGGGAGCGCCTGTCCCACATCGCAGCCTCCTGGGATGGGAACGGGCAGGGTGGGAAAGCCCTCGGGAAGCCTGGATGCTCACGGAGCTGAGCCGGTCTCCTGCCGGTTCAGCAAGGCCGGATAGCAACAATTCCCAAACCCACGAGTCACAATATGGGAGCTGGAGCATCCGGCACAGAGCTGGAGCCGCTCGGTGCTCCCCGGGCCGTGTGTGCCCTCACAGCCGGATTCCTGCTCCAGCTCCCGGGACGCGACCAGCAGGAACGAGCCGGGAAGGGAGCCCTGTCCAGCCCGGAGCGCAAGGCACAACAAACATTCCCTGCGAGGACACACGAACGGGGGTCGCGGGAAGTTGCTCGGTTGGGTGTATTTGAAGGACTTTGTGTAGGATTTTTTGAGCAGGAAAGCCGTGCTGGGGGCGGGGTGAGGCACGGGCACAGCTCCGAGCGCCGGGCACAGCCTCCTCCTGCTCCGGCTGCCGATGCAAAGGAGGGCAGCAAAGGTCTGATGATCAAACGGGGAGAAAATGACTGACAACACGGAGCCGGTTCAAAGGAACTAATGGAATAATTAGTTCCAAAAAGACTAAAAAGACTGAAGAATTCATGATGTCATAAAAAGCAGAGCTACTTAAATTGGATTAGAAAATAAAAATGACACGAACATTGTAAATATTCACAGATCATATCATTGACGTGTAATGTGCCGTTAAATGATGTCAAATTAAAGGGGAAATTACATGTGTAAGAACTAGGAAGAATAAAGGCAAGACATTTTAAAGATGCACAGTCCTTCAAGTGAAAATCCCTCTCGTATATCAGGGCTGATCACTGCGGGGATGGGGAAACTATGAGAGCAGAATAAAATAAAATATGGGAAAGAAAACAGAGGGTAAAAACATCTCAATTTAAGGCTGTGGTGAAAGGCTGTTAACTCCGGAGTGCTTCCCCTCGGCGTGGCTTTGCCAGGTGCTCCCAGCCACGGCCATGCCCAGACCAGGCTCAATCACTGCTTAAACCCGACTCAAACCAGTCCTAATTTGTCACAACAAGCCAGCAGTCAAGTGTGCTTTCTCACGGAGAGCCCTGAGTGGGGCCAAGGGCCCGGCTCAAACGGCACTTTGGAATTCTGTGGAATTGGGGTGCAATTGACACCGAGCTGCACGAGGCACGGCGAGCGAGCGAGCGAGGGAGGGAGGGATGGCACTTGCGAATCCAGCTCTTCCGACGGGAAAAGCCATTATGGATCCCCTTAATCACACACGGCACCCGGAGAGGCTCCCAGCCCCTCAGCCACACTCAGATCTCATCTCCGCAGAGTTGTGGCAATTAATTTACCTCCAGCGTGTTCTTTCAAGTGAGCTGGGAGAGCGGGGCCTCCCGGCTGCTCCCCCTCCCCTCGGTGTGCGATCGGAATCTTCTGTTCCAAAGGTGGCATTTCAAACTCCCGAAAATACCTGCATAATAAAGGGTAAGAGCTCCTCGGCACACAGATATATGTACATATCTTGCCTTGCCTCGTGGGCCCTTCCGCCTCCACGCGCCGCGAGGTGTTAACAACACGTTGCGTACCACGCTCGAGATTATCGGCATTATCTCACCCACCCTGCTGATAAGATGGGCTGATGCCGGCGCTGTTGCGATAACAGGAGCAGACTCTGCTCCTCAGCTGCGCTGCCAGGCTGCTGGCGGCATTTCCCCAGCACTGGGGCCTTTTCCACAGATTATTGTCCCCCGGAATGTGGAATGGTTTGGGTTGGAAGGACACTAAAGCCCATCCCATTCCACCCCTGCTGTGGGCAGGGACACCTTCCACCTTCCCAGGGTGCTCCAAGCCCTTCCAACCTGGCCTTGCACATTTCCAGGGAGTTCACAATCCCTCTGGGCAGAGAGAGCTTTCAGACCAAGCACGCATTCACTATCCTGTTGGAGGTGACCACACAATTTGGGATGAATCCCCCGGTGATGCTCCTCACTGTTCGGCAGGTCCAGCAGATCCCGGTGCTGGCACAGGGTGGGAGCACTGGGCACTATCAGGAAGCCCCTGACACATCCCGGGATGGCTCATGATGGAATTACCCACGTTTGCCCCCAGTTCAGACAGAAATGTCAACATCTGCCCTGCTATAAAAATGCCAGGAGATCCTTACTGATCCCCATGTCAGCTGTGTCTGGCAGCCAAAAGAGGAATATTTACATCCCGGCGACTCTCACACACTCAAACACATGGAAATGCAGAAGAATATATGTGAGAAAAAGAGCAACTTTTTCTTTTTTTTTCTTTTTTTCTTCTCTGAGTTGAAATAGCAGCACTTGAGTTCTTCAATACTTGAGTGATCTGTGTGCCCACAGCGAGGCACTCAGCACCTCCTGTCCCCACCTCCTGTCCCCAGCTGAGTCAGCAGCCCGCGGGGCTCTCCCTGCCAACGGCACAGAGCCGACGAGGTGCTGCAGGTCTGGGGAGCTGAGTGTACAGAGCACAACTGAAACCCCTACCCTGCTTCTAAAACCCCAGTGAAATGCCTTTGAGTCGCTTCTGAGAGCCTATTTTAGTGTTGTCAGTGCCCAAGCGTCTCCCAGAAGTGAGGAAGTGCAGGTAGAGCAGGAGGCAGGAAGGCAAAGGAAGGGGCAGCCCAGGACATTTAAAACTCCTGGATATTTAAGGCTGGTTCAGCCCTGGGCAGGTTGGACCCCAGCCCTGCCTGGGGTGTCAGCAGCACCCTTTGCCTGGGGGACACAGAGGGGACAATGTCTGCCTTTAATTTATATAACCCCAACCCATAGCCAGCAGTAGTTTCTGAAGTGGAGTTGTCTGAGCCCTGGGAGCAAACAAAAGTATTCCAAGGTCTTTATTTGTGCAATGGCATTTCCACGCTGGCTGCGGGGATCTGCTGGGTGCACTCACACTGTCTCCCTAACAATCTGAAAAATTACACTGGTAATTATCTCGGAGGTATTTTCCAGCCTCGATTGTTCTGTGAGTCTCAGCTCAGGAAAATGTGTCTCTCTCCTCTTTTTTTCCACTGACTTTTCACATGTCCTAAGTGCACACATGGAACAAGTTCCCAAACCCAAAGCTATTATGAGGGAGAACTTTGCAGCCATGCCCTGAAATCTGTCAGATATGAGAAGCCCTGTTCTAACAGGAGCTCTGTCAGGGCTGAGGATCCAATATATTACGAGTCCCCAGGAAAAATAAAGCCCAGCTAAATAACTTGGGAAATATTCTACTTGTAATGGCATTGCAGAGTCAATCAATTTAAACCTAATAAAGACGATGACAGACAATGAATAGAAAGTTCAAGGACTTTTCACCCAGGGCTTTGCTATGGCTGGAAGTCAACCTGCTGGATTCTGGGGGAGCCTACAGACCCTGGGACTCAGCTCCAGGGATCAGGATTGGGAAACAAAGGACACCTTCCATTTCAGGGAGCAATGCTCTAAAAGCCCTGGAAAAGCAGTGGGATTTGGAATATTTTTAAAGGCAAGGACAAATTTTCATATTTTTTTCAGCTGTAATTCACCTTTTCATCCCTTGGCTTCATCTGTGAACTTTATCACAGAACAACGTCACGGGCAGGATGGAATATTTGCCTTGACTTTGCTCTGTGCTTCCACTGGTACTGGGAGGTTAATGCAGCTCATTAGCTGTGCATCTCATTCCGGGATTTATTCCTTTCTTACACATTTATTTCCCCAACTACTGTTTGTTCTTCTACAGAATCCAGGAAAAGGACCAGTGCAGGAGACGCAGTTTAACAGCGGGGTTGGTTTGGAACCTGAAACTGTGGGATCCATTAAGTGTTTGAAAACAGGTGACAATTTTTACCCCCTCCCTGCTCACGGTGACAACTTCTCCGGGACACCAGGAGCACAGGCTTTCTATGGAAAGCTGTTGTTTGCTGCCTTTGCTCCGAGCGTGGAGCGAGCTGCAGATTGCAATTGGGATTCAGTGCAAGATGAGTCTTGGAAGCGCGAGGTGGAAAAACTGCATCTCATTTCTTCCTGCCAGGTGCTAAGGAACTGGCTTAGGATCCAGAAAAGTCGCAGACTTTGTCCCCATTTCAGCCGTTGGAATTGAAAAGTGAGCCTCGGTCGAGCTCCAGGAGTTCACAGGAATGGGAATGCAGGTTCTCAGAATGCCCAGATGATGAGCTCAGGGCATGACAAAGGCCAGGAGCTCCACGTGGTAACACAGCAGAGCAAAATTTGGGTAAAGAAAAGCAGGGCACGGCCAACCTGCTCTGTAATGGCAGGTTGTGTGTGGGAAAGGAAAGGTGGGAAAGGAAAGGTGGGAAAGCTGGGGAAAAAAATCATGTTTGAAAGAAAAGGGGGAAAACTCAAAGGTTCTGAAGAGGCTGTACACAAGTGAAGATTTGAGGCTGGGGAGGACAGAGCAATCCCAGAACCATTAAGGTTGTCAAAGACCTTTAAGATCATCAAGTCCAACTCTCATCCAGTGCTGGATCGTCTCTCCCACTGTCCATTACAGGCACCTTGGAAGAGAGAAGGGCCAGAATGTCTTGGGACAGTCAGGTCAGAGAGAGGGGCTGAAGAAAAGGCAATTAATGGTCTGACTGCAAACTCAGAGAGTAGAAATGGGAACATGACATAGATAGAAATTTGGAAAGCCTCATGGTGAGATGGTGATGTTTTTGCATCAAAATTTGATCTGTATTAACCCTCTAGCACAAAGCTGGATCCTCCAAAATCCAGCTCTGTTAAAGACAGCGCCCACCAGTTTCACCAGGAAGAGCAGTGACCTCTCCCAGTCACCCAAAATTCCAGAGTGATGCTTTGGTGAGCCCATGATTATGGACACAATCATGACAAATAAAATGCTCCTCACAAAAGCACCAAATAAACCCTGCAGCCTTTGCATCCCACAATATCAGGGGAATTTCTAATTTTGGGAATTCCACAATTACCACAGGAACTGCCAACATCCCTTGCAACTGCACAGCACCATCATTAATATTCCCAACAAGGGGAGCACAGCAACGTCAGGGCTGGAGCATTGATATCCCTGTGCAAAGTGATCCAGCACAGTTGAATTAAAATATGCAGAAGGGTTTTGTTTATGGAAAGCAGGACAGAGGCCCAGGCATCGCTCAGAGGTGCAGGCCCCGCCTCAAGGCCAGACCGGTAACGTGAGAGAACAGAGCCACTCCTGCTACACTGCAGGCCTGCCATCCGAAACTGAGGCTCTCTCTTTCCCTAACGTTCCTAACAGGGGCTAATTCCCAGAAAATATCCCCCCCAGAGAGGTGGATCCCACACCAGTGCAAACTGTCTTTGCACCAGTGTGTTTTTGAATTAAAAACTAAAGTAACCCCAAACAACCCAAAACTTAGATCTCAAGTTCTCTTATTTCCAGGCATTTCCTGGGCTCTGCCCCTGAGACATGGATGGGACACATCAACACACAAACATTGATTTGCAGGGACTGCAGACTGGGCAGGATGTGGAAGGAGAGTTCCAACCCGAACCATTCCATGATTCTGAGTGGGGAGGGAGGGATGAGAGCAACAGGGAGCTTTACAGAGTTTTATGTTATTGAAGGTAAAAAGATTCTCCTTCTGGTCTTTATAATACCACAGAATCGTGGAATACCCTGAGCTGGAAGGGATCATCGATCCAACAAGGATCATGGATCCAGCTCCTGACCCTGCACAGACACCCCACCAATCCCCCCTGAGCATCCCTGGAGCG
Organism: Orthonyx spaldingii; assembly: GCA_013397795.1. NCBI lineage: Eukaryota > Metazoa > Chordata > Aves > Passeriformes > Orthonychidae > Orthonyx > Orthonyx spaldingii. Next base: position 264,720 of record VZTJ01003356.1, read on the forward strand.
GTGTCCAAACACCCCTGGAGCTCTGGCAGCCTCGGGGCCAGGACCATTCCCTGGGGAGCCTGGGCAGTGCCCAGCACCCTCTGGGGGAAGAACCTTTCCCGATCTCCAGCCTGACCCTGCCCTGGCCCAGCTCCCACAGTGCAGAGATCGGAGCTGTCCCTGCACTTCTCCTCATGAGGATGTTGAAGACCGCTGTGAGGTCTCCCCTCAGTCTCCTCCTTTCCGTGCTGAATGTACAAGATTTGGATTCCATAAACTCAAAATAAGCCCCTTGCCCCCCTCCATGCTGCAAACTCAGTGCCGGTATTTAATACCCACACAGATCAAATGTTGCTGCCTGGAGGAATAAATTTCACCAGAATTAAACCACGTACTGCTAAATCAGCTGCTAAGGAGCCCATATTCCTTTTAATTCTGGATTCTTCACGCTAGATTGAAACAGCAGACATTTGACAAATCTTATTCACCATACTGGAGTGACTGGGAGCACTGGGAGCTCTAGGCTGCTGCTCCCTGAAGTTCATCTGGGAGCCAGCTCCAAACAAAGGCTGCAACAGGAGCCAGCTGTTGACACTCTGCGTCACGAGCTGCATATTAAATGATTCATCAAATGCTGTGTCACAACCTGGATAAAGTCCTTAAAACACGGAGCCTTCCTCCTTTCCTTTTGTTTTTAGCAGCAAAGGATATCTGGATAAGCCTACACTTCCTGGAACAGTCTCCCTTTCAGAAACCACTCCCCATTTAATGCAAATATTCCACCCAAATCGTTATTAGGAAAAATGCCAGTCACCAAATTTCAGTAAATAGTACTGAAATAAATAAGCAAAAATTATTTATCCAGTGCAGAATCTGGCAAATAGTACTGAAATAAATAAATAAATAAATAAATAAATGAAATGCACCCAGAACATTTTGGAAAATGAAATAAGAGATGAGTAAATAATTTTCCTGGCTGCTGTGGAATGGCAACGTGTTTAACCTGCCTTGTATGCTCCGTGTAAAGCACTGTAAATTGTGATTTGAAATTATCATGTTAGATTAGGTTTTCTGTAGCTTAATATATTGTAATATAATATAATTGCTCAATGCAAATGAGCTACTGTACAGCTTTGGCATGGGGCTGTTCCTGCAGCCGAGCATTTCACACGTTACGGTGAAGTGCAGGTTATTAAGAAACAAATTATAACAAAGCTAAATTTAGTTGGGAGCCAAGATCCCATCACTGCATGGCGGTGACAGTGCCAGGAGGTGCCTCAGGGAGCTCTGACACCAACGTTGGGGCACCTCAAGGAGCTCCACACACACCTGCTCAGGTAAGAGCTCCCTCCTCACAAACACCCGCATCCATCTCGTTACCTGGAAGCCAAGGAATGCTGTCAAGTCACCAGTGCGGCTCCAGATCCTGACTGCCAAACACTCAAAATAACCCAGAGCTAGTGGTGTTCCCACACTGCTCCCACGGAGGGAGGTCTGGGCAAATGACACATTGTCACTGCAGGACCGAGGGTGGACATGGAGGTGACACAAGAGCTAAAACCAACAAAATGAGCCTCCACACCCACCAGAATCAGCCACAGAATCCTGGGGTTGTTCGGGTTGGAAGGGGCCTCTGGATCACCCAGTCCACCCCCCCACTGAGGGAGGGTCACCCAGAGCAGGTGACACAGGGACACCCCCAGGTGGGGTTGGGATGTCCCCAGAGATGGACACTCCATGGCCACCCTGGGCAACTGTCCCAGGGCTCTGCCACCCTCACTGGGGTGGAACTTGTGTTTTATTTTACGGCCATCACTTCTTGTCCTGTCACTGCACACCACTGAAAGAGTCTGGCACCATGCTCTGCCAGCCCTTGGACTTATCTGTAAGGATTGATGAGATCCCCTCTCAGCCTTCCCTCCTCCGGATCCAACCACCCTTTGTGCCCGTGACCCTGTGACCCACCCAACAGGCACAGCTTTCCCTCCTCATTTCCATCCACAAGGCACAAAAAACAAGAGTTGCTGGTAGATGTGCCAGGAGAATGCACTTCCTAAATAATACATTGGCTTGTAAATTGTCCATCCAACTGTAAATTCCAGAAGAAAAATTAAAATGTGTTTCTTCAGCCCTTTCCGTGTGGCGCTCGCTCCACAAGGCAGCATCCCCGCGTCCCCCCAAAAGCACGGGCACCGATGGGCTGGGTCCAGAGCAGGAAAAACCTGCTCCAAAGCAATTCATTATTAATGCCAGAATATTCTTGCTAAACAGTTCTGATTATTTCACAAGAAAGAGGTCAAGGTATTGGAGAAAGGGATTTAATCAAATAAACTCTCAATCTCTCTCCAAATAGCATTTTCATCCGGCTGCATGTAAATTCATCAGCTGACTCGCCTCCCAATGCCCAGGCAAGGTTAATCTGCTGTGACTGTTAAAACTTCTTGGAGATGCCTCTGGAATAACGATTTACACTGGGGTGAGCCGTGCCAGTCACCCCAAACTATTTCCTCGTCCTGTTCCTCAAAGTTTGGCCTGGCCCACGACGTCTCTGCTGGCAGAGCCAGAGCTGAACCTCCCTTTTGGGCTGCACTTCGGGGGCCCCACGGGAGCTCCTCATTTCTGCTCAACTCTCCAGGTTTTGATGGCCATCAACAGCTTATTCCAAGCTGCCTCACAGTGACTATCCTGCCCTGGGCAGAGGGGGAATCACGGATTTTCAGGAATATTTCCTACATAACCAAAGCACCCATGCTAGGAAACAAAGAAGCGTGGGCACTGACAGAGAGGAAATGGAATTTCTCTGGTATTCTGAATTCAATATTGCCCTGCTTTGCTTAAATAAGGAGCCGAGGAATTTATCTTGGCCGTATCCCAAGGTGAATTTTGTGGCAAACACTAATAATCCCTCCTGGCCACTCCGCACTTATTAGGCAAACCCTGCCTCCTAGCAGTGCAAAGCTACGTGTGTTTTTGAAAAGGATCTTTGTGAACTTCATGTTTAAACACAGGATTATGATATAGCTGTAAACTGCACATTCAGTCAGAAATGGAGAACTGCAATTTTGGGGGTTGTTTAAAAAAAAATAAATCCCAAATGCCTTTTGATACCGGGGCTAAAAATGAAACTGAAATACAGCAGGCAGGCAGGCTTACTCCCATTCCTAGTTTTTGCTCTCTTTACTCTAAACCTTCATGCAGATTCTGCGCTTGGTGCAATATTCTGCAAGTATCATTGTGAAGCCGGGTCAGGTTTATGAGGAGATGTTCCTGAGAGCCACAGAGTGGCACAGAACAGCTTCTCCAGCCTCCCACGGGCACACGCCACCCACGCTGCCCAGTGGTCCCCAGGCAAGCCCAGGCACTCCTTCCTCTAATTTTATTTCTAATAAGTGGCCGCTCTAATTTATTTGTGCTCCACACACCCCCGCACCTGAACCCCCACACCTTCCTGCCTCGAGATGTCTCAGACAACATTCCCCGCTTAAAATCCAGGAGGATTCCTGCGCTCCACGGTCTCCATCCCTCGATGAGGAACCAGCAGCTGCAAACTCTGCCTCAGCCGGGGAGGAGGTGTTGTGTTGCTGCTGCTCCGTGCCCCCGGTGCTCCCCGCACCTCTCTGGAATCTCAGACACCATTTTACATGAGGATGCTTTCTAAAAAGCCCGGTGTAACTGTCTAATTAAGAGCGGAGTGATTGGCTGGTTCATGGACTCTGTGACAGCTCTGACAAATACACATATTGGCACAGCCCTAACCTCACTTCACAGTTTGCAACACAAAGATGGTATTTCCAGAAATGTGCAGAACACTCTGATACAAAGCTTCACCTTGTCTAGTGCTATTCCATTTAATTTTTTATTAACTGCCTGAACATATGCCATTCTAGGAGAGGGTAATAGTTACAAAATGTCAGCAGAAACATTTAAACTGCTCAAATGTAAATGATTTTATAAATTTGTAATGAAAGGTAATTGTCATGTGGGAAAAGTAACAGAAAAACAGATATGTGTAAATGTAAAACTGGCAAAAAATACATCTGACTGGTCGAAGGCAGCAAAATCTAAGTGTGTTTTAATGACCACTGTAAGGAGTATTTAAATAAAATTAGCTTCATAAGCAGAAAATGTGAATTCTATAATATTTTATTTTCTAACATTAGCAAAGTTCATAATAATGAAAAGACCTCATGGAACTTTAATGCGCCCAAATTCATTAAACAGTAGGACATTAAGATTCCTCACCTCATTTTAAAAAACAAATAAATCAAGTCAGATAACATAAATACAAAGCCGGCGCCGGCAGAGCCTGGCTTTAAAAGACCAATATTGGAGCGCGCTCGGTTTCTTTACTTTCCGCTAAAATGAGAAACAATTTGGTGATTAATCCCTTCAGCGATGCCGTGCTGGGTCAGTGCTCCCCGAGATGTCAGCCAGGAGAAGACTCGGGCGCAGAGGGGAGTTTTTCCTCAGCCACCACACAGAGCAACCACCTCCCAGTCAGGTTTGCGGGCAACCATCTTTAAATGCTTGAGCTGCTCTGCGTGGCCATGACAAGATTTGCAATTCCCCACGTTTATTTACACACCATCACCCCAAGTAGACATCACATGGAAGTGGCATGGTCGCGGCTGACCCCAGGGTAGTGCCTGTCTCTGCCGATCCCGCTCGCTGCTGCTCGGCGACTGAACCCCGCCGCCCGCCCCGGCTGCGTGCACGCTGCGCCGCGCCGCAATAAAATTAGCAGAAGCTTGTCAGGGGATATTTTCTACTTTTACGCTGACAGACACTGGACAAACATGTCTGCGTTTCAGAGAGCCGCAGAGGCGCCCGCTCCGCGGGAATGGACGGCAGTGGGACGGATCTGGGGCCCACATGTGGCACCCCACGAGGGCCACCTCCCTTCCCCTCCCTGGATCGGGGAAAAAAACCCAAAATTACCATTAATTTTTATTTTTATTTTTTTCCTACATCCAGCCCTGTGTGAGACTGGACACGCAGGACAAGTTACTGAGCCAGATATTAATAGAACGGGAATCCATCCTATTGCAAAGGCAGGAGTTGGGCGGAGGAAGGGCCCTTTGCAGCCTGCGGAGGATGCAGAAATTGCCTGGTACCTGCAGCCCACGTCAGAGCTCACCTGCCACCCCGCTGCCCCCGCCAGCCAAAGCCGCATTAATTTTTTTAAGGGCTTTCGCAAATAAACGAAGGAAAACGCTCGTTTGTTTCGGAATCGGGAGCCCAGGGAGGCTAACGCGGTAAATAGGGGAAATTTACCATCCATAATGGGAACATTTTTAAATAAAACCACCTAATATGTTTAGTAATCTACACCAATGTAATTTTATTAGCTATTCAGTGCAGTTCTTACATCAAACAGCCTCAGAAGCCCCAGGATCATTTTATATTCACTGGAAGACAGAAAGAAATCCAAAACCTAGTTAAATAAATTGTTCATTTATTCCTTTCCTTTTATGCACCAAGATCTACATGTGGTCATTAATTATAAAGAGACTATTATAGCACCATATTTTCATTCAATACGATGTCCTGGTATATATCAAAGAAGTCCCATAATTAAAACAGAAGGGCCACAATGACAATTAAAATTACAATCTATATGGGGAAAGAAAGTACAGTTCTGCAATTTTTCACCCTGTCACTGTCAGCACCGGGGGATATTCCAGTCACGTCTCTTGTAAAGCAGCCTAAATTCTTCTTCACCAATGCAACCTCAAAAGCATTATCAGCACCTAAGCAAAAGCCTATGCAAGTATAATTTAATACCAAGCCACAGTTTGCAAGTAATAGCGTATAAAGTGATATTTAAGTGGTGTTTTAAGCACACTTCTGATGGCTACAGCCGCCTTTTACTGGTAAATGCGTTTTCCTTTGAGTAGTGATTATGAGTCCTGGGTGAAGAGGTCCTGTGTGCAGGTCTGCCTGTAAGCCTTACTTCCAGCTGCCAATCTTTACTTCACAGTGAAGAAAAAGCCACATAGCACCTTGTTCTTACTCTTGTAGGCTGTCATCCCCTGAGCCTGATAACTGCAAAATCATTTCCACATAACACTTTTCTGCTTCTGCCTCTTAAACCTCGAGACCTACACATTGTGCACGCACCCACACCCCCGGCACTCGGCCCCCCAGAGCCACCGCTGCTCCGGCCTCTCCCCCCAGCCTATTTTTAACACTTATCCCAGTAAATATCTGCATTAATGGAGTGCAGGGCCCTGCCGGAGCAATGTGTGTTTGCTACAATTTATTGTCTATAAAAGTCAGGAGCGGTGAGTTATTACGGCTAAAACTGTGTTTTTCTTTATAATAACTCCGAACCGAGCACTCACATATGAAGCATGCAATGGAGATGGAGAAGGTTTTGTATAATAAAACGGTGACATGGTCATTTTTCCCAGTTTTGCATTACACAGACACACTCATGCATGGTGCTTTTTAAATTCTTATTATATGGGAGGTCAGGAGGTCGAATGTCAGAAAGTACTGTTAATTTCACGGGGTTAGGGGAAAGTAAATTCACAGGGAATACAGATCACTTAGCACAGAAAAGCAGCTCCTCTGAAGTTTGGGTTTACATTTGTTAACCATATCCTTCAGCTGACGAACCATTGAGACCAGGGTGACATTGTGGGCCCCGCTGTAATGGCTTGACACGCCGCGGGGACGGTGGGACGCGGCGCGGGGCCGGAGCCACCGCCCGGAGCCGCCGGAGCACCGCGGCTCCAGGCAGCCGGAACCGAGCGGAGCGTGGTGCCATTTGGGCTGGATGCTGAAATTACACAGAAAGCAGCCGAGATGGCTTAAAGTTCAACCTGACAAGGAATGTAAAATATATTCCTGTCTCCGTTCGGCAGGAAGGGAGAATCCTGCAGCTTCCCAGAGTCCTCTTAAAGCGTTTCCCAATATATCATCAGAGGCTGAAGGATGGGACGAGCACTCAGAGCATCAAGATGGACTTTGGTTTGTCAGAGGATGCTCTGATGGTTCATCTTTTCTCGATTTTTTTTTTGTTGTTGTTGTTGTTGATGTTTTACAGTTTGGTTTGGTTTTTGGTTTTTATCCCTCTCAGTGGTAAAATAAAATCGTGGAAAGCAGGGGAAAATTGTGAGGATCTTGGTTTTACAAATAACAGGGGAGTGGTGATAAAACACGGTGACAGAGCTGCTCTTTTGCCAAGACAAATTTAGAAGCTACTTTTCTTTTGTTAAAAAACCCCATAATTTGCTTGATAAAATCCACCATCCTCACATGCAATTTAAAGAAATAAACAATTAAAAAATGCAAGAGTATTTTCAATCACAGATGTTAAAGACCTTGGCATTGTCTCTACTGAAAGTTCAACTCAAGAACGCAACAAGGCCCATGCTCTACATCCATGTGTGACATGCAAGAGAGGGAAAAATCCAATAAAATAAAACAAAAAAACCCCAAATTTACTCAAATGACCACAAGAGCCATATCAGGAGACAGACGGGATTATTCCCTGGGAGGAATGTGCCAGGCCCACACTGAGCTGGGGCTGGGTTTCTGCGTTGGTGTCTTTTGCAAGATTCCTCTGAGTCAAAAGCGAGCCCAGGCTCAGCTGCCCCCTCGTAATTAGATTTTAATGAGTCAGGCTGGGTGTTTGTGTTTTGGCAGCGGGTTAATGGTGTTAACATTTCCCTGCTCACAACTGGCCCCGGTAGGGCAGAGCTGCCGGCTGAACTTCCCCCTCTGGAGCTGCTGGAGCCGGGCCGGGGCCTGGGCCAGCCCTGCTGCGAGGGGCATTCCAAAACCCTGCCCCAGCTCCAAGGAACACGGCAGGGCTGGAGGAACGTTCCCAACCCATGGACCCGGTGGGGTTTGGGTTTTCCAGATGCCGAGCGTGGGGAGGAGCAGTGTGCGCAGCTTCTCCCTTCCTCTACCCCCAAAGGTGCCAGTGCCGCACGGCGAGCTCGGCGTCATCCCTCTCTCCCAGACAAACACTCCCTGGACTCGCTCAGGCAGGCAGGGAAGTGGCAGGCACAGCAAACATATATATATTATATATATTTTATTAAAGATGCATTATTAACTTTGCAGTGGTGTATTTCACTAGCTGCCTGCTATAATTAAAAACTTTTCTCTCCAATCCCCTTTCCTGCAAAGAGCCTGTTGCCTGAAGATTTAATCCTTCATTACCAGTTAAAACAAAATCACCAATTAGGCACATGAACACGTCTGTATTAATCTCATTAAGGTGATGGCACCAAATAAATTGGAACTATTTTTGTGCTTTTACTGTGTTCCTATGGCTTTATCAGGCCCTGTGGTCATATACAAAGACCTTGCAGCTCAGTCATTTAGAGTCATTCGGTTGTGGACTAAATGTGGCATTACCATCTATGGCTGAAAATTGCTTTCAGCTTTTAAACTGCACTGACTAGTCTGTAGTTAATCTTAGATCATTCACTTGCAAAATTAAATGAGCCAGAACGATGGTCGTCTTTTTTTTTTTTTTTTTTTTTTTTTTTTTTTTTTTTTTATTTTATAAAATAATACATCACAAAACACTTATTTGCCCTGCCCAAAAGAGAGATCAAATTCATTTAAAATCCCATAAACCAGAGTTGTGAATTTTTAATTTTATTTAGGAGCACAGGAATAGAGGGGGAGCTATCTTTGCACAGCACATCATGGCTATAAATTTACATATAGAACATAGTTTGATGCCTAACCAACCTTTAATCTACCTTTGATGTATACTCCTCCTTCGGTAGGGATCACGTGAGACACCTTATTAATGCAAATGTAAGAAGGATTGTTTGGGATCTCTGATGTAATTAGCCATAAACCACGTTTAAAAGGAAAGGGGGAAAAAAAGCACTTCCTTTGTCACCAGGGCTGAGCACAGAGGTGCACGTGGAGATGGAGATCACAGAATCAGAGTCTCTCAGGCTGCAAAAGACCTTTAAGGCCATCAAATGCAACCCAGCGATGCTCCAAAAGGAGCTGCAGCCATGAACCCGTGGCAGGGCCCTTGTCCCCAGCTCCCTGCGTTCCCCGAGCCCGGATTATCCGTCTGGCTCTACCAGGATTCCACCAGAAAAAAACAAAAGCGAAGCAAAGCCTGGTTAGTTCTTAACTTCCCAAACAGCACAAGTCAGGAAACAATTAATTCCTGATCCTGCCGCCAGTAAAATCAATGACAATTTTGCATTTTAAATTAATATTCAGGTCACCTTCTCTAAGTTCCCTTCAGAGTCTGCTTTTGCCCTGGTGGACCACCACGGCTGCTGTCTCCACTTGGCACTGGTACTATTACAATTATTATAATTATTATTATTCCTGTGTTGCAAATAACACCCGGCCATAAGGACAAGGCTGGCAGAGGCTCTCAGCCTGCTGGCACAGCTGTCGGGGAGGTTGGAAAAGCCTCTGAAGGGTCCCAGGGGGGCTCACCCAGCTCTGGGGGGACGGGGTGGAGGTCGGGGCGAGGCTCCTCTCTCACCCGCTGGGCAGGGGCAGCCCCGGGCTCTGGGCTCCGGCACAGAAAGGCACGGAATAAATAAGTAAGTAAGTAAATAAATAAATAAATAAATCAGGAGCCGAGCAGCCACATCGGAACGGCCAGGACCGACAGGAGGGACGGTGCCGACATCGGCGCGGGGGTCCAAAGCCGCTGTCGGGTTTAATTCCCGAGGGGATAACGCAGCAGCTCCTTGTCCCCAGTGCCACCGGGGAGCTCCGAGCCCGCTGTGGGCGGGTGAGCGGCTCCCAGCCCGAGGAACAAACAATAACAGCGCGGGGCTCCGCCGCTGCCCAGCCCGCCCGGCTTCGCCCCCGCCCCGCCAGCTCCCGGCACTGCCGCCGAGCCCCGCGCTCCGCTCCCGGCCACAGCCGAGGCTCCGGGGCTGCCAGCCGCGGGGGAAAGCGGAACAAAACAACCCCGAACAACCCCGCCGCGTTTATTTCCACTCGCGCTGCTCGGGCACTTTCTCCCCGAAGTTTCCCGGCGCGGAGGGGCCGGGCAGCGGCGGAGCGGGGCAGAACCGAGCCGGGGCAGAGCCGGGACAGAGCTCCCGGATCGCTGCCGCCGGAGCGGCCGCCTTTGTGGGAGCCGAGGGATGCAGCTCCATCCCCGCCGCTGGCAGCGGCAGAGCAGCCCCGCGTTGCCTCTCAGCCAGCTCCGCTCCAGCACCGAGCGATTGCAAAACAAATATTAAGAATATATCTCTCAGTAGTTTGTAATAGTGATTCCCGCCCTCCCCTCCTCCCCAAGAAATCAAAGTTTACTCCAATCACGCTGTCGCAGGAAGGATATCTGGAAATGATAAATTTTTATACGCATGGAATAATATTCTAAGATAAAGCTGCTATTCTCATAAAAATATATCTAGCTGGTAGTTTTTACTCTTCAGAAGAAAATCTGCATATTTTGTTTATTCTGGAAAATATTCTTTTTTTTTTTAATAGCCTGAACCAAATAATTTCTCATTTTTACAGGCTTCACTTCACTTTTCTCACAGTGAATAAATTGCAACTTATTTCCATGAAATTCGCAGATGACACAGATCTTTATTTTGCATAAAGGCATAGAGAAGTGTCTAATATCTTCAATATTCATCCACTAAGTGGACATTTGCATTGGGTTAGCAGGGAGAAGGAGCCCCGGCCCTCCCGCGGTGACAGCTGTACGGAGGGATGACATCTGACAGCTGTGACAGTGCTGACGGGAGGCTGGGATGGCTCCCGCATCCCTGATCCAATTACGGCACACATCCCTCTGACAGGGCCGGCAGCCGCTCCCGCCCGGGAGGACAGTATTGATCTCTTGTCAGAGCCCCGCGCTCCGCTGCCCGAGCCGCAGAGCCCCGAGCCGCGGGGGCCGGGCCGGGCTGCAGCCGGAGGGGCACAGGGGCACAGTCCGGCCGTGCCACCCGGCCCTGGCACAGGGGCACAGTCCGGCCGTGCCAGCCCAGCGGTGCCAGCCGGTCCCGGCACAGGGGCACAGCCCAGCGGTGCCAGCCGGTCCCGGCACAGGGGCACAGCCCAGCGGTGCCAGCCGGTCCCGGCACAGGGGCACAGCCCAGCGGTGCCAGCCGGTCCCGGCACAGGGGCACAGCCCAGCGGTGCCAGCCGGTCCCGGCACAGGGGCACAGCCCAGCGGTGCCGCCCGGCCCAGCCTCGCTCCTGGGCAGTGGCTCCGAGCGCAGAGCCCGGCGCTGCTGCAGGAAAAGGCCACTGCGCTCAGCGCAGCCCGGCCGTGCCAGGAGCCTCCATGGGGCAGTGGCAGCTGCCAATAACGCCAAAACTACACAGTGACCCTGGGACGCTGTGCTCTGCTTCTCCAGCACCACGCGAGCTACACGGCCCGGGCCTCATCCTCATCATTCTCATCCTCCTCAACCCACAGCGCAACACAGCAGCCACGGACCGGCAGTGCAGCACTGAGCCCAAACTCTTCGTTAAATGTTCAGTGATCAGAGACACCAGGAACAAACCAGCGCCGACAACCACGGCACATCGTGCCAGAGGCCCCGGCACACCTCACATTTGGCTGATGGTTTGTACCATACTGTCATTAAAAATTACCAAGTTTTTGCGTTTATCACATTATTGCAAAGTTTCTATGTGATCTCTAACAGTTCAAAGCAGAATTATTTTTGAAGAGCGTTATCATGCCACTGCTCTCTCCATAGAACGCTCCAGCAACGTCTGGAGCTGGCACCCTCATATACTCCAGACCAAGCAGAGAGGGGGATTTTAATCTCCTCCCAAGGAACTGGCTGAGAAGAGCAAAACAGAGGAGACCCAGGAGCACGTGGACACTTCAAAGCATTTTGACAGAAACAGAGGCAAGAGCAGAGAAACTCTGCGAGCAACAAGGGACCTTCCCGAGTCACAGTGCTGCACTGCCAGGGCAGAGGGAGGTACAAACATCACCACAACAGGACAGGCTGGAATTCTTCACCAGCACCAGAAGAATCATAAAATGAAGCCCTTCTTTTCCAAGAAATCCCTCACACGTGGGCATCCTCTCTCCCTGCCTCACTATTTTATCTCAGTCTGCTCGGGCAGAGGCTGTGCCAGCCTCACAGGGTGATTTCAATATCGTTACTGCTCCCTCCAACTTCTTTCTGGTCAGGCTGCTCAGCAGCAACCCCACGCTGCCAGCTAGATGTCATTATAAACAAAGTTATTGATTACCTCCCTCGAGCTGGATTGGAACCTGCAGACAAACTGCGACTTGCTCCTGTGCTATAATTTTATTGATCAGAGCAATCCAGCTGCCAGTGCTTTCTGGAGAGTAAAAAATAATAATAATAAAAATAATAAAAAAACCCAGCCTAGCTACATGTTCCCTTTGCCCACACATGAAACAAAACACAATTTTTTGAGGCTGAAAGACAATTTTTGAAATGTTTTTTTTCCTCTCTCAAAATCCTTTGATAATACAATAAATATTTCCTGTCTTTCAACAAAGCATTCCAGTCTGCCAGTTTTGGGATGAGATTACAACCATCTCCTACCACTTTCTGTCCAAATTCCCCTGTGGGCTGTGACCCCCCCATGTTTCTTCTAAGAAAAAAAAAAATCATCAATTCTATTTCAGTATGTTCAGGGCTCTCTGGAAAGCAAGGTGTGCATTCACACACTTTGGTCACTGCTTCAAACCCAAACATTTGATTACAGTTACCCAAAACCACATCTGATTACAGTTCCTCAAATGCCAACGTTGCTGCATGAGGGCTTTGGGGTCCATGCCCCAGCCAGGTCATTCCATGGAATTTCATGGGGAGAATTTTGTGAGGTTGGAGCCAGGGGGGGTCGGGCTCTGCTCCCAGGGCACAGGGACAGGAGGAGAGGGAATGGCCTCAGGCTGGGCCAGGGAGGCTCAGGTTGGACATCAGCAGGAATTTCCCCATGGAAAGGGTGCTCAGGCCTTGGAACTGCCCAGGGAGGTTTGGAGTGCCCATCCCTGGGGGTGCCCAAGGAATGAATGCACTGCTCCCTCGGGGGGAAGATGCCCAATATGAGCCCAAGTCTGAGCCCACCTTGCCCTGGCTCTCCCCACCAGCATCACCCCCTCCCCTCACCACAAATTCACTCTTTCTCTGGAGCTCAGTAGCACAAACCACAAAGCTCTGCATAAATTCACTGAACAAAGTTTTTCCAAGCATAAAAACTCCCTCCCAGAGATCATTTACTCCCAAGAGTGACACTCACTCCCAGGATAAACATCTGAGAGATGCACAAGTGGAAAGGACATGGAAAACTCTGCTTTGTGTTAATCAGGAAGGATGGCAGGATGTGCAGGCAGGAATTTAAAAAGCAAATGGCTTCAAATGCATTTGGAAATGCAGTTCACACCTCGCAGGCGAAGCAGTCGGGGCTTCTTGTTGTTGTTTGGGTTTTGGTGGGTGGTTTTTAATTTTTTCTGACACAGTTTGGCTCAAAACAAAACTATTTCAAGGTAGAAATTGTTGACTTAGCAGCCTCCCAACAGGAGCGGGATCTGAGTCCTGCTCATCACTAGTGCTGAGCAGAGCTGCTGGAATGTCACATACAATGGAAAAAAAACTTCTAGAGTTTTCTTTGGTATTTTTTTAAATACAAATAGGAATTACGCTTTACACCTGAGTTACTGAAGTGTCACCTAAGGCAGAAGTGCCACACATTCCGTCCTAGGGATGAGAACAGAGAAATCCTGATCTGTGTAGAAATTAGGGAGAGCACAGAGGCCAAACCCTGACTCTGTATAAATCAATAAAAGCATTGCACTGAACATTTCACCGTGAATGCCACCTTTGATTTGAATTTTCTGATTGCTGGAGGTCTCTTAGGCAGAGAAGCCCCTAAGGTGACACTACACCAGCAGGTTTGGGTGTTGTGTTCTAGATCCATGCATTCACACCCTCACTGCCAGCACACGTCCTCTGCCCATTCTTCATCTTTAGAGCAAAAGCTGAATAATTCCAGTTAAAGCCATTACAAAGAGCAGCAATGGTTACAGGTGGCCTCACTGAGGAAGAGGGGGGAAAGAGCATCTCTAGGAACCTGGAAACACAATGGAGGTTTTAGTGTACCTCATTAATTCGTCCTGGATTGCAGACACCCTTTGATTGTGATACTCTTTAATGGCAACTCTTAATTGTTGACATTAAAAAATCTGCTGAGCTGAGCAGAGAGCCGAGCCCTGGCCACAGCGCAGACGCTCCTTCCCGGGCTCAAAAATGAAGCAGAACGGGCACAGTGGCTTTAATCACCTCTCTCACGAACCTGGTTCAGTCCCAGGTGCCAGCAGAAAGGTTAGGGGTGTAAATCTTGCCAGAGAGGCAGCTCAGGAATTCCAGGGCACACGGGCAACTCAGTCAGGTCTTGGGACTACGGGAAATCCAGAGAGAAAGAGGAGTCCTCTCCCAGCAGGAAAGAGGCTGGCACAGATCAGCTTCTGGCAGCACATGGATTCCATTGGAATTCAGTGCTGTGGTCTGGAAATTCAGCCCAGCGTTCTAAGCACCTTGGGTGGAGCCTGGCTGCATTCACAAGCAACAGAACCTCCCCTCCCTGGGCCAGAGGAAGCTCAGGTGGGACAGCAGCAGGAATTTCCCCATGGAAAGGGTGCTCAGGCCTTGGCAGGGCCTGCCCAGGGAGGTTTGGAGTCCCCATCCCTGGAGGTGCCCAAGGAATTCCTCGATGTTTCACTCAGAGCTCTGGGCTGGGGACAAGGTGGGCATTGGGCACAGGGAACTTGGCCTCAGAGGGCTTTTCCAACCTCAGTTATCCTGGGATTCTGGGCTGTGCCCTCCCACAGCAGCGTGGGAAAGCCAAGAGACCTCCCTGGGCAGGTCCTGCTGTGGCTGCAGCATTCAGGAGCTGCTCAGTTAAAGTTTCATTCACAGCATTATCTTGGACTTGAAAAATTGGAAGTTATAAACCAGTTCAGATCACACTGTATAAACACCTCGGGTCTGAATTAATCTGCAAAGTTTGTTAGAAATGAAGGTCAGGACTTGAATTGGCAGCAATTAGAATCATTGATATTTTCATGGTGTCAGCCTCCTGTTCCTGATTATCAACTTCCATGGTGCTGACACCTCAAAAGTTGGCCCCTCTGACCTTGCCTGGGTTCAGCTGTGGATTCTGTAATGTTGAGACTATTTTTCTGCATTACTTTTTGCAAGTCAGAGAAAATTCATTCGAGAAAACATCACGGAGAGAAAATATATATGCAGAAATATATATTTTTACATATTTTAATTGAATATTGTAGCCAAGTAAAATACCGATTGGGATTCTGCCTTCTCTAACCTTTGCCTCAACACTTAATGCAATTTATTAATGGTGTTCTGACCTATGGGGGAACTAACTGGGAGATCAACTTCCAGCACAAACTTCTGGGAATGAGCTTGCCAATATTCAGCTTTTATTGAAAGCAAGGCCAGAGGGCTGGTCTGGCAGTGGGAGGCCTGGAAAGAAGGGTCATTCCCTGAGATCCCTTCACATGGGAAGTTAGGATGGTCAGAGGAGGAAAATCCAAGAAATCCTTGATTAAAGATATCCTTTGATACTTCTGCCAGCACAGAAAAAAACATATCCTTAATCACTACAGCCAAATGTGCCATCCCTCTGCAGATCCACAGGCACTGAGAGAGAACTCATGGAAATCCCACGGAACAGGGGAAACAGGGTTGGGCAGAGCCTCACCCCGGGGATTCACACAGGAAGGAGCCGGTTCCTTCCGGCATCCCCCAGTAGCTGTGGGCACCACAGAATCACAGAAGAGTTCGGGTCAGAAGGGACCTCTGGAGATCACCTAGACCAACCCCCAAACCAGGCTGAAATCAGGACTGGAAAATGGACTGAAAACCCAAAACCTCACCTAATTTCAGTCCAGCTCAGCAGAACAATCGATAACAAAACCTCGCCCAGTTTGGTGGATAACAAATCCCAGTCCTTCCACGGTTTAGGAACCTCCTTGTGTCTCCAGGAGTGGTGGATTTTTCCCTGTGGGGAACAGCTTCCTCCATCCTGCAATCTCCAGTCCCCCTCTAAGCAGCTCAACCTCCCAAACCAACCAAAGCCAGGCTCCCATGACTTGGCATCCCTAATAATCCTGGCCAGAGTTTCCCAGTGAATGCTGAGGGAATGCAAAGCCAAACCCACCTCAGTGAATCTCAAACCGTCACAACCCTTTCCCCTCAAGGGGGAACTGCAGGTGTGTGGTTTCTGTACACATCAGTTTTCCTGTGGCCTAAAAATTACCCAAATTTAAAACACACAGGAGAGAAAAAACAAAACAGAGCCACAGAGGAAGTGGGAATTTTCCATCCTCTGGATGCACAGTAAAATGATGGAATGGTATAACCTTATTTTTTCTTGCTAATACACCTCAACTCTGACCTTCCTGAAAACCAGGACCTCCTGGGTAATATGGTAATTTAATGTGAGTGCTTATATGCTGATTTCTATGGAGTGGGCTGGCGTGGTGAAATACGACGTGGTTTACTTTTAAATAGAGCTCAGCTGAGACCTCGAAGGGAACTGGAAACAGGCTTCCAATGGAGAGAGATAAATGCCTAATTTACTGTCCCACTTAATCCAGAGCTTTTTCCTTAAGTCATTATCTCCCATCCCTCATTATTGTGGCAGCACAGCCATGAAAGACACGTGCAGTGAGACCATGATTGGAGCACTTCTGTTTACAGTGGCCACAATTTATCATTAAAACAACTGCAAAGCTGAGCCACAATGGGAAATATTAAAAATAAATAGGATAAAGCCTGGAAGTGCCTGTTCAAGCTCAGAGGTGCCTTTACCTGGAGAATACCACACACAACTGCAGCTGGAAAATCTGCTGCCCACAGCATCATTCACACAGAAATGTGGATTATGGGGAAGACAAGAGGTGCAAGTTGAGCATCAAACATTTCAACATCCTTCTCTTCTGGTTGCATTTTTAATATTCTGAGCAAGCAGAACAACAACCCTGAGCCCCACTGAGACACCTCCCAGTAACTGCAGAAGGCT
Source organism: Orthonyx spaldingii (assembly GCA_013397795.1). Taxonomy (NCBI): domain Eukaryota; kingdom Metazoa; phylum Chordata; class Aves; order Passeriformes; family Orthonychidae; genus Orthonyx; species Orthonyx spaldingii. The sequence continues at coordinate 281,706 of VZTJ01003356.1, forward strand.
GCTGCCCAAGCCAGGCCCACAGTTGGGGCTTCAGGAGCCCAAAAGCTAAATCCTAGAATTCCAGAATCCTTTAGGCTGGAAAAGCCCTCCCAGGATCATCAAGTCCAAGCTGTGCCCCATTCCCACCTTGTCCCCAGCCCAGAGCTCTGAGTGCCACCTCCAGGAATTCCTGGGACACCTCCAGGGATGGGGACTCCAAACCTCCCTGGGCAGCCCCTGCCAAGGCCTGAGCACCCTTTCCATGGGGAAATTCCTGCTGATGTCCACCCTGAGCCTCCCCTGGCCCAGCCTGAGGCCGTTCCCTCTCCTCCTGTCCCTGTGCCCCGGGAGCAGAGCCCGACCCCCCCGGCTGCCCCCTCCTGTCAGGGACTTGTGCAGAGCCACAAGGGCCCCCTGAGCCTCCTTTGCTCCAGGCTGAGCCCCTTTCCAGCTCCCTCAGGAATTCTCCAGCCCCATCCCAGCTCTGTTCCCTTCCCTGGACTCCTTCAGCCCCTCAGTGTCCCTCTTGTCCTGAGGGGCCAGAACAGGACACAGCCCTGGAGGTGTGAGCCCAGCAGTGCCAGCACAGGGGGACAGTCACTTCCAAGGGCACTGCAGCCTCTGGAGACAAGGAGATGAGGCTGCATTAAAACCATTTAGGCTTCTCCACACATCTCCCTCTGGTCACTGCCCCTCACACTTGGCACTAAAGAGAAGCCCGGCCAGAGCAGGCACTCGAGTGTCCCAATGTTCCAAGTGTGCACATAAGTTAAAGCAGTCTCAAATAAAAAAAATTTTAAAAGCAACTAAGTTTGGATCAGGGCAACAGTGACTGGGCTGTCATGTGGCTATTCCATTTGGGATCCATCGAGGGCAGGGACTTTTTAGTGCAGCCCCTCCCTCACTGCAGCACCGCCCAAGCCTGCAGATCTTCCCTCACCACAACTGCATTTACATCCCAGAAATTCTGTCGCTTTACACATTTCAAAGGAGGGGAAAAAGCACAGCTCTGTCGCCAAGTGGCTTTTCAGGATGACAGGTTTGGAGGCAGCGGGTGTTTAAGCCCTGGGAAATGTCTGGAAGTGCCCCCACGCTGCAGGCCCTGCCAGGAGGAGCCTCTGGGATCACCCTCCTGCCCAACACCAGCCCTGCTCCAGCACGCTCCGAAATGGCACGGCCTGGACGTGCAAATCAGCCAGTTAATGTCTTGCAAAGTTTGCATTAATTATTACTCTTTATCAGTTTCAATATCAGTGTCAGACGTACGGTGCCGGGGCTACTCGTTGGCGCGTTCGGAACAGATGTTGTGAGAGAAGTGGAGTGTAAATATTTATGGGTTAAAAGGAGAGACTTTGGAATTTGTAGATCTCTCCTGACACTTCTCACGCTGCCTCAGCCCGTCCTTCTCTGTGGGCTTGTTTTGGAGACAGACAAATGCTTTATATGTACATGTATCAACTGCCACTTGCAAATTTGGCTTCTCCAGCTCAAAACATCAAATATTTAACACATGCAGAGCTAGAACAGAAAATACCATTTTCCAGAAAGAGTTTTGCTCTTTATTTTCTGCAAGTCTGGCATTTCATTCACTCCTCTCCTGCTTTTTGCATGATGCAGACACTTGGCACCTTTCAAAATCAGGCCCAAAATGCCTGAGCTGGGGGAATGGAAACTGAAGATCTCCAAGTGGATCTTTCCCTTGGCAGCCCTGGCTGCAGAGTTACAGACCACGAAATCCTAACCCAGCACAAGAATTCTTCCTGCTGTCATCAGAGAGATGAAATCCCAGCCTGTTGAGAGATTTGGGTGAAATTCCTGGCTGGGAGGGTGGTGAGGCCCTGGAATAGAATTTCCAGAGAAGCTGTGGCTGCCCCTGGATCCATGGCAGTGTCCCAGGCCAGGCTGGACATTGGGGCTTGGAGCAGCCTGGGGCAGTGGGAGGCGTCCCTGCCATGGAATGGGATTTTAGGTCCCTTCCAACCCAAACCATTCCATGATCCCACATGACAAACCACCACTGCTGCACGTGCAGGGAGGGGGAAAAGCTTCAAAATAAGTCATGTAACAACTGAAAAAAAATGTATCAAAGAAGTCCACTTTAGTTCTAGCAAATATTTCAGTTCCAAGAAACACAGAAATCACACCCAAGCATTTTATTTTAGCTTCTACTCTGTCTCACTTCTCTCTAGTTTTCACTGATTTGGAAAAAAACCCCACAACTTTTCACCCACTGACTTTTCTCCTTGGAATAACTGTGGTAGCTTTTTTCAACATCAAATTTTAATGAATCTAAGAAAATTGTTAAGTCTCCCAAAATTAAAGCTAAAATTTAAATTTTACTTAACATTAAAATTCTAAAATTCATTTTTTGTCAGAAAAATGGTATCCAAAGAACAGAGGGGAGAAACTGCATCTAACCCTCCCTCTCTTATTCTGCCCCACTTCCTGTTGGAAAGCCCAAATGCTTTAATTTAAACAGGGTGAGTTAATCCCCAACACATCACAGCAGGAAAATACAGTTACCCCCTCTTTTTTCCTCTGAGAGAGTGGGAAAACTGTGCAATCTAAGAACACTGGAGCTGCTTCCAGTGTGTCGGAGCAAGCACAAACAAGGTCTGTCAGCATGGAGAGCAGGGCAAGAGTTACAGCACTCTTTGGATTTATCATTACAGGGGTTTGAAGGTACAAAGTTTGCAATATTTGTAACTTAGTGGCCTTCAGTGCCCACCCCTACAGAAAGGGGACGGAAGGATAAGAGGGGAAGGGCAGGCAGTGGAGGGAGTCTGTGACATTTGCATTAATTACAGCACGTTTCAAGGCTCTCTCAGCATCTGCAAACCTGCAAAGTGCAGAGGCTCTCGCTCAAACCTCCTCCAGCATCTACCAAAATGCTGACTTAAATCTATTTATCAAGATATATCTTTAAAATCCTTCACCATTTCCAGGGTGAACAAAGTTCCCTGTAGGCCAGGTTTGGGCAGCCTAAACATCGAAACCAGAGCACTGCTCCAACTCCTCCATTTCGTCCCCCTCCACGAGTTCAGGTTTTTGCCATCCCTTGGGTCAGTCCATGGACAACACCAAGGCCCCGCTGTCTCTGTGTGCAACAAGTGCAGCTCCCTGAGCCAAGGCTCACTCCAACAAGTTCCAAATATATTGATCAGCTTTAATTATCCCCATTTCTTGAGGCTTCTCATGGTCCTGGGCTCGTGGTGGCGCGAGCTCAGCTGCTGCGTCAACGCCACGTCGGGGAGTGATTAAATGAATAAATATCCGGCCACGGGTATAAATGACCTATCCTGGGGGACAAGGGCCATTATTCACCGGGCATAATGCACCTCAAGGAACGCCACGGAATTAATCAGAGCCCTGCAAAACCTGACATCTGAGCAGAGATTAAAAGAATTGGGGTTGTTTATCCTAAAAAAGAGCACTTAGGGGAGGACATGATAACAATTTTCAAGTGTGGCAACAGCTGTAGCAAAGACGGAAGGAAAATCAGTTTTTTACATTTATGGTGGATTGGGGAGGGAAAATAAGAGATTTAAATTGCCACGAGGGAGAGGCAGAGGAAAAAGAAAACCAACATGGGGGAGTTAAGCACTGAAATAAGTTTCTTGGGAATTTCTAGGAGTGGGGCACGTCCAGCCCATCAGCAGGAGCTGGGCAGGTGAGCGGTGCCAGAACCCCCACGACATCCCCTGGTGCTTTTCCAGCCGGGTTTTCCTGTGAGCCACACAAAAGCTCACTCTATTGGAGAGGAGTAGAATGTCTTGCTAATTGAATGTCAAAGCAATTAAAGTGGGTATAGACTTCTCTCAACATTATCTTGACTTGATAAAATAAAGTTGTTTTGACAACGCTCACTGACAATTCCTGATTTTCAAGCGCAGCGATTTTTCTCCAGGCAAGACACGGAAGACGCCGAGACTTTGGAGTGAATTTTCCAAAGATATGCAGAACCATTATTCTCAGAGTAAGCCTATTAGACAGAACTAATGGGCGATTTTCAAGGGATTGCCATGATCACAGCCACCTGTACCTGGAGCTCGTTCCCCTCCCACCTCCCCACAAGCTGCACACAAAACACTCCCGATGCTCTTTAAGAGCTTTGACTCCCAGACACACTCAAGTTCAAGGTCCAGCCCACAGGATGGCCCCAACAGCCCTGAACACTGGAATTCAAACCTGTCTTCAGTTGTTCATGTTTTGCGGTCGTTAGTATTTTAACCAATATGCATAAACATAGGAAAATAAAATCAATAAATACAATTTTGTCACTATTTCTTGCATTTTCTCCTTTGCCATCGTCTCCTCTCCAGACCCTTTCCAACACTACCCCTCATCCAGGTGCTGTGGCTCGTGCTTGGAGAGTGAGCTCAGGAAAGCTGGACCTGCTCAGGGAAAACCCCAGCAATACAATGAAAGAAGAGAAGAAAAGTTCAAATTATTCATTCTCATCCAGGAAAAGGTGGAATTTCTTGTGAACCCAGCATTCATTCCTACTAAAATCAGTGACCAGGAATAGTTACACAAGCCTTGAGCAAAGCTCCCCAAAAATGGGACTGTTTGATGTGCAGGGAATTCCTGAGCCACTGGACTTCGCACCAGCCCTCATTTCATCAACAAACTTGCTCAGCTGCCCTTGAACCCCTGGGAACTTTCGGTTCCAAAGAGGTACAGCTTGGAATCACAGAACCAATTGTGTTGGAAAATACCCCTAAAACCATAGAATCCAAGCCCAGCACTGCCCAGACCACCATTGCCTCATGTCCCCAGGTGTCACATCCAAGGCTTTGAAATTCCTCCAGGGAGAGAGACTCCAGCACTGCCCTGGACAGCTGTGCCAGGGCTGGACAATTCTTTCCATGAGGAATTTTTCCTGCTATCCAGTCTAAATCTGCCCACATGGTTGTCTTCCTTTCCCAGTCACTAACACCGCTGCCATTCAGCCGCTGTCTCAAGCCCTGCCTGCTACAGGAACCCCAAGCAGTGCTTAAACCCTTCCCAGAGTGAGAGCACTGCACCTCAGTTGTCCCATCTCCTCTTTTTTCAGATCCAACTTTCCCCAGACCACCCAACGGAATGCCCACATCCTCCTGCCAGTGCTCAGGCAGAGCTGACAGGACTCATGGGGCAGAGTTTGGTGTTTCATGAAAAACCTTGGGACAGTGGAAGGTGCCCCTGCCAGGGGCTGGACTGGATGGGCTTTGAGGTCCCTTCCAACCCGTCCCAGTCTGGGATTCTGTGATATCCATATATCCTTGGAATTTAGCCTTGTGCAAAATTCCCTTCTCTGGCTTCCTCAGCTGCACAGAATTAACTCTGTTCCCAGTACCCCACTATCCATTCCCATTTCCTCTGCCTGGGGAGGATTTTAACACATCCTGTAAACAAAAGATGTTTATAATCTCAAAGCTTGTTTTCCCAAAGACAAATCTGAGAAGGAGGGTGAATTGAAAATCTGAGAAAAAGGCTTTTCTAATAGGTCCCAATTTGTCTGACACAAGACGCAGAAGTGTTGGGTAGGTTCCTCATGAAGAGTAATTGGGCAGTTGTGTTACGTAGGGGCATTTATGAATTCTGTGAGCAATCTTTGACCTTTGCAAATTCTATTTCCAGAGCTCTGGGCTCACACCTTTCCTCAGCATGGCCTGGGAGAGAGGGAAAAGAAATGCTTTTATTTATTGTCGTGTTCTTTGCTGTCATTTGCATAAGTGCCTGTTAAAGGCAGCTCTCTCTTTCCCAACACCTGCACCCAGCAGCTCCAGGGCCGAGTCAGCACTGCCCAGGAAACTGCGGCTGCTGCATCCCTGGGAGCACCCAAGGCCAGGCTGGACAGGGCTCGGAGCACCCTGGGACAGTGGGAGGTGTCCCTGCCATGGCAGGGGTGGCACTGGGTGGGATTTAAGGTCCTTCCAACACAAGCCAGGCTGGGATTGCCAAGGAAACTCATCCAAGACTTTCCTGTATTCCTACCATGCTCTTCCTCAAGCTCCCATCACAACCTAAAAATGGGTTACAGTGGTAAAACACTGTACCACAGTGTAACAATGTCACTGTGTGCCACTGGAGACACCAGGATCACTCGTGGAATTGGAAAATAGATGAACATTGCAAAGATATGGGACTGAGGGGAGGAAATGGGAGAATGGGAAAAGGAACCATCCAGGTCATCCTCAATTCTGCACTGGCTGTGGCACTTTGGGGACTGGGAATGTCACCAGTGTCACTCACACAACCCTGAACATCTGACAAAGAAAAAGACTGAGTGCATTTGCAAAAAACTACTTGTAAATCCAATATTTTATACTTTTTTATGAGTGAGGCCACACATGGTCATTCAAAGGCTTCCTGCTTCTGCTCCTCGGACAAGATATTGCTAAATATAACCCAAGTTTTTTTACAAAAAAACCCAAAACAACAAAAAAAAACAATAAATGAAACCTCCCCACAAACCATACCCACAGAAAGCACCAGCCCAAGTGTAAGTTCCATCCCCCTAAAACCAAACCAAAACAAGGGAGGGGTGTCTCAGTTCCTCTCTCCAATATGAACAGATAATACCAACCATACATCACAAGGTTGAGAGACACCACTGATGCATGAACTGAATTACTGCTGCTCCAGAGAAATAATACTCACTCCTTAAAAATGTAAGCACAGGAATGGGAAAACCAAGCAGAGCAAAGGGAGAGCAGAGAACAGAGGCTGCTGTGCCCAGCCCAGCACGGGCTGCCCGGACCCTTCACCTCGCCCAGTTCGCACCAGTTCCTGCTGCTTCTCCCCCTTTCTCCTCTCCCTGGGACACTCTGGCCACTGTGATTCCTGTCAGCAGTGGGTGATCTGCTGCTGGAGCCAACACCCAGCTCAGCCTTGGGCTGTGCTGCCTGCCTGGATCCAAAACAACCCCCCTGAATATTCCCATCAACATTCCCGAGGGGTTCTATGGCACGTGGGCTAAGTGGCTCTGTCTGACAAAGTGTAAAGGCAACAATTCAAAGACAATTCATATGAAAAACAATTTCAAAATTAAAAATAGCATCCAAGACACAATTTTTTCCCTGATCCTGATTTCCCAGTAATGTCTCTTTTTCCTTTAGCAGCCTCCAAAGTGGCCCTGGTGAGGACACTGTGCCAGGTGCCCCCGCCCACGGAGGGGGTTGGGATGAGGTGATCTTTAAGGACCCTTCCAACCCAGGCCATTCTGTGTGTCCATGATTCCCACAGATACCCCAAACCAAGTTTTTTCCTGGCTCCATCTAGCTCCACAAAGACTCAGCTGTGCCCCACCTGAAATCTTGGCCATTTACCCTCTCTCTGTTTTAAAACTCCCAGATTTTGTGTTGTTTCACACCCTCTCCCTGCCCAGGCTGTACACCACGTTCTAGGAAAGGCGAGTTCATCCATCTTTTCTGCCTGCCCGCTGCAGAAGCAGCACCCGGGCAGGCAGCGGCTGTCCGGGCTTGGGTCCTGCTCTGGCAAATCCAGAGCGGCTCCGCTGATATTAAAGGTGTTGGTCTGGACTTAGACCAGAGCAAACGAGAGCACAGCCTGACCTTTTCTCTCCTTCCTCTCACACCTCCTAATGGTTTTTTTAATAGAAAAGATAAAATATTTGTAAAACCAAGGAAATCCCTCAAATACCATGTAAATTCCCCTTCTAATTTTCCCAGATTCATTTTGAGACTCCTTTTAAAAAAAAAATAATAAACTGCAAAGAGAAACTTCCAGCACTTTCCCCTCGGTCTCCACTTTTCTGTGGCCTTTCCAAAATGCCCCACTCAGGGGGCTGGGATGGGGATCCTGCTTTGGAATCATCCTCGTGTCTCAGGCAACCCTTTCCCTTCCCACCTGAGCATTTCCTGCAGGCAGCACGTGGATTCCTTTCAGCTTCCCGGGATATTCAGGTAAAGAAAATGCACTGTATTTTTCTATTTCCCCTGTCCCTAAGTCTGTATTTTTAACTCCCTCCTTCCCCAAAGCTCCCAATATTTCCTGCTTGGCATTTGCTTGTCCGTTTCCTTAGAAGAGCACTAAGTGGATTAATATTTCAGATTCATTGTGTCATTTAAAGTTATTAACAAGCCCAACTTCTCTGAAATGAGTGAAGGCCAATGATAAAAAATACTTTTATTCTCTGCCTCAAACAAAGTCCTTCTGCTGGAATTAAAAAGTCCCACTTTCATTTGTGTCATTTTTTTAAGGCCAGTAATCACAGCAGAGCAGCATTTCTAACTTTTGAGTCATCAGCAGCACAAATAAAGCTTTCACAAATTGCAATAATTTCTCATCAAGGCTTCCCCACAGAGAAAAAAACACAAATTAACACAGTGTCACGTATCAGAAATCTAACACTGGTACAGAACATTTTGGGGAATAGAAGAAATTGTGGAAAACAAAGCAGATCTTCTGACAGAAAGAGGAGAGTGAAATGGGGCCACAATTCTGCAGCAGCTCCAGGCACTCCTGGAATTCTGCTGGAGCAGAATAAGTCTCCTCCATTCACAGACTGCCAGCTTTTCCATGATAAAAAACCCTGGGAAAAGCCACTCCTGAGCGGGGGCTCCAAGCTTGCTCCTTTCTGGGTTTGAGGGAGACCTCTCCACATTCTGCAGGGGCAAAGAAGAAATTGGAGTCCTGCCTCCTGTTCTGCACTAGAAATTCAGCAGAAAATGAAATTTTAATTCATGGGCTGAGGGTGGAAGAGGCCTCTGGACAGAACCTTGTCCAGAGCCCTGTTCAGCCAGGCTCACCCTGAGCCCAGCGCTGGGGCTGGGTGGCTTTTGAGGATCTCCGAGGTGGGAAACTCCACAGGCAACTTGTGCCAGTGCTCAGTCCCTCCCACAGTGAAGAGTGCCATAAGCCCATGGAACTGTTAGGCTGAAAAAGTCTGCTAGGACCATGAGGCCAACTGTTAACCCAGCACTGCCCAGCCCAGCACTGCCCCATGTCCTCCCCTCGCCATTCCCAGGCCCTTTGCTGGGCTCTCTTGCACTGAGCAGCCCAGACCTGGGCCCAGCACTCTGGGCCTGGCCCCACCAGGGCAGGGTCAGATGGGATATTGGGAAGGAATTGTTCCCTGGGAGGGTGGGGAGGCCCTGGCACAGGGTGCCCAAAGAAGCTGTGGCTGCCCCTGGATCCCTGGCAGTGCCCAAGGCCAGGCTGGACCGGGCTTGGAGCACCCTGGGACAGTGGGAGGGGCCCCTGCCATGGTAGGGGTGGATGGGGATGGACTTTAAGGTCCCTTCCAATCCAAATCACTCCTTGAGTCCATGATCACAAACCATGTACAGTACCTCAGCATTGCATTTATTCTTAGTTCATTCTCTGATCCATAAAACTCTTAATTCTCATAATAATTATTTCCCTAAAGTTCCAGGTTTCCAGTTCCCACTGCACTGGGCAGCAGTGAAAGCCCTCAGGTGTCCTGCGCTGTGACATAAATCCCACATGAGCAAATCCCACCAGAGATGTGATTATTGAATCTTTTATAGGGAACACACCAGGTATGTTTTCTACACTTCCTTATTTTTATCTCCTCCTAAAAGACTGTGTCTGGTCAGGATTATAGGGCAGAGAATGGGTTTTATTAAATATTAAATTTTCTATGGTATGTGTAATTGGGAGTTTGTCAGGTTCAAGTCTCAGTAAGTTACGAGCTCACAATTTGTGGACTAGGAGAGTTCTATATTTTATTGGATCTCCACCGGGCTCTGCATCCATCATGGACTTTCTTCTACCCCAGCAGTAACAATTAAGGGGAATTTATGACAGCAATCCCCATGACAGGCACATACAGAAGTTAAAAACACTTTACTGCACACAGAGCTGACCCCCACGAGCTCCACACAGCCACACGTGTGGGGGCCTCCCCGAGGACTCCTGGGACGCAGAGGTGGCAAAGTGCCCCTGCTCTTATTCCAGGTTTTAGGAACTGGATTCACCCTGATGGCAGCAAAACCTCGAGAGACAAAAGCAGCCCCAGTGGGGCAAGGCCAACCCTCTGCGGAGCTGGGTGCAGCTCACTCCACAAAGAAATCCTGCTCTGGAACAGGCCTGGGATTTTCCAGTTCCAGGTCTGCACTCCCCTTTCACAGCAATTTGCAGGAATGAAGGGGGGAAATAGTTTTTCATGTCCTCAGAAGTGAAACCCCTTCCTTAACGCCCTGCCAGGTTATCTGCAAAATGTCAGTTCCTCAGGAATTACTGTTGCAAAGAGAAGCTGGGGATGGTTTCCATCCATTTTCTGCCCCAATAACCCCCTAACCCAACGCAGCCAAGCCCCTTCTTTATTTACTACCACGACAAAGGGAGGAACACGGAAAGGTCTCTCTTTGCCTCCCAAACCGGAGGGAGCAATCCAGAAATGCCCGAGAGGGAAAGAATTCCTCGCTGTGACTCTGAGTGGGCGTCCCCGGGGCTCTGGGGTGCCTGCTCTCCCCCCAAACAGGCAATTTGCAGTTCCAGCTCCGGGACTCACACGGGGCCATCGGAAACACTCCCATTTGTCACTGGAATGGGCTCTGCTGAGCTGAGACAAATCTGTGGGCACGGGGAATGACAGGCACCCACCCCAGCTCTGACTCCCACTGTCAAACACAAGGCACGGCTGGCACTGAACTGATTCCTGGGAATGCTCTGAGCAACTCCAGGCAGGTGAGCTCAGGATGAACACCAGGACACAGCAGGAGGGGGGAATTGAGCACTTATTTTTCAACCAAACTGAAATCAAGCAGCCTCATCACCCATTTTTCCTTTTGAAGCCTAGGAGTGGCTCTTTTCCTGCCAAACTCACAGTGCTGGGAAGCAGCACCATGGCAGGAGCAGGGAATCAGTTCCAACAGCCGAGTGCAGGAAGGGCAAAGCAACTGAGGGTCAAACCTCTGGTGGGGAAAAAACGCTGAGAAAATCTGCACAAGTGGATCCAAACACATTCCCTTGGATTTACTCCCCCTTTGGCAATGCCCAAATGCTGATAGCGAAAGTCGCAAGGGCTCATATTATTATTTTTTTTAATTCTAGAGGTACTTTTTCAATGGGCAGGGAAGGAAATAAGCTATTAAATCTAAAATCTAAAAAGTTTAGTATGAAATTATAAAATGAAAAGGAAATTGCCTCCAGAAGGTCAGGGCTTAACCTGGAGATTTTCCAGGCAGATTCCAGGGCTGCTTCCAGCCCTACATCCACCTTCTGAGCAACTGCTCCCCTCCCTGACCTGAACAGGGCCCCTAAAACAGGAGTTAAGACCCAGAGTTCCACAACTACACACTGGTGGAGCCCCACCAGAGCAGGGGATTTTTACAAACCAGTCAGTAAATGAACTAATGAAATTGGAAAAAAAAATTACTAATTTTTAACATTTTTATGAGTTTTAAATTTTAATCCATTTTAATGAAAAAATCTTATTCTTAATGATGGTGCAGTTGTATTTATCGTGATTCATTCAGTACTTTTGAATTCAAAGGGTGGTTACAAAACATGGAATTTTAAGTGTGAGAAGCAGATTGATTAATAAATTTCCATTGAGAAATGAAGAGTAATTCCCTTTTTTGGGCACTTTGGTGAGTGCCTGCTGTCCCCTCAGCCAGCTCTTTCCACAGGCTGTGTGGGAATATCCAACTATTTATAGCTGTGCACAACTAACGGGGAAAAACCCCAAATCCCCAAGAAGCATTGATGAGCGCACACGCAGCATTCCCAAATCCTCAATAACATTTCCAGCTCGGGAGCTCCAACCAATTCACCAGCAGGGACCCACGTCCTGTTCGGAGGCAGAGGGAAGCGGGTTCCTCCTCGAGCCCACAGGATGCTCTTGGCGGGTCTGGATTAATTCCGGCTCCGCGTTGTTCCCGTGCACGCTCCGGGCGCGGAGCCACCGTGGGGAAGGGACACGGCGCCCACGGAGCCAGGGAACCACAGGGAACACGGGGAGCCCGCGCCCCCAGCCCGCCTGCCACGGCCTCGCGCTGCCCCCGGGAACGTGGCACGCAGCAGAGCCGCAGCAATTACCAGAATTTCATTTTCATTAACTAATAAACCCAGGAAAACAATTTGAGTATCTGAATGTCATTTTTCAAAGGAAAATAAACTGTAAACATTTGAATAACATCACAGCAGGGATAATATACCTAAGGAAACCTATTGAAATATGCTGGAGAATTCCTCCTCTTTCATCACATTAAAACTGCAATTGACTGTAAACCTCCTACCACTCTCCGCTGAGACTTTAATTGTAAAGATTCCTGTTACACATCATATTAGAATTTAGTTAAAATTGTAGAACACATTATTTCCAATCAGACAGCCAACCATCACTCACAAAGATTTTTAAAAAGGTGATTAATAATTCATCTCAGATAAGGAAAAGATCTATATTTATACCATCTTCTCAGCCACCATAAACTACCTGACAATTGTTCAGTAATGATGCCCAGTAAATTCTTTAAAATGGTAATTTGTCATTCTGTCACTTCATTTGTGACCTAAAATTCCTCACTTGAGGCATCATCAAATAAATTAATCACTTTCCAGGATCCATTTCTCTGTTCTGCACGTTATTATGCCCAGGCTCTCTTGTGTTTCTCTTCATTTACATATATTTAATGGCTCAGCAGTGGTTCACTATGGCACATAACGCACACATCTCATTACAGGTGAAATATTCTAACTGCCACTATCACTGGGAAAGAAAATAACTCTCCCAATTTAATTTTCCTGATGTAACAAAACCATGATTCTTCACTATGAAATGTTGATGCCATCCATCAGTCACAATCAATAAAATCATCATGGAAGTACGCCTTCTCCAGCATCATCCCCTCAGCCTGGGATTATTTGAGGGAGGTAATTAAACTCATAATATGTAATGAATGTAAATGAAGAAAAAAACCCCGTGTTCTCCCTCTAACTACGCTTATTTTACTGCTTTGATTTAAAGTATTTTTACATCTCCCAATCTATGAAATACACAAAGCCCTGAAGGAAAGGCATCACAAGTACAGTAAGCATCAATCAATACTTATAATGACTAATTAAAAAGGAACATATTTTAACATTAAAAACCCACCAAATGCTGTTATTTATTGATTTTTCATTTAAAATGATGCATTCCCCCTGGACTAATATATTTGCTGTCTTTCTGAAATATAGATTACAGGACACCAATTTTAGATACTGTTGCTTTGCTAAAAAAAAACCAACAAAACACCCCAAAGTGATTTTGTGGGTCCCTCATCCCCCACAACCATTTAAAAAGCCCAGATACCCAGACATGCAAACTACTCCTGTGCTAGCGAGAAAACCTTAATCATTCCAGTCTCATCTATGTGCCTGTGCTCATATAAGTCAAGAATGAAAACAGGTGCTTAGAAATGATAACTTTGAAAGAAGTCCATGAAAAAAAAAATGGGTTTAGAGCAATGTTTTGCCATAAAGAGCAAAAAGGCATCATCTCTCTTGTAAACAGTCACACAATTTGGGTTTTATTAAAAAGCACAGTGAGAAATGCTCCTCTTGTGATGGGGAATCCAAAAGGTACCAAAAGTCCAACTGGCCACTCCGTCCTGGAGCACAGAGGGGTGTGGGGCATCCTCCACGAGGAGGATTTCCCTGAGAACAAGGAATGATCCCTCACTTCTGCTCCAAATCATTCACTTCAGGTGTTACTGCACCACTACACACACAGGGAATTGCATCCCTCACGTTGAGCAAAAGGAACAAGGATGGAGAATGCGGGACCTGGCTGGGCCACCAACAACCTGCCCTGGGTGGCACTTCCCTCTGCCCCGGGTGGCACTTCTCTCTGCCCCGGCTGAAGGGGACACTGCTGTTTTTAATGAGTATCTGTTTGCAAACACTGAGCCCCTTTCCCCACCCCAGAGATGGGGAATGTTGTGAATCCATCTCCAAGGGCAGGGAAGGGAAGCATCACCATCCTTGGGGCAGCCATCCCTGCACGGCTCCTTGGGTCAGCATGGAACAGGTGAAACAGCAGGGAAGTGAAGCTTATAAAGGCTGAGAGCAAGTTTGGGAAAAGAAGGCACATCGGGAAAGAATTATTTTTATTGACTGTTAATCCACAGCTGTGCACGAAACTTCTGCACCACAGAAAGGAACTGCAGGCACTGGGAGCCGAGGTTATAAAACCCCGAAAATTTTTTAGTTTTTAATTTTAAAGGCCATTTTCCAGCCACCTCCAGAGAGGTGGGCTACCCGGAATCCCAGAGAGCCTCGGCTTGGGCGGGACATTACAGAGCACCCCATTCCACCCCCTCAGCACCGCACGGACACCAATTAGTGCAATTAGTGCCCGGAGCACCCTTCCCTCTCTCAGGGGATGGGAGGGAAGGGAGGGAATTGTCTCCCGTGAGTGATGCTGCTCAGCAGCTCTGTGCACTTCAGCATTTTCCTTCCCAGCCGTGTCCAGGAAATGTATGAGCCCGGCACCACCTCTGAGCCCTGCCAGAGTCGGGGAACGGGGAAAACAGGGACAAGGGAGGGACCCACGGGGAAAACAGGGACAAGGGAGGGACCCGCGCACCCCCGAGCACTGACAGGCCCTGAACACCGCTGGGTTCCGGGCAAAGAAATAACTAAATAAACAAACAAATAAATAAATAACCCCCTCAGTGCCTGTTCCTCGGCACTAACAGAGATAACAACAGAGATCACACGTTGTTCCCATTAACCCCTCGCTGCTGGGACGGGGAGCAAAGCGCTCCAGGAGCTCATTGCCAGGAATGGGGAATTCTCCAGGGAATTGTGTCCTACAGCCAGCGCCAGCCCCCACGGGCTCCAGGATTATTCCATCTGTACCTGTGCCCAAACCCCGGGTCGCCACCCCTCCTGAGCTGTCACGTCCCCCTCCTGAGGCGTCCCAGCTGTGCTGGCAGGGCTGGTTTGGGCTGCAGAGAGCAGAGGTGGCACAGGCTGGGCACGGGGCAGCAGAGCTGCCCGGCCACAGCCACGCTCGCTGCATGCAGGGAGCTCCTACAGCTCACAGGGACCACAGGGAACGAGCTCCACAGGCCACACACAGCTCAGAACCACCACGATCAGACTGAGAGCCCCCAAAGCAGATAAGAACTCGCTGTGTGGTGTTTCTGTACATGGACTCCCAGACTGGTTTGGGTTGGAAAAGAGCTTAAAGGTCATTCCAATCCCTCCCTGCCATGGCAGGGACACCTTCCACTGTGCCAGGGTGCTCCAAGTCCTATCCAGCCTGGCCCGGGACACTTCTAGAGATAGGGCAGCCACAGCTTCTCTGGGAATCTGTGCCAGGGCCTCCCCACCCTCACAGGGAAGAGCTTTTTCACACCATCCAACCTACCCTAACCCTGCTCTCTGCCAGTGTGGAGCCATTCCCTGTTTTCTTCCTTTTCTCCAGTAATTGCTGCTATGTGAGGCCCATGAGATACAGTAGAACCAGCAGGTTCTCCTCACAGCCAGGATAAGCTTGCACATAATGTCTTGCGAGAGGACCATGATTCATTTTTACTGCTCATGAGGTGGCTTTGCGGGTTCATGATGGATATTGTGGTTTATGCATGAAAAGTCTGCTACCTGCAGTATTTGTACTCTTTAAATTCTTTAATACCTGCTTAGATCCCCAACAGATGCCAGAGTGCACATCAGGGTGAGGATGTTGTGCAACAGGATCAGCATTAAGTTCAACCTGGCAACACTGCTCTGCTGATGGAAATTAGGGGAGGCATGTTTTCATATTGTTGCTTATTTCCCCACACTCCCCTGGAATTACACCAGCTTTCTGCTTCAAATTTTAATTCTGATATGTTTATATTTATTTTTTATGAGCATTTGTCTGATGAGAATGTCAAACCTGCCAAAGGCAAAAGCAACCTGACACAAGAGAACAGAACTGCTGAGGATATAAAGTTACCTGGGTCAGACCCAGTGATGCTGGAGGTCCGTGAGCCTGAGCCTCCCCAGCTGCCCTGAGCCTTGCCTCCCTGTTACCCACGAGCTGCCACACCCTGACTCCCGCTAGCCCACAGCTGGTCACAGCCACGAGAAAATCCTCCAACGCGTTCGTGCCAAAGAAACACAGCCCTGGTTGTGCTTGCGGGCAAAGCCTTCCCCGACAGGAACGCCACCAGCTCCCGCTGCAGGTTTCCAGTAAATCGCACCCAAACAGAGCTTTCCTGCGCTGGGGGCAGCGGGTGCTGCCCTGCGGGGCCCTCACGGCCGCCTCTGGAGCAGGGCTGGGAGTCAGCAGTGACAAAACCACTGGGACTGGTGCTGCTTTCAGCCTGCTCAGGAAACAATCCCCCAGCAGAGCCCAGAGCTGGGCTAAGGCCCTGTGGGGGTGACCCTGGGCCTGTCCAGTGCCCCTGCTGCTCCTGGGGCCGGTGTCCAGCACCACGATCCATCCATGCACCAGGAGCTGCCACCACCCCGGCAGGGCTGGCAGCAGCCCCAGCCCATCGATCTGCACGTTCCCCAGCAAAGCTGACTGGTACATCTGTTCTGTGAGAAAACATACATTCTGCCTCCAGTACAATCACTGTAATTAAAAATTAACATGCATTAATTGTTGGAGCTGATGTAAACAGCTGATGTTCCACTTAGCCCTGTCTTCTGTACATATCATTAGGCAAAGCCAAATATTGTTAAGTAAACAGGCAACACTTACAAGAAGAAATAGAAAACTAATTCCAACTAAATAAATTGACAAGACCGTGCAAGTCATATTAAAACAGTTGAGATAATTATTAGGCTACTGGACTAACAGAGGGAAAATCATAGAAGACATATTTAATTGTTTGAATCTCATCTCAGTAAATGTATTTAGGCACAGTGTGAAATACAATTTCACTGGAATGTGGAGGCAGCTTTTTCCCAGAAGCAGGATCTGCAATATACCAGGGGAATAAAAATATAAGTTGGAGTTTGATATGCAGGTAAAACAAATAACTTCTGAAATGCAGCAATTTCTACCAACTGCTTCAGGAGCCACTGGTCTCCAGAGAAATTCAGGTTGGTTATGCAATGCAAAAGGTTTTTTCTTCCTCAGATACATCTGCAAAATCCCCGGCAGTGCCGGTGGGAGCTGCATGCAGCCACCAGGAGAAGCACACACTCCCGAGGAGCTGCTGCCTACTTTTCATCGCTGTTATTTAAATGTCAGAGCAGAGTCGTTTCCCCAATTTGTGCACAGAAAGCAGCAAACCAAGCCCCACAAGTGTGCTCGGTGCCGCACCCCCGAGCTGCTCCTCAGATCTCGGCGCTGGAGCTGCATTGCCTGGGGGGTGTCAGCTGCTGGTACCCCCAGGCTGCTCCTGCACTGGGTGCCTGCACTGCCAATCCCAGCCTCGCTCCAGACTGGGGCAGAGCTGGAGTTTAAAGGCCACTCTCAGGAACGGAACTCTGCAAACACAGCAGCATCCACGCTGTCACCTCAGGGCTGTCTGTGCCCCCTGAGGGGAGAGAGCCCCGTGCAGAGCCCCCCCAGCAGGGCCCCGGACACCACACATTCCCACGGACACCTCACACTCCTGCTCTGCACAGGGACAGTCCCCAGGAGCAGCCACAAAGCACACAGGGGCTCAGGGATAACACACATCCTGCCAGTAACACGCCAAATCAAGGGGTCCAGAGCAAGTGTGGCTCAGCGGCTCCCACCACCCAACTGAGCCAGGAGTGAGGGAAACTTCTGCTTGGTCTGAAAAAGCAAAATTTGTTTGTCTGTTTACAAAAATCAGCTTTGAGTGGAAATACCACAAAGGTATTTTTTATTTTAATAGACAAGATAAATGGTGTTCAATGATTCTTACTGAGGAATCCTGTTAATGCACTCCAGCATCACTTCCACACCATTCCTGTCACAGGTTTTTGTCTGCCACATCCATGAATCTATCCCTAGCAATCTGACTTCTACCTCATCCCCAGCTTATGTATCCATGAGACCTGAGCTGCATTGCTTTAGATAATTCCAAACGCCACAATCATCCTCCCATTTTGTTTGGGTTTTTTGTTTTGGATTTTTTGCCTGGAGTTATGTGAAATGTTAAAGCCCAACCACAGTTGCAGTTTGAAGTGCAGGCCCTGGGTCTCTCCTTCAGCTACCCAAGGAGCCCATTTGGCTACACAACACCAACAAGAAGTCACAGCATTTCCCCTTTCCTGCAGCCTCACCTTTGAACGGAAAAGGCAGAGGAAATCTGAGAATATCCTGAACTGGAAGAACCCACAAGGATCATCAACAAGAAGGTTGGGAAGAAGGCTCCTTACAGTGCCAGGAACGCCAGAATTAGAGACTAAAACCCACCCACAGCAGCACAAGGCACACAGCTGGGTGTTACCCACATGTTTTCAGGAGCATTAAAGGAATAGCTGGAGAATTCCACAAGAGTTTAGGAATTAACTGCATGGAAAGCACACAGGGAAAACACCCCTTAGGAGCAGTGTCTGTGCAACTGGTTGTGATACTCCTGAAAGCCTTTGGGGCAGAACAAGGTGCTGCCTCTCCCCAGATTGATCCATGACCACAAACAGCATCAATTAAAGTTGGACGTGCTTTGTGTGAGCAGCAGAATTAAAATGCTGCAAAACAGAGGATGTAGAAGTTCCAACACTGCATTTCAGCTTTCTTGGTGAGTTCACATTTGACTTAAGCTGATGAAACCTTTCACTGCCTGTTGCAGACAATCAGTTTTTAACCAAGCCCCCCTGGTTTGCCACTTTCACAGGCCCACCACCCCTCGCAGCTGAAGTTCCCTGCCCTGGAAGCCCGGGAAGGTTCACAGCACTGCTCAGCTGTTTCATAACAATATCAGGCTCATGATGAACCAAATGAGTTCTGATTTGTGCTATTTAATGTCCTAATGGCTTGACTAGTTAGGTAGATAATTACACAGTATGATTTATCCAACCCATTTATAAATATTTATAATAATGGATAGATTAACCTTTGGGATTTCTATCCTGCAGTCCCTCGGTGAAGGGGATCTCTCCATGGCAGCGGCGATGCCGGAGCCTGTGAGAGAGCAGCGGGGTGGGACCGTGGGGACAGCGGCCAACACCCCAGGCCAAGGGTCCTGCTCATCCCCACGACACCACCACACCTCCTGCTCCCCTCCAGGAGAGAAGCACATCTCCAATCCTATCTCCTGCTTTTATTTAATAGGAGAAGGAAACCCAGGAGAGCCCAGGCTGCTGCTGCCAGGCAGGACGGGCACGGGCTGTGCCGGGGGACTGCCAGCAGCGCTGCCAGCCCCCGGAGCAGCGCCAGGCAGCTCCCGTGGCACAGGGCTGGGCCCCTCACTGCCAGGGCTGTCCCGGGGGTGGCACAGCCACACGCCCGTGTGTGCCCAGCCTGGCCCGGCGGGTGACACTGAGTCACAGGCCACCCCCGGCCCCGCCAGGCCAGCACAAGTGACACATTGTGGCACTGCCAGCGCTCCAGCGGGCGGAGAACGCCAACGCTCTGCCCTGGGGACAAAGGGACAGTGTCTGCTGGGCCCGAGGAGGGGTCTCACCTCCCAAACCATTGGAGACCAATCCAGCACTTTATCAGGCAGAAAGTCTTCTTAGGAGCAGAAAAATATGCTAAATACTCATGAGAGAAAAACAAGGAGTACATTTCCATCTTCCATGGGAATGACCTGCCTGGATTTGACTCAAATTTGTGCCTATCACATCTCTGAACATGGATACAGAATAAGCCTTCAAAATTACAGATTCTGTACCCCAGCAGCCTAAAATTACTCCCTGGTCCTTGGTCACCATCAGTGAAAGTCAAGAGAAGCCACACAAGTGTTGGCATGCACATGGGAAGAGTCTTCCTGACATCATGAAAGTATTTTAATGCCCATTGCTACTGTGTCCTAGTACTGGAAATAGTCATTTCTAATACTCTGCAGCATCTCCCTTTGCTTAGAAAGAGCATCACTATGTTTAGATTATTAGGATTCTCTTTATATAAAACTACTTGGGCTAAAAAAAAGTAATGATATGAAAATAATAAATAGCATGAATACTCAGAATTTTTATCTCTGGAATTTCCCTAAAAGGCAAAAATCACTTTCATTCTCTGAGATTGAGCTGTGGCACTTATCTTTTCTATTGACTGCTTAAACAGAAATTCATTGTGTAAGCCATTAAACAAATTTTTAAAAAGTACAGGACTCAAAACCTTTGAAGAATTTTTTTTTCCTTTATCAGATTATTAGAAAAAATTGACAGAAAAAATTTGGGGCTTAGTAGTTCATATTTTCACATGCAAATTATCACACCTATTAAAAATCCCCCAACAATTACTTGCAAAACACATTTGTATCCCAGACCAGCTCCTCTTCCATGCAGCAGTGAAATATGGAACCCCCCAGTCTCCCAGGAGGGAAATCCCGACTTCATGTGGGATAATTTCTGTTTGAAATCAGGACTCGGCCCCTCCAAGGGCTGCTCGGCCACATCCGCCCACCTCCATCGCTGGCATTTGTGTGGAGCCAGGGCTGGGAAGGGAGGGGAGAAGGGAACCCAGAAATGTGGGGGGGAGGAGGGGACAGAACACAGATCACTCGAAGGAATTGATCAGGGATTCGATTATGAAGCTTTGGGGTCTTCTACAAGGGTCAGAACAGAGGGATTCTACAGAATTACAAGAACAGCCCTGTTGTTGTGGAAAGCACAGAGTGAACCTCTACTTAAAGAGTTTCCTTCTTGCCAGTCTGGGGCCCAGCAGACCCTCTACAGCAGGGCAACACCTGACTTCACAATGCCAACAGTGCACTGAGGAGGTTTTGTGTGTATGAAAACCCCACCTACTGTGTCAGTGCCCTGTTCTGTGATTTCCTGAAGTCCTGTTGGAGAGGGCAGTTCAGGGCAGAGCAGTCAGAGCTGTGCCAGGGTGAGCCAGCACCCACTCCTGGCGGGGGGCTCGGTCAGCACTTGCACAGTTCATTCCAGCCTCAGTCAAACACATAAAACTTGCAAATGCTCTGGTTGAGTTACCCCTAACCCTGGCCTAGAACCCATCCTGCTCATAGTACAAGCAGGAATTCTTTTCTAAAGAATCCTAGAACACGCTGAGCTGGAAGGAACCCACAGGATCATTGATCCAACATGTCCCTGCACAGAGACCTCAAAATCCCACCCTATGCATCCCTGGAGCAGTGTCCAAACACTCCTGGAGCTCTGGCAGCCTCGGGAATGTGCCTATTCCCTGGGGAGCCTGGGCAGTGCCCCACCACCATAAAATGAACACCCTCAGAGTCCATAAGAGATGAAAACCCCTCTAGAATCAATTTGCCTGGCTATTGACAGAGTTAATTAACAGCAATCCAAACCAACACAAAATCCTACGAAATGAACACAACTTCCTCGGCAGAACGGGTCCAGAGCAGTGCTGAGGAGGAGCAGCAGCCAAAACCTGTCCCACCAAACCACCGCCCCTGCCCAGTGGGAGCTGTACCCAAACCTGCCCCACCAAACCACCGCCCCTCCCCAGTGGGAGCTGTACCCAAACCTGCCCCACCAAACCACCGCCCCTCCCCAGTGGGAGCTGTACCCAAACCTGTCCCACCAAACCACCGCCCCTGCCCAGGACCCAGCCGAGCTCCGGCCGGGCCGGCAGCCCCGGGGGCAGTGCCCACACGTGTGGCAGCTCAGCCGGGGGCAGAGGGTGCCGAGGGACCTTTCCGGCGGTGCGGGGCCGTGTTTTCCTCTGCTCCCGGCACTGCTGACAAGCACCGTAAGCCCGCAGCCTGCTCGGGACGCCGGGAGCGGGCAGGGAGCTCAGGGATGCTCCGGAGTCCTTGGGATTCGGGACGAGCAAGGGGAGCTCGAGGCTTGGCAGCGCTGCAGAGCCGCGGCTCGCACAGCAAAGAGGGGCGAGCCCGGGGACACGAGAGGCACAAATGAGCGGCTGGGGACATCCTCCAGCTGTGCCGCACATGTGCGGGCCGGGCTGGCGCTGCCTGCCAGCCCCGGCTGCCTTTAGGCAACAACACCGAGCCGGCTGCCAGCCCCGGGCAGCGGAACATTAACATGAACCTGCCGGGGGTGGCCCGGGACATGGGACATTAACACAAACCCTGCCGAGCTGGCCCAGGACACGTGGGACAGCGGGGAAGGACAAGCAAGGCTCTGCAGCCAGGCACACCCAGAGCCTCACCCGGCACCTTGCCCATCACAGCCCCACGGGGAGCCCGAAGGGGCGAGGGAACAACAGGTACTGCTCCCAGACACTGCACCTGTAGCCAGCAAATTGAGAAAATCCACAGGGTAAGGACAAAAAATCCTGTTAGTGAAGGAATCCGCATCTCCACAACGCCACAGAATGCTGGAATGGTTTGGGCTGGATGGGACCTTAAAGCCCATCCAGTACCACCCCTGCCACGGGCAGGGACAGCTCCCACTGTCCCAGGCTGCTCCCAGGCCCAGTGTCCAGCCTGGCCTTGAACACTGCCAGGGATCCAGGGGCAGTCACAGCTTCTCTGGGCACCCTGTGCCAGGGCCTCCCCACCGTCCCAGCCAGGAATTCCTTCCCAATCTCCCATCCATCCCTGCCCTCTGGCAGAGGGAAGCCATTCCCTGTGTCCTGTCCCTCCAGCCCTTGTCCCAAGCCCCTCTCCAGCTGCTGGGGTTTCCCTGGACAGCCCAGACATCCCTCACTGCTGTCCCTGTGCTCGATGCCTCAGGAGATGTTGGCCACAGTGCAATGGCCCAGCTCAAGGGCAGGACGTGGCACTGGACAGGCCCTGCCTCTGCCCAGGAAGACACCCCAATGTCCTCAGGATCATCACTGTCAGGGATCTGTAGTCACACCCCAATATGAACAATGTCCTTCCTTGGTGCTCCTCGCCCTGGGGAGGGAGTTCCCACTTCCTCTGCAGGCGCAGAGGAGTCCAGGGGCTGAGAGACACCTCTGGCCTTTCAAAGTAAATAAATCCTTGGCAGTGTAATATCCTCAATGTGACCAAATTCTCCACTAAAGCAGCAAATGAAACACACCATTCCCAGGACAAATAATTGCCTTTGTTTTCATCATTTTGTCTGTGCATCGCAGGAGGCTGGAGAACAGTGTGAGTTTTTCTGATCTATAATCAGACAGTTCATAAAAATCCTAATGGAAATGAAGATTTTGCTATTTGGAGTGGTCAAATTTCCATTTTCAAACACATCACATTTTAAAACCCAGGTTGGCATTTTGGTTTGCTGAGAGTTTTAGGATAATAGCAAATTACACAGAAAATCTACCAATTCTTTGTCAAGTGAACTATGCAAAAAGGAACCATTAGTTCATAGTTCACCTGTGAGATGGGAAGACATCCTGAATAATAATTTTTCCAGACTACGAAGGGCATTTATTCACAAATAACGCTCCCTTCTACAGAACTGAGACTGCCCTGCTGTCAGTGAAAGCTCTGTGCTCAGGGTCCACAAAAGGCAGGTTTCAATCGATTTGTTTTCCTCACTGAAAGGAAATCCAGCCATCCTGTATGAGATTGGCTTAGACCAGACAACATCCATCCTGTACAGGATTGGCTCAGGCAACATGTCATGGATGGAGAATGGGACGAGCACCTGGAGACCCCTCAGGCCACCAGAGATCCCATCCTGCCCAGGGAATGGGAGCTTCTCCCATCCTCTCATCCTGCTAATCCAGTAACAGGACCCAGGGCACGCCTGGAGCTGTGCCAGGGAGGTTTGGGATGGGTATCAGGAAAGGTTCTTCCCCCAGAGGGTGCTGGGCACTGCCCAGGCTCCTCAGGGAATGGGAACATTCCCAAGGCTGCCAGAGCTCCAGGAGCTTGGACAACACTCCCAGGGATGCACAGGGTGGGATTTTGGGGTGTCTGTGCAGGGCCAGGAGCTCTGTGGGTCCCCTCCAGCCCAGGATAGTCCATGATTCCGTGATACCATAAACAGGCTGACCACAGCTGCTGCTAACATGCAGCTTTCACTCAGAGTTCCTCCCATATCCACCTCCCCTCTGTGCTGTGCCAGGACTCTGCTTTGCCTCCTGCTGAGACTGAAAAAACACCCAACCAAACACTCCAAGCCAAGAGAAAGGGTTTTTACTCTGTGCAAAAGTTAAACTCTGTAGCATTGAGGAAACTCCCCAGCCAGAGCTTTGGGTCCTGTTATTTCGGAAATGAAAACTCCGCCTAGAGCAGGCTCTGAAGGGAAGCTCTGAAAGCCTGGTTAAGTGAATTCACCCACTTCTCCTCCTCCCCAACAACAGTGCCCGAGGCACAACCCAAGCACAGACCTGTCTGTGCCTCACGCTTTGAAGGCAGCACAGAAAGGGAGCCCCAGGGGGGATCTGCTGCATTTGTTACAGCCCTGGTACAGACTCAGCTGTAAATACATTTATTGTGGCTTTTGGGAGCTCGAGTGATCTGAAACGGGATGTTTGTAACAGCACTCTGCATTCCTGGAGGGCAGAGGCTGCGAGTGCTGGCACTGCTTCCCTGTGAGCTGGGTGTAGAACAGGAGAGCACTTCCATTGTCCTCAGTCTGTGGTGATGGTCTGAGGAGTGCTCTGGGCTGCACGAGGAATTCGCAGTTTCCTGTTTGTTTGCCTGTGATTGTGAGGAAAACACAGGATTCCCAGGGAGAATTTCCTCAAGCACCCAGTGGCTGCCAGCCCTGTTGGGTGTTCCTGGACCACGGGGATGCTGCAATGGCAAACTGGATAGAACAGACTCCCTTGGAAAATTCCTCCAAGACCATGGAGTTCAACCATTCCCAGCCCTGCCAAGGCCACATCCACATGGTTTTTAAATCTCTCCAGGGATGAGGACTTCACCCCTGCCCTGGGCAGCCCATTCAGGGACGAAGTTTTCCCTAATACCCAGCTTAAACCTCCCTGGCACAACTCGAGGCCATTTCCTCTTGCCCTGTCCTTGTTGTTTGGGAGGAGGGAATGAGAGACCCATCCACAGAGGCTGGAAAGCCCCAACTCAGACACTGCACTACAGCTCTCAGAAATTCGAGGCACAGAAGTGTAAACCCAGTGTAAAATTGCACAAACCAAAGAGAAATCAGCTTTTTTTTCTGCTCCCCCCCCACCTTAGACTGTGCTGCTCAAAACATTCTTTACCAGTAAAAGCCAGACACTAACACTCACAGCATTACCAGGCTGTGGTGCAGGTGAGGTTCCAAACACCAATTCTGACCATCAAACCTGTGCAGATATTCTACCAAAGGCACAGAACCTAATTACAGATAAATTGGATAATCTTCCCCCTGGATCCAGACCCTCGTGGAAAAAGGCCAATCCAGAGCAGACCAGCAGCTGCTCTGGAAGCAGAGATCCCATTTCCCCCGAGAAACCAGCATCCTGCCCAGGTTTCCCAGCCACATCCTGGGACACAAAAAGCAATGGACAGTCTGACCTTTTCCTTAACTCCACAGCATCCAAGACTCCGAGATTCCCAGCCACCACCAGCCTCAGGGACTTCACCCTAAGACACAACCTGAGGGTCCCAGAGGAGCAGCCAACAAACACAGCCATGGAAAGCACCCAGAAATTGGTGTGATAAAAGGGAACATTGGTTCAGTTTGGAACTGACACAGAGCATGGAAAACAGAGCACACAAAGTTTTATAAATCTCATTTTTGACACTACAAGAGCTTCAAATCATCTCAGTCTGCACCAAAGCAGATCCAGAGTCCCCCACCCCTGTCCCCAGTGTAATGCTTTAGCAACCAGAGCAACAATTCCTACAAGGTAAGAGCTGAGACACATTCCAGGGTGTCCCCAGGGCAGCACAGCCCTACCCCAGCTCAGCCCCACAACTCCCTCAGGGGCCTTGGGCTGCTGCAGAGAAAGGGGAACCAAATAAGAGTGACTCTGGTTTACTTTCCACCAGAACCAAACAGAACACAAGCTCTCAGCAGCCTCAGTGGCTCTCAAAAACACAACACAAAAATGAGTTTTCAAACAGACTTCTTGAGCATTGCTTTTGAAAAAACACCCCACAAACAACAACAAACATTCCACAGCAAAATAACAAACTTACCTGGAACCTCCCATCCCCAGGGCTTCCTGTAAAACACTCCACACTACTCTCCCAGGAGCGGATAAAAGAAACTGTGGGGTTCCTCGTCCCCACAGGCACCTCCTGCTGCTCCTCCTCCTCCCAGGTGGTCCCACTCAGGCACAGGAGGGGTGGCATTGCCACCACCTGTGGGGAGCCCTGGGTTTGTGCTGGGCTCATCTGGAGCACCAGCAGCTGCCTCCACCAGGAACCTGATGGGGCTGCCTGCAAGCAAACACAGGGTGGGAAAAACAAGAGGATGTAAAAGCCCTTAAAAGCCTCCCAAACTGTGACCCACTTCAGGAACCCCAGAGAAATCAATACAGCTTAATGCTGCATTGCTGGTCATTGGATTTCACAAAAAAAAAATCCAATTTTGCACCTCCTGAAGTTCTTGAACAAATATGATTTTGTGCAATTTAAACAAATAAATGTTTGAAATCCTGATCTTTGTTTGGGTTTGTTTGGTTTTTTTTCCCCCACAATGGCCAGTCCCTAGGAAATGTAGGGTTTGAAACAGTGGTGTTATTTCATTCCACAGGAAGGGATGGTGCCCCTTTAAACACTCCTCGTACCCTCTCTGAAATGGGAATGTTGGTTGTTACATTATCCAGGTCAGCCCTTCGGGGAAATCCAGGAGTCTCAACGGGGACGTGACACCCACTCCATGGAATCACAGCATCCCAGAATAGTTTGGGTGGGAAGGAACCCTAAAACTCATCCAGTGCCTCCCCTGCCATGGCAGGGACAGCTCCCACTGTCCCAGGCTGCTCCACACCCCAATGTCCAGCCTGGCCTTGGGCACTGCCAGGGATCCAGGGGCAGCCACAGCTGCTCTGGGCACCCTGTGCCAGGGGCTCCCCACCCTCCCAGGGAGCAATCCCTTCCCAATATCCCATCTAACCCATCCTGGCTGTGAGTTTTCCCTGGGAACCAGGCCCCGGATTTCCCTTCCCACCCGGCCGTTGGATATTGAATGTCCTGCCGCAAACCCCGAGTGTCTCCCTGTTCCTTTGGCGGCAGAGCCCTCTCCTCTTGCCCGTGTTCCAGATCCGGTGCATTAACAAACAAGCCGCTTTCCCGGACAGGTGCTGCCCGCTTTGGGGGTTTAGCTGGTGCCCTTCCCACCCTTTCCAGGGACCGGATCCCAGTGAGGAACGCGTGAATCCCTCAGCAACGAGCAGCAGCGTGGTGTGGGTTTCACCCTCTCCCGGCTGAAGAGCTTTAAAACTCGGGTCTTTACTTCCGTGCAGATATTTTATATCTGTTTGTCTGCTTTGGCTCGGGAGAGGGATGAGAAGTCGCTAATTTCGGGCTTTAGTTCAAACCCTCTAATCTCCCAAACAAGCGCCCTCGGTGAGTGCCTCGTTATCTCCTAAAGCCGCTCGCAGCCTTTGTCTCGTTCCCACATCCCCACCTCATCCCAGGTGAGCCCTGCGAGACAAAGGGGACGGCACCGAGGAAACCGCGACTTAACGGGGCTTTTCTTCCTAAATCCCGACTTGTGCTCTTGGCAAATACGGTGGAACGCGCTCGTTTGGTCGCAATAAATAATGGGATATAATTAAAATTCCATCCCAGGGTTGGGAACAGTGTGATAAACTGTTTGTGAATTGGTAATTCTATTTATTAAAAACAGGGGCATTAATTCTGACACGTTGAATTATAACACAGACAAACAGATCTTGTGTTTTAATTAAATGCTTCTATTTGATGAGGTGGTTTTATATTAAGATTTAATACCAGATTCTGCTATTCCTGCCTTAGGTGGCAGGGTAGGATTCCTGCAGGCTGCCCAGCAAGTGGGAGCATTCCCATCCTTGGAATTTGGGGAGCTCTGAACGGAGTCTCCAGTCCCTGCTTTAGGTGTGGGGTAGGGTTCCCACAGGCTGCCCAAGGAGTGGGAGCATTCCCATCCTTGGAATTTGGGGAGCTCTGAACGGAGTCTCCAGTCCCTGCTTTAGGTGTGGGGTAGGGTTCCCACAGGCTGCCCAAGGAGTGGGAGCATTCCCATCCTTGGAATTTTGGGAATCCTGAGCAGAACCCCAAATTCCTGCTTTAGGTGTGGGGTAGGGTTCCCACAGGCTGCCCGAGGAGTGGGAGCATTCCCATCCCTGGAATTTTGGGAGATCTGAGCAGAAAACCCCTGGACAGTCACCCCCTCCAGCGCAAACAGGGAGGGTCTGACCTCCCTTTCCCGGAGCCTTTTCCTGCTTTTCCTCCTTTTCCCAGGCTTTCAGGATGCTTCCAGGCTCCTACCACATTTCTTATTTCCTGCTGCCGGAGCAGAGCTGAATATTTAAAAAAAAACCCAAAAAAACCAACAAAACCCAACCATACTGCTTTGAGGTTTCTTTCACATTAAGCTACATTTAATATTCATTTCACATTTTTTTTCTATTAATTAAAAGTAAACCGTGTATTGTATGGTACATTATCCCTCTAACAGCCCCATGTGGAGATCATGAAGTGGAAGACTAATGGTGTAGACTTTAGCATTTAGTTTTAACCAGGATAATTTACATATCTGTGAGAAGAGTCCGAGGCATGTGTAAATAAGCAGAACTCGGAGATATCAGACCCTTGCTCAGTTTGCTCTGGACTGGAGAGCCACGGGCTGTGCATTTATTCCATCACTCAGCTAATTTAATGAGACTTTATCCAGCATCCATTTCTGCAGAAGACACAAAACTTATTATTAAGGAGAGGCATGTGGCAGTAAGAAAAATGTGTTTGTTTGCTTTTTTATTCTATTACCCCCAAGTAGCAAAGGTGATCCCATTCACTGTTCATTAAAGTTTACCTTTATAATTTATCAAAGGAGCCCCATATCAAGAGCTTTATGCTGAGATTTCAAAATTCGAGACTGATTAAAATTTAATGGAAAAGGCCAACGTTTTGGGGTGGGTTGGCAAGAAAAATCACTTCCCAACCTGCGAGGAGAGATTTCATTAATGTGCACCTCTATTAGAAGGCACCATAAAAGACATTAGAGGCATGAAAATGGCATTTTCACTTCAAAGATATCTCTGGCTTTTTAGCATAAGTTTCAAGGGAAAGAAAGTTGTGTCGGAATTCTGGGAGAGCAGCTCTGGCTGGGCCGGGCCTTTTTCACTCAGAGCTTGGACTCAGTGGTCCTGGGGGTCTTTTCCAAACTTTAGGATTTTAGGATTGTGACATCCCAGCCACCCCCCAGGGCACCCTGGCAGACGAGGAAACAGCCAATTCCTCTGAAGTTCACACCAAGAAAAGCAGGAATTACCAAGAATAAATGTTAAACATCTGTGTGTGATGGTTGGTCTGATCATATTTTGGGGAAAAACAAAATAACAGCCAAATTCACAGTTTTGGCAAACTCTGAAGAATAAGGTGTAATGTGGAAAAAAAAAATCAAATATTTCATCTGGGTATTTCACAGCCAGACAAAGCAGGATTTTCACCATGAAATGATGTTTTCCTTCCCAATTTGCCTATTGGTGTAGTCTTAAAAATCTTACAAGTAGGGAAGAAGAAGAATTTCCACTAAAATGATATAATTGAAGTTATTTTGTTTCTCTTTTTGAGTTTACTCAGTGGATTGAGAAATCCAGTACAGACATCCCTCCCTAACTCCTTCCAGCAGCCAAACCCATCCCAGAATTCCCCCCACATTTGTGGTGCAAATGCTCCTCAGCTTGCAGGTGGAAGGAGCACCACAAATCCTGCTTCAGCTTTTGTGGAAAAGGGTTTGGGGCTTTCCTTCCCTCCAGGCTGAGACCTGCAGAATATTCCTGGCTCTGGCCAAGGGCTGGAATGACACAAATCCATCTCCCACGTGGGTTTGCTCCCACTTTTATCTTCTCACCGGTGAAGTATTTTTGGAGAATGAGTAAAAACCAGTGTAAAAAGAGGGGAAACTGAGAGGAAGAAGAGCTGCCTTATTATTAATGAGTGAGACTGGGCAGAGGTGGAGCTCCCATTCCTGGGGGGATTTAAAACCCTGTGGATGTGGCATTTGGGGACATGGGGCAGTGGTGGCCTGGGCAGTGCTGGGGGTGGTTGGGTTCGATGTTCTCTGATGGCTTTTCCAACCCAGGTGATTCTGGGATTTGCCAAAAGTGCTTTTTTAGAGCTCTGAGCACATTTCTGAGTCTCGTTGTCCTCACTTTGTTCCTGTGCAAGGGGAGAGGGAGCAGAGGTTCCAGGGCTGTCTCTGTGATGTGATTAGTCCCAGGAATATCATTAGAATAACAAAAATATGGCCTAGTTATGGCTTCAATTAAAGGTTTCCTAAGTGAGAAATAATTAAGGATTGCAGAACCTGGTCTTTGTCTAAACGAAACCAGCAAATCCTGGGCTCTCTGTTGGCACGAGGAGCCTGTTGTGAGGTGGGCAGGTCCAGCCTGGTCTCCTGCATGAGAACAGGATACTCCAGGATCCCAAATTCCTAAAATTAGCCCTCAGATATAATTTTCCATAGGTAATATAAAAACAGGTTTTAAAACTGCTAAAGTGAATTCTAAAGAAATGTGTCTCATTTGTTGCAGGGACCCTTGGCTGGTTTGCAGCATTGTGCAGTAAACCCCTTGAAAACTGAGAGCCGATGACCCCAATAAGAGGGACAAATTGAAAATAAAATGAATTAGACCAGTGAGTTAATTTTGTAGAAAAAGAAAGGGTATTTAGATGGAAAGGAAAAAAACCAGAAACTGAAAAACACAATTAGTAAGTAGTTTTGAGTACCAGTAGCCGGAATCAGAAGGATAATGGAGGTTTCCATCTGAGTAAGGAGGGGGATTGGTTTCTGGTGGTTTTTCCTGGAATTTTGCTGGATTTGCAGGATGCTGGAGCACCAGACACCGTTCCCCTGTGTATTCACCGCTCTTGCCATTGCAGGTTTCCAGGCAGTTCCTCTGCAGCCGTCCCCAGATGGGTGCCCTGACCCCGGGCAGGGCCCTCCCCGCTCCCCACGGCCGCGCCGGGGGCTCTGAGCCGGGCTCGGCGCGCACAGCGTGGGCAGAGCCCGCTGCCAGCTCCACTGAGCTGGATTACAGACCATGACCACCGAGCCCGCACATGACAGAGCCTTTGTGTAATTAATATGCAGGGAAAAATGCTCCCTGGACGGCTGCTAAAGCGATTTAAATCATGCACATAAAAAATGTAATCACAAATTTAGCATGGTGGACATTGTAGTCACACT
Source organism: Orthonyx spaldingii (assembly GCA_013397795.1). Lineage (NCBI taxonomy): Eukaryota > Metazoa > Chordata > Aves > Passeriformes > Orthonychidae > Orthonyx > Orthonyx spaldingii. Next base: position 312,876 of record VZTJ01003356.1, read on the forward strand.
GTGCTTGATTGCATAGAAGGTTCCAAGTGTGTTTTAAATGTCCTTTAAGATTGAGATTAGGACTTGTACTTACAAGATGCATATTAATCTAAAACTCAACATTTTTCAGTGTGGGATCACAGTAGGAGAACATTATGGGCAATAGAGGTTCATTCTAATCCCAGTAGGTAATTACACTTTGAAATAATATTCTTTAATTAAATCTTGTTTGCAGTTGATTGATTTAAACACTAAATCTAAAAACCTAAATTTGAGTTTTTATCAATTTTTGATGCTTATTGCACAGAACTTGGGCTTTAATTGATGTTTCTGAAGTTTTTAAAGCTCTTGTCCACCGTATCCTGGATGAATTTATTGTAATTACCAACATCATTCTCTGGCACTGCAGACAAGTCTCCCTGGAACCTCGATAATTTTAAGTCCTTTAAAGCGTAAAGCGCTGGATGCGCATTGGCCGAGTCAGAGCTGGTGTTTCAGGGCTGCTCCTCCACAAAGGCCCTGCCACACCACAGGAGGTGTTTCCCCAGCTCTGCCGAGGGGACTCTGCTGGCCCAACATCCAGCAAAGGCCAATAGAACGGGGCTGGTGGTACCAGAAGCACCACGGGGGCAGGGGTGACATTTTAGGGACAATATCACAGAATTAGAGACTGGTCTGGGCTGGAGGGGACCTTAAAGATTGTCCCACTCCCCGCCATAGCAGGGATGCCTCCCACCGTCCCAGGTCACTCCAAGCCCCTCCCAAACTGGGAGCACCCTGGGATGGTGGGAGGTGTCCCTGCCCATGGCAGGGGGTGGGATGGGATGAGCTTTAAGGTCCCTGCCCACCCGAAGCCCCCTGAGGTTCTAGAATTCTGTAATTCTGTTTTCACAAGCCGTGGTCACTCCTGTGAGCTTCCCCTGCCCAGGGCACAGCACAGCAGCTCAGCCCTTTGGCCACCCCACCTTCAGTTGTGGGGCACCTCTGCAAGCCCCGTGCAGAGGGGCAATGCCAGAAGCAGCTCGTTCAAGGTTTGGCCATTAAGGCTTTGCCAGCAGTTAGAAGTGATGTGATCAATGGTTAAACCAGGGAACAGCTCACACCAGGGCAGTGCTTGGGCCGTGACAGGGATCCCACACCTTGCTGGGGAAAGGAGGAGGGAAAAGGACCCCCTTGGCCAGCTCCCAGCCCGTGCTGGGAGGTCCAAGTTCCACTTGGGAGTGTTTCATCCTCAAGAGTCTCCACGATGAGCTGGGGCTGCTCCACACCCGCAGCCAACGTGGCAGGGCTGTGCCTCGGGGCAGGGAGAGCAGAGCACAGAGGGGAAGGGTCGGGCTCCATCTCCTTCCCACCGAGGGTCTCACTGGGCAATTTGGGCCCTGGCAGCATGGGGACGGGTCCCCAGCACGGAGGGACCTCAGAACAGAGGGACCCTGGCGCAGGGGGACCCCAGAACAGAGAGGTCCCAACACAGGGAGACCCCAGCACAGAGAGACCCCAGACCAGAGGGACCCCAGCACGCTGGGAGCAGGGAAGGTGACGCTGCCGTGCCGGGACGCAGGACTGGGACCAGCGGGACGCCGAGCTCGAGGCTCCCGCACGTCCCTGGCAAATTACACCCATGAAACTTTAACTCCTCCACAGGCCTGACCTTTTCCAGCCTGCGAAATTCCACATCCAGAACTTCAGGAATAAGTCAGTGGTGTTGAGGAATGAACTTTAAAACCCCCCCATGTCACCGTGGTGCTCCGTGCAGTCCCGCCCGGGCCGGGAGGAACGGGCTGGAATTCAGATCTCCCCCTGCTCCAGAAGGACATCATGGACGTGTCGTACAGGAAATTAAATTCATGATTCTGTATATTTAATAACAGAAAATCCACGTCCTGCTGCAGCTGCATTTGTCACATCTGAGGCAAAAACAAACTACTGGATGGAATGTTTTATTCAGATGACTTCACCGCGGTGAGAAATGATTAAGTCACTCTAAGAGCAAAGTAAGACCACGGGACCTCGTTCATTGTAACACTAATATTAATCACACAAATAATATAAGTGCCTTACAGTAATCCACATTCCCTTAAAATATACATTATATATCCGGGGGGCAAACAGCAGCACGAGGAACTTGGAATAAATCCCTCAAGCCATAGTGGCCAGCAGAAAGCCATTTATATTCTGACAGATTAATGTATATTTTGTTATGCGTAACAAATGAAAATATTTACAGCACTATCAGAGAGAGCTCGAGAAAAATTAAGTCTCACTAATCAATACATTTCAAGCATGAATTTAAATTCTTTCCAAACCCCACAATGTCCTCCAAAAACTAGCACCAAATAAACAGGGTTGTTTCTATCAGTTTAACTGTGGGTACTCATTATTGTTGTATTTAATCCTAAAATTTTTACCTAAATTAAGTACTCTGATCACAGGCAAACACCGACCAAAGGCCAAAATGGGGAAATCAGCTGAGGGTTGGAACTGAGCAGTGAGTCCCACCTGGAGGTCAGCAGGCAGTTAACCAGTAACAGACATCACAATTATGAAATTTTTAAAAAAATTAATTACAGTTTTAAAAATGGATAAAAAGGGGCTCAGGGGGAGCCCTCTCCCTCTCCACAAGTCCCTGGGGTCGGGCTCTGCTCGCAGGGAACAGGGACAGGATGGGAGGGAACAGCCCCAGGCAGGGGAGGCTGAGGTTGGACGTCAGGAGAGGAGGTACAGCTCCATCCTGGGAGCTCTCCGACCCCTCCCGGGCAAGCCCGGGGCGCAGGGGTTTGCAGAGCCCCTAACCGGGTGTTTGCAGGGCTGGCAGGGACTGGCGGGGGCTGTCGGGGCAGGTCCCTTCGGGCTGCAGTCCCAGGGCTCAGTCCCTCCCACCGAGCCTTGCCACACTTCCCTCCTGGTATCTAAGGGAGGAGAGAACATTATCACTTCCAACACCACTAAAAATTGACTTTCCTTCTCCTTAACCTATTCATCCCCATCTCCTCCTCCCATTATTCCCAGGCAATTTTGTAAGATGACTATTATGCAAATGCTACAATAAAAATCTTATTTTCTGCTCCCTTTTCAGAGCCCTGCTCTGTTTACCTCCATTCTCTCTCTCTGATGGAGTTCTCTGACAAAAAGGAGAGAATAAATGTGTCCATTATTGACCCAAGTCTGAGGAAACTCAGCAGGAGGTCAACAACTGCAAAACAATTTACAAATCCCTTCCCACCCAGTTTCCAGTGCAGGGCCAGTAGGACTCCCAAAGCTCCAGAATTCCAGGCTCACTTGTCTTCCTGAACAGGTTCTGCCATTCTCACTGGGACTTGGGATTTTCTCCCAGATTCTCTCACTGTCCTCTGCCACCCGAGCTCTCCTAAGCCTCGCCCAAATTAAACTTGTGCCAAACGCAGGCTTTGTCCTTTTAAACTGCAGCCCCTGCCCAGAGCAGTTCCCTACTTGAGGAATGCTGTCCCCCCCGGCTGTGCAAGGCAGCAGAAATCAGTTTTCATTACAGTTTTGAGAACCTTTTCATTGATCTCCAATATGCAAATCTCCCCAGGAGTAGCTGCTGTTCAACAGTGCCTTCACATGTTGCAGTGCTGTGGAAAATGCAGAAATATCCGAGGGAACAGCCACACTCCGAGCGAATTCTACCTGTACTCCAGCCAAATGATAATTACAGCTAATTACTATAGCTTAGGATGCATTAATTAATGTAAATGAATGCATTAGCTGGTTTTAAACTGCAGTTTGTTTAAACTTATACCCAGCCTAAGGAATATTTTACTAGAGCTGATCATTCCGAGGTGACCAGCACAGACTCAGGTCTGGCTCCTCTGCAGGTGGAGCAGGACCAGACCCTTCCCCACTCTCCCCTGCAAACAAAGGAACTCAGTTTGTTTTCCCTGCTGCTCCTCTTCCTTGCACTGGGGTTTCATCACCATCAAACCAGGGCACAGTGCTGGGAGGGAGCCCTGCAAGGGGCTGTGGTGTTCTGCCCCAAAACAGCACAGGCAGCAGCAAATCAGGAGAAATTTGTGTGAGAAGCAGAGATCTGTAAACATGAAACATGCAAAGGATCAGCAGAAATCAGAGGACAAAGGCTGGAAAGAATTTTTTGCCCTATAGACACTCCATGACCATGTTCCCTTAAATAAGGAGAGTTTTACATGGTCCAGACTCGGAGCCCTCTGTCTGAAAAAGACCAAACACAGCAGCAGATAGCAGCCTGGGCAGGACTGTTGAAAACAGGCACATGATTTCTAATTTCCACAGTTCATAGGAGATGACCCCACTCAAGCTGCAGTTCTGCTCACTTCGTATCTCCAGGGTGAGGAAATCCCAAACCCAGCACCCTCAGCAGCATCAGGTCTGCTTAAAGGTTGGAGTCGGTGATCCTGGAGGTCCTTTCCAACCTGACTGACTCCCTGAAATTCTATTCCATGAAAACCCCCACTTGTGGGCTCGTGCCCACAGAGGAGAGAACCAGGAGTGCGGGGTCGGAAACACTGAGGGCAGGAGTGGAAGCCAGGCCTCACCCCTGAGCAGCTGGGACATAAAATCCTCTGCAGAGTCCTGATCCTTCCTGCTCCAGCAGGCTCTGTGTTCCTCCTGAATCCCAGTTGATACTGGGCACTGGGCACTGGGACTGTTCCCAGCCACAGCCACAGCTGGGCAGGAGCCCATGGGGTACCTGGACATCCATCCAAACCCTGTACCTTGAGTTTCCCTGTCTCATTGGGATTCCTGGGCAGCATAATCTTGATGAGTGGTTCTCCTTCAAAATGTCTTTTTCCCCTAAGGTTTGGGGCTTGTTTGGGTTTTTGGGGTTTTTTTTAAATTATTTTTCTTTGCAACCTGGAGCTGGTGGTTCCCATGTAAAGAATTCAAGACCACTGCTGAACTGGCTCTGCTTCCTTTCCATGTGGAGCTCTCCGTGTCCCTTCCTCCCCGTGGGAGCAGCTGGTGACTGCCCTCAGAGCCAGGAACGGGGATGTCGGACACCTCCAAAGCAGAGGAGGCAGGAAAGGAGTGGAAATCCTGGTTCCCCTGCTCCGGGCTGGCTGCTTTGGGAGTTTCTTCCATCCTGCCAGACAGGAGCTGTGGTGTCTCCCCTCTGCCGGTGCCCGGTGCTCTGAACTGTCTCTGGCATCGCCTGCCCTGGATCCCACTCCCAGGAGGGTCCCTGGCAGCCGGGACTGATGGGCCCCTGGGATGGCATCCAAGGGGGGCTCAGCGGCAGAGTCCGGGGCAGGCAGGGAAGGGGAACCGCGGGGATTTCAATCAGGAGCTGGTTTAGGGATACAAAATTGCATATTCCCCTTCCACGCCTTCCCGGCGCTGGCAGAGCAGCCCATTATTAAGCTATTAATCAACTCTCTCAATTAATTGTTCCAAAATGACCCAGGCTTCAGTAGTTGTGTTGCAATTGAAAAGCTCACTTATTTTTGGAAAGGTAAAGGTACAGGCAGTGGTAATTTGAGGGCGTCGAGCCATTAAGCCACTGTTTGGAATCTCAATTACTCTGCAGAAGGATAATTACAAATAAAACAAACTTGTGATCCCACATCAGTGAGAACACTTCTTCCCTGCTTTATGGAATATACAAGCAGTTTTTCATCCACTGGATTTAATTTCCACATGAAAAATTGACCTTAACAGTATGAAGTATGGCTACAAGTAAAAACTGTGTTTTCATTGAAGAGAATAAATGCATTTCCTGAACGCTGGCTGTTACAGCTAATTGATTTATTGGCTCTCTATATAGTGCACTATTGTCTTTGCACTCATGGGACAGGGAAGCTCTTGAGAACAGAACTAAATTCTGCCACAGCAGCCTGACAGCTGAAGAGGGTTGGTTTTTATTTTTTAATATAACGTGCAAGTGTCTCGAAGCTGGAAGAAATCTTCCCTGGATTGGCACAAACTACCTGGACCCATGGCTTCCTGGATAATTTTTTTTAATTCCATAATATTATTGGGAAGCTGACAGCACTGGGAGAAGGTCATTTTCTTTTAATCAGATTGTTTTTACTGTGAAACGTTTATGTTCAAGCAAATGCAAAATACTACTAAAAGAAAAGAGATAGGAAATTCCCTTTTTTTATTTTCCTTTAAGGCCAGCAGTCAAAAATTCAGTAGGAAATAAAGGCCCTGCAAAAGTATTTCTCCCTGATAACGAAAACAATTTTAAAATTCATGAAATAGCCAAATATTTGTTATTATCCCTTGCTTTTAGGTTTTATGCAAATGAGTGCCCACAAGATGAAAGCGAGTGCTTGGTAGCAGGTGGGAGCAAACTCACATAATCATACCAATAAAAAAGCCCTGAGGAAAAACAAACCAAAATGAAAAATCAATACAGGATGTTGTTCTCCAGATATACTATTAAAATATAGTATTCCACAGCTGCACTGTTGTCCCAAATAACGGATGAGCCTCTCACTGGGAGAAAAGCTGAGGCTCAGATTCTCCCCTCTTCCACGGATAAGAATCCCACTGAGCCTGAAGGAATCGGTGTGGACATGTGGGGAAGCACAGCCTGAGGAGAATGATGTGCTCTGCAAGGAAAGGTTCCTACATGGAGATGAACCAAAGCTGGGATTTCCCAGTAAAAGCTCCCCTGTACCACTGGATTTTACAGCACCCATGAAAAACACCCCAAAGTTTCCTGAGATCTCCCAAGTGCAGCAAAAGTGAAAGCCCAGAGCACAAACTTGGCAAGAAATGGGATTGTGTTCCATATTTCTGCAAGGATCCTCCTGTTCCAGTAACCAGCCACTTGGCTAGAAATTGTATTTTTCTGTTCTTTATTTTTGTCTTAGTTTGGTTCTTATTGCTAAATGGAAATGGCATTCAGTAAAAATTCCGTGGATTAACCAGGAAAATCCTTCAGGAGATGGAGAAATGCCTCTTTCCCAGGTGAGCACAGGTTTCTCCCAAAGCCAGGTGAGAAGCCAACTCCTCAGTTATTGGAGGGGAGGCTGAAAGCCATCACCAGCTCTTTATTGAGAGAAAAAAGAAATGGTGATAAATAAACATATTTATCACCTCTCCCTCTGAGCAAATCACTACAATCCCCAAAAATGTCTCAATTTCTTGATTTCCTAAGCCTGTCCCCAGTGCAATCCTCTGCTTTCCTGCTGCTGATCCAAGCTGGCTCCCTCCCACTGCAGAGGCAGAGCCACCACTCCCGAGGCAGGGGAAAGGGAGGAGGTTGAGAGCACAAAACGAGCCTGGAGAAGTCACAGTTTATGGGAATGAAGAGAGTTCAGCAAAAGGGATAGAAAATGGTAACTGTAATCACAACAGCAAACAGAGGGGCTCGTTCAGGAGTTAAACCGGGCATTGAAAAATGGGAGGAGAGAAGGGAGATTTTCAACTGAAAGGACCTTTAACATAATATTCTTTTAGAATGTGAAAAGCATTAAATAACTTTGTCCTGACACAGCCAGAGCATCGTGAGAGCCATGTAGCAAAACCTACATTTTCAACTCCCAGAGCTTCCATACACAATTCCATGTTTAACATGGAATACCATGAACCTGGAATGACCAAAATCTGCCTGGTGAGGTCTGGAGGACCATCCACTCCTGAATTTTCCTGTGCTGCCCCATTCCGTTTGTTCATGCCTGTTCTTGGGCCCCTCTTCTGCCCACACCCAGTGTCCAGCTGCCACCTCCCTACAGGGTCACCTCGAAGTGACCTGGAATAATTAATGCAGCTGCATTTCCAGGCCATCGACTCCTCCAGCACCACTGGTCCTGTAACCAGACCCAGCCTTTACCCCATTTGATGGGATCACTGAATCCCAGACTGGTTTGGGTGGGAGGGACCTTAAAGCCCATCCAGTGCCACTCCTGCCATGGCAGGGACACCTCTACTGTCCCAGGCTGCTCCCAGCCCTGTCCAACCTGTCCCAGGACACTTCAGGGATCCAGGGGAGTCCACAACCTCTCCAAGGCCTGTGCTGAACCAGGGAGCCGCAGTGACTCCTGCAGAATCCCCAGATTCCACAGGCCACTCCTGGTTTGGGGTTCGGAGGCAGGGAGGCGATGTCTCTGAGCCGGGCCTGGCCAGGCTGGGTGCCCTGGGGACACGTCCCCATCGGTCTCAGCGCTGGCACCTCGGCCCGGCGCCGCTGCTCAGCCACAGTGACAAATTGCCAGGGAGTGTGCGGGGAGAGGCAGCAAATTAGGGAATGAATAATTAAACTGGGAGAGAAAGGTGAGGAGATCGGGAGGGAAGGGAGAGAAAAGGCTGAGTTGCAGGAGCCTGGGAGCCAACGCCTTGCAGGCGTTCCCAAAGGAAGGTGCTGAGGAGGGCTGGCAGTGCTGAGGGGCTCCATGCACTGCAGCCAGGGCTGCCCAGGACAGCCACGAATCCAAGCTTCCAAGGGAACAGGAAAATGCCACAAACAGAACAGCCATGCCAGCCTCCTGCCTGATTTCCCGAGAGCTCCCAGGCACCCACAGCCCCCATCTCCAAACCCAGCCCCCTCAGCATTTCTGCTGCACGAGGGTCTCTCCCCTCTCCAGCCCTGCTGCCTTCTCCCGCTCCACCGGCTGGGAACAGCAGTGCCACCAAACCAGCTGGAATATCCGTGTCACCCCCCTGTAGCACACAGCACAGAGGGTTTCCTCCACAAACCACCTCCTCTTTTAACTCCTAATTCTTTAAACCATCAGCATTTAATCAAACCCAAGTTCTAAAATCCTGACTCTTATCACAGCCAGTACTTATAATCCTTTTTTCCAGACTAGATGTTCCCAAATCATGTTACATCTTTCATCTTCCTTGTGATTAATTTCAAGGTCCTTACTGAGTCAAATGAGATATTTTTTTAAATCTCTCTGTTTTAGTTTTTCCAGCTTTTAGTCAATTCTGGCAGTTCAGAGCAGCCATCAAAATTACATGAGCGTTTTGTGCTCAGTCACTTCAGTGACTCCCGGGTTTAGGAGAATCCCGTAAAGGCAACTATCTTATTATTTTAATGCATGCAATAATTTAAGTGATAACAACTGCAAAAGTCAGGCTGTTTTGTTTTATGGATTATCAACAGCCTTATGACCTTGAAAATAGTCGAGTTGACTCACTAATTTTTACAATTTAGCAAAATAGCACATGCAGCGTAATTTTATCAACTTTGATGCGGTGAAAGTGCAGAGCTCTCCAAACAGATAAATCTTCCCAGACCCACTCTGCAGCACTGGGGCGCTTCAGGCTGGGAGCTAAGGAGAAGGGGAATTATTTGGGGGAAAAGGGAAGGGGAATTATTTGAGGGGAAAGGGAAGGGGAATTATATGGGGGAAAAGGGAAGGGGAGTTGAGGAAAAAGGGAAGAGGAATTATTTGAGCTGCAAACACACCACGTTAAAAACTTCCCAGCACTTGTTTTGTTTTGCTGCAATGCAGAGTGAAGTTCTCTAACACACAAATGACAGGCAACAGCCCCGACCTCCATTTAATTCCTGCCAGGAAAAGGTGGAAGCAGCGCAAAGGTAAAGAGGAGGCACAGCCAACCTCTGGTGACCAAAGGTGCACTCGAGCTGTTATTTTGTATTCCATACTCTTCAAAGAGCAATATAAACAGAATTATTTATGCCCAGCAAAATGTTGCTTAATTACTTATGCACCACTGTTTGCTTGTATTTTAAGCTCTCTCTACCACCCACAGGCAGACGTTAAACAGCTGCTAAAAGCGAGCTTTAGTCTTGCCTGTTTGAAATTAGCATACTTGAGCTTTGAAAAAACTTTGTTGCCAATTTACATATGCATAGAGACTGATATTTAGACTCACCATATGATATGTCCCTCAAGAGCTTTTCTTATTGCCTCCATCCTCAGGTCTCAACCTAGAGACTGTAAATCTAGCAGGTGATTAATTCTATACCCTTGAGAAACTAGCAATTAGCACTTGCAACCAGTAAAAAATTGTCATTTCAAACCCCTGTTTACTATGCCCATGTATTTTCCATGAACTCACAGTTAACTCTAAACAGAAATAGGTGGCAATAGATTTGCAGTCACTGCTGTCTCTTTATATAAAAATATAATATAGCTCCCAGCTAATCAACCTATTAAACACATCGGAAAAAAAGATGAAATAATTGGCATTCCTTCTTTTATATATAAATATATATAAAATGGGAAGATGGAGCAAGCATGGAAACATTCTACATGATGTTTTATGTTCCCAGACCTTAATCAGCTCATTTCAACATGATGACTTTGTAGGGTTTACCTGTTTTGTGTCAATTCTTATCTCTGATAGCCAAAATTACTGCACTTCCAGATGTTCTTATGCATTATTGAGGTCTTCTGCAGTAGATGCTGGAAAAGGTAAGATAAGGTTTTATTTCTTTGTAGTAGTCACAACACCCAGATCAAAGGCAGGAAAGTGCAGTGCTTAGTATTGAAAACTATGATGAACTTCACATTTATTTTCAAGTAGAAAATCTGTCATAAACCTGCTCATCAATCTTCAGTCACTGTTTCAAGTGTAATCCACTGGAGCAGGGCACAGGAGTTTAAAGACTTGGGGGAGCTGCTCCTGAAAACACTGGTTTAGTGCTCACCGAGTGTGTGCCGAGCAGGGTGTGCCTGGCAGGGGCACCCAAATGCTGCCTCTGAGGGAGAGGAGAGGTGGGTGTGGGAGAGGGGGCCGAGGGCTGGCTCTGCCCTGGGGCATCCTGTGCCACACCAAGGGTGGCTCGAGAAAATAAAACAGAAAAAACCAACTGCTTTGAGCAGAAATTGGTTATCCAGCACCTGGCAGTGACAGGAAAATGGGGGCCCTTGTACAGGGTATTTCCACAGAACCAGAATTAGTAAATTAGAATTAGCAGGTTTGCACCTAGATTTAAAGCTACTAATAATGGGTTTAAATCTAGGCGTAGATTTAAATCTGCTACACCCAGATTTAAATCTACCAGAACTAGCAGATTTCCTAGATTTACTAGGATGAGTAGATTTCATAGATTTTACCAGAATGAGCAGATTTCCTAGATTTTACCAGAAGGAGTAGATTTCCTCTTGGATCACACCCTTCGTGCAGAGGGAAAGCGTTGCTGCCCTACTCCAGGTTTGGGGGGAATTCTGAATATTTTTGAAGCATCTCAAGGCAAACTGGGTGGAAAATGCCAGAAGTCATATTTTTCCACCTATCTCTGTAAAGCAGCAAGGGTTTCATGGTAAATATAAAAGCAGTCAGCAGTGCAAGGATATTTTTTCCTGTGTTGCACAGTCATTAAGGGGTCTGCTGCAAAAGCCTGCTTGACTTTCTTCCCACTAATTACATCATCAGATCATCACACTGCTAAAATCAGGCACAGAGTACTTGCACACAACTAAATCCCTGCTTCTAATTACTATTTTAGTCTCTTTTTCCTCGTGACATGTTGGTGATAGATCATTATTTTTTCAGCAATTTGTTCGCATTTATATGCAATATAATTGGATCTGATTAATTATTATGATTAATGACTGCAGAATTTCCTTGCAAAGCTATTAATACTGGGAGTATCAAATGAAAGACATGGACAAATTAAAGCCAATGGAGTCCTGTTGCTCGTACTTACAATGCCTGGGCTCAAGTAACCCTTTGCTGCTCCAGCCCTGCAATAAATACAAGGGTTTATCTGGAATTTCCCCACGGATCTCTGCGTTTTCCAGTGCCATAAGTACATAACTAATGGGGGAGAGATGCAGGTGGAATTCTTTAGTGGACTGCTGTAGTTAAAATTACATGTATTTGGATCTATTTTAAATGAGCTCAGCAGCATAAATGCAGCTACATCCATTTAAAGTCAAGAGACTGGCAAAAAGAAAAGCCTGGGCAATATTTCTGTGTATATAAAGTGGATTTATCCATTTTTAAGGTGGCAGTGCAACAAAACACCACAATAAAAGCAGTTAATTTCCATTAAATGTCATATTAGCCCATTTCTGAGGGATGTATTTACGTAGCGTGTGTTGTATTTTAAATTACAGCCCAGCTCAGGATGGGATATTACATGTAAAAAAGCAAACAATGAGGGAGTAGCTTAGGGGATCGACTTTCCTGCTGCCTTGGGGACCTGCCTTTAAATCTGGCTTTGAGCAAACTGAAGAAAAATCATTTCCCTCTAATGGCAGCAGCACAGAAAAAATCAGATAGCAGGAGTTCCACCCAGGTGGCAAAAAGCTCGGGGAAGGAAGGGAAGGGAAGGGGTGGGGAGCAGATGAGCGGGGCTGATTCTGCCTGGATTAGGGAAAGGCTCAGAGCCAGGGCACTTGGAATGTGATTTTAATCTGAAATAAGTGCCAGCAGCGCTCATCAAACCCAGCCTGAATAAGGGCACGGAGATTTCCAGTGCACAGCTACTGAGGAATTTTGAAAGTGTTTCTGTGAGCCCAAGACCAGAAATGGGGAAGAACGACGGCCTGCAGCAGGAATGGAAAACCTGTGGGGAGGGGGTTAAAACCCTTCACCTTCTGGGGAAACAGAGAACATTTGCCCACTGCTCAGTCCTGGGAACTTCCCTCCGACTAAAATATGAGAAAAAGATGGGGTGTGTTGCAAAATGAGAAATTGTGGGCCACCAAATACTTTGAAATAAAAATGTGTTTAGTATAAAGGAGATTAAAAGGATTACTCCTTTAAAAATTAGAAATAAAGAAGTAAGTAAAAAAAAAAAATCAAAATCTCAAACCAAAGCAACCCAGCCCAAATACACAGAATATTTGTGCTCAGGTGCACAGAAACACCCATCTTTCAAAGAGAAAAGCAGCCAAATCCTCAACTTCAGCCTATCAAGAAATTCCAAATTATTTCTGTCCAAACTAAAAGTCACATTGTCCTAAAAGCCGCACATTCCTGTGAGACACTTTGTAGTTTCATCCTGATTTCTGAATTCTGCAGCTGATATTGGGTGGGCTCCTTGTGTTGGATTTTTAGGGACACCCAGTATAAACACACAACTGAAACTGGGCTGTTCTGACCCAGATCTGTGACAATTCCTGCAGGGGATGCAATTCACAGCAAACAGGAGCAGAAACCCAAAATGAACATTCCTCACATGGAAAAAAGCTGGGCCCTGGTTCATGTTTGTTGAGACAGGGCAGGACATTCCATGTAACAGGGAGAAGGAAAAATTAAAAGAAAATGGGAATTGAATGTTTCACAGCACTGCTGGAGCCACTCTGCTCTGGAGCCAGGCTGGGAGAGCTGGGAATGTTCACCTGGAGAGGAAAAAGCTCCAGGGAGAGCTCAGAGCCCCTTGCAGGGCCTGAAGGGGCTCCAGGAGAGCTGGAGAGGAACTGGGGACAAGGGCTGGAGGGACAGGACACAGGGAATGGCTTCCACTGCCAGAGGGCAGGGATGGATGGGAGATTGGGAATTCCTGGCTGGGAGAGTGGGGAGGGGCTGGGCTGGAATTCCCAGAGAAGCTGTGGCTGCCCCTGGATCCCTGGCAGTGTCCCAGGCCAGGCTGGACACTGGGGCTGGGAGCAGCCTGGGACAGTGGGAGCTGACCCTGGTATGGCAGGGCTGGGATGGGATTTAAGGTCCCTTCCCACCCAAACCTGTCCTGTTCTCTGACATCCTGACCTCGTTATAACCCACTCCTGCTGATCAAACCCAGTATTCATCTCACAACCAAAACCACCTCCTTACATTTAAAATCTGTTTTCAGACATTGGAGTTCTTAACCCGATCTCGTACCCAGGAGGCTGAGGGACAATCACCTCTCCTGCCCTGTTGGAGGCACCTCAGGGCCTGGTTTGCAGAGTCTCTCTCCCTCTCCCCGTCCCCCCTGGCTCGGCAGCCTCAGCCCCGTGTATGCAGAGATTTTCTGAGTGAGCACAGCCCCTCTAATCTGAGATGAAAAACAACGGCCTGGGAGCCTCCAAAATGCCTTCGTGGAAAATGAGGGTGAGATTATTTCCTTCTTCTGTTTTCATTTTTCTTGGGGGGGCTTTAATCATTTTTTTTAATAAAGCTGGTTGAGATGAGTGAAATATCAGCTCAGGAGCCAGCGAGGAAACAACATTTAGAGCACAGTGATAGAACAGGCAGATGTGAGCGTCAGGAGCCTTTAGCATCTCCTGCTCTGCATTAGCCCAACACAGCTCCATCAATCTCCCCTGGCTGAGCCTCACCTGCCTCCCACCGCAGAGCCCCGGCGCAGCACGGTGCCACTCACACAGCGCAGCCTCGGGGCAGGGAACCAGGGCGATTTTCATACGGATGCTCCGGGAAATGCAAGTCAGGTGTTTGGGGGGTTTTTTCCCCCTGAAACTTTCTGAAAGTTTTGTGCAATTTTTTTTGTTTAGTTTAAAATTTCATATTCAACTTGGCATAAAATTCTAATGGCATAAATTCTAATTGTGGCCTTCCAGTACCTGAGGGGGACTACAAGAAAGATGGAGAGAGAAAATTTACAGGGCCTGGAGGGACAGGAAAAGGGGGAATGGCTTCACATGGAAACAGAGTAGGATTAGATGGGATATTGGGAAGGAATTCCTCCCTGGCAGTGTCCAAGGCCAGGCTGGACACTGGGGCTTGGAGCACCCTGGGACATTGGAAAGTGTCCCTGCCCATGGCAGGGGTGGCATTGGATGGGCTTTAAGGTCCCTTCCAGCCCAAACCATTCTGGGATTCTGGGATTTTATGTTTCTAAGTCTTCACATAACAGATTTGCCTCCTGAGTGTGAGCCTACATATTTTTGCATAACTCCAGTTTAATACAGAATTAGTTATTAATTTAATTAATAAAATTAAAAGAGCATCTGTATGTATTTTTATAAAGATGTAAAAATACCTCTCTATGTAATTTTTTGGTAAAAATATTTTTCAAAAGTAAATATGCCTGGAAGGACTGGTATATAGACACTGCTATAAATCCATACCTTGAAACTCCTATTTGACAGAATGTTTAACTTGAGAAACACAGATTTATACCTTTCCTTTTTTTGGAAGATAAGAGGTTGAGAGTGTGGCAAGAAGGAAAAACTTACCACTAAATAAATGTTCTGGAGTGCAGAAAAAACCCTGAAGTAGACATCCATTATTTTCTAAAGCCTGGCACAGGCAGAGTCCTTAGACCTTAATCTTAGGCTAATCTGAGCTGAGGGAAGGTGGCAGAGCCCAGTTTGGGCTGTGGTTGTTGGGGAGTGTTCTCGGGGCAGCTGAGGGCAGAGCTCCCCAGGAGGCTCCAGTTATTCCCACCTCCTGTTTCAGGGATGGATGGAGAACTCCCTGAGTGCGTGGCAGGGAAAACATCCCAACCTGGAGAACACCGAGTGCGTGGCAGGGAAAACACCCCAAGCTGCCCTCAGGACGCTCAGGATTGATCTCCAGCGGTGAGCGAAGCTCCTCGCGTCCCGTTCTCAGCCAGGGAGGGGGGCACTGCCTGCCCGAGGGCTCTGCAGTTCCCACCCTGCAGCTCCTGCTCCTGTGCAGCAAGGGCAGTGGTGTTTGTCCGGATTTAATGCGTTACAGGGATAGAGGAGGTTGTGCTCCAGCGAAAACTGCAGGGCTGGGGCAGATTGGAATTGCTGCCTGAGACACTCCTCTGTCTTTGTGCTCTCCTCTAGCATGAGAGCCGAGCAGGAAATCAATAAATTTTATCCATGGAATGTACATAAGTCTTCTTAAGTCGTGATCCATTTTAAGTAACGTGTGGAGGGGCATTAGGCAATTAGAGCTGGCTGAGGAACTGAGCATATTTATACATTTTAACGCCTGTCTTTTCGTCTTGAGCTTGGATGAAGCAGTAAGACCTAAAAATCAAACACTGGATGAGTTTAGATGATCGGGTATTTAATTTAAGATCTCCATCTTAGCATTAGAAACCCTTCCAAATGAAGTGTCTGTGTTGTAGAAATTGGCCATACCCAGTAGCTGCTAAGTCTGATGTGTAATCTCTGCTTGGCTCTGCACAGAAAGCACTTATTGAAATTCAAGTGCATGCTCAGGGCCTGTTAATGGCTATTTTTGCCTCATTAATACAACAAACATCGCTGATATGAAAGGTGCTGTTCTCTTACACTGATACAACTGCAAGAGGTCAGAAATAACTTTTCATGCTCTCTAGTTCTTTATCCAATATGTCAGTGACACAAAAGTGGAGAGCAAGTAGGAATAGAAAGGTGGATTTATCAACCTGTGTTGTGTTAGTGAGACCATGAGTGGCCCAGCCTGGCCTCCTTTGGGGTCCACATTCCAAAACAAGAGGTTGACAATTTCAGGAAGGTCCTGAGAAACCCCACAGGAGTGACTGGAGCGGACAGAGCTACAGAGGGAGACACAAAGTGTAACCTGCTCAGTTTATTCAAAAGAAGGTGAAGAATTGATTTGAGCATAATTTAAAATCCCAGACTGGTTTGGGTTGGACTTCAAAGCCCATCCAGTGCCACCCCTGCCATGGGCGGAGACACCTTCCACTGTCCCTGGGTGCTCAAGCCCTGTCCAGCCTGGCCCGGGACACTTCCAGGGCTCTCATATTTTCCATAAGGGAGCAGAAGCTTTGCTGGTAGATCTCTGCTGCAACCCATGAGGGGGAGCACAAAATGAAAAGAGGCAGATTTGGCTGAGCTTCACATTTCTGTTTGAGTGGTTCTTTTTATCACAATACCATTACAAACGCGAGAGATCTCCATCAGCTGCGCCACAGCCCAGAAATCCTGGCTGTGCTTTCCCTGGAACAAATAAATTCACATCCGTACAGGGCATCCCTTTGTGTTTTTTAAAGCACAAAACAATGACTGCACCAAGAGTCACAAAGTCAGGAATGCAATAAGAACCCACATTCCATATGAAAACACTTCTTCCCCTCTAAATTCCTTATAAAACCACTTTGGTTTTCTCCACATTGACATTAACCTGTTCTCCTTTCAAAGGTGACCTGTTTTCCCAGAAGTTTCAGCTGAACACCCATTTATAAAATGCTCAGGAACACAGTAATTCCACAGGTTTGGGATGGCAGCACCCCGGACTGTCAGCAGGACCCCCAGCTCCCGACCTCGGCGCTGCTTATACAGAGCTTTACAAAGGCAAACAAATTGAAACCGGCTCGAGGGTTACTGCGGCAAGTTCAAGGCATTGCTTTCAAATTTCCCTGTAAATAAAAATACATGTGAAGGAGAGGAGCTGGGAGGCCCTGGGTGTATCCCCTGAGCATGGTTCAGAGCCCCCAACATCCTGCTCTGCTTTTATAAATTAGAAATCTTGTCGTCTTATCATAGAGACCAGGAAAATTGTGGCAAACTTTACCTGCTAAGTGAACCTTAATAACCTCAACTTTAACTTCAAGAAAATTACACTTGGAAACATTTCATAGTCTTGCAGGTTGCAGGAGACATAAAATTCTTTCTTTTCTCCCACCTCTGCAGGAGTTATTAACCCTCCCCACAGAGCCTCGGAGACCTCCAGCAAATTGTCCCTTCCCACAAATCCCATGGAATAGCAGTGCCAGGGGCTCTGCTGGCTCTGGCAGCACATTTTCAGTAAAAGCTACACCCAGAGTCAGATGAAAACCTTCACAGTTCCTTGAAAGAAGGCAAAGAGAAAAAAAATAATCCCAGCCTTTGAAATAAAACTGTTGTGCTGCCACGGTGGCTCCTGCAGGAGCTGTCACATTTGGCGTTTCCCAATCAGCGGCCGGGGCTGTTTAATTACAGCTCTCACTAAATGCCCCGCTCCTCTGAGGCAGCGGTGGCACAGATGTCACTGCAGGGCCAGCCCTGCCCTGTGGATGCCGTTCCTGGTGGGGATTTGCCGTGGATGCTGCAGCTGGCCCCGGGCACAGCACGGAGAGGCGCGGCGAGGGGGATTTACTGTGGCTGAACAGCTCCAGCCCGGCTGACTTTTAACATGAGCCCCGAATATGGCACGGCTGGGGGCTTCCAGGGAGGCAGGAACCTGGAAAAGGCAATTCCAGGGCTCAGCTTTGCTAAAGGAGCTTCAAGCGACTCGCAATGTTTTGGAAAGTAAAGAATAAAACAAAACCACAGAATCATTAAGGTTGGAAAAGTCCTCCAAGAGCATCGAGTCCAACCTGTGCCCAAACACCACAATGTCCTCTAAACCACACAACAAAATGAGATGGTTTACTCATTTAAAAATGTATTATTCATGTGAAAATGTGTTATTCAAAGAAATGCATGCAAAGATTATTATTATTATTATTATTATTATTATTATTATTATTATTATTATTATGCAAATTCATGGGTGTGATCCCATGGTGAGTTTTACACCTGACTTGGGCAAATACAGGTCCCCCAAAAAACCCTATAAGGGAATGGCCTTGAAGATAAAACACCAGAAAACAGAACTAAACCTCTGATTGTGCCTCTGAGTTTTGACCAAAAAAACCCCTCATGATTTCATGACCAGAGCCTGATGATTTTAACACACAGGAAGAAACTTCCCAATCTTTTTAATTATCATTAATGACACTGAGCTTTGACAGAGCTCTGAGCACAGATCACAGTTCCTGCAGGAGCACTGGGACACCTTCGGTGGAGCCAAGTGGCTTCTGCTCATTTTTAGGTTCAGGAGAGGGTTTTCTCCTAGTCCAGACAAAATTAAGATTTCACCCCCAGACCTCCTGGTGCAGAAATGCCTCATTTGGTGACCTCACATCACTCAGAGTCTCTCATGCGCATTAGAGAGACTTTGGAGGTGTGAGCAGAGTATGAAACAATTGTCAGAAATAGGATTGTACTTGAACAAGCTCTCCCAGGCAGGGGGGAACCCTTCACGAGGGAGCCATTCCCACCTCAAAGCCTAAACAACATTCCTGAAAACACTCACTGGGGGATCTTCAGGAAAAATCCTCACACAGTATTTTTTCAAAAATCAAACTCAAAACTATCTGGTAAAATACTGTCTAAAATTATGGGGAAAAACACAAATTCATTGAACTTTGCACTTGAGGCTGAGACACCTTCAGGGTGTTTGCCATCACATGTTACAGGGGTTAAAAATGCTCACTTTCATGGAATCCCAGAGTGGTTTGGGCTGGAAGGGAATTAAACATCATCCAATGCCACCCCTGCCATGGCAGGGACACCTCCCACTGTGCCAGGGTGCTCCAGCCTGGCCTTGGGCACTGCCAGGGATCCAGGGGCAGCCACAGCTTCCTTGGCACCCCGTTCCCACGTGTCCCCACTGGAACAGAGTCAGCCAAACCCTGCTCACACTAATGAGTGNTGGAAAAGTCCTCCAAGAGCATCGAGTCCAACCTGTGCCCAAACACCACAATGTCCTCTAAACCACACAACAAAATGAGATGGTTTACTCATTTAAAAATGTATTATTCATGTGAAAATGTGTTATTCAAAGAAATGCATGCAAAGATTATTATTATTATTATTATTATTATTATTATTATTATTATTATTATTATTATTATTATTATTATTATTATGCAAATTCATGGGTGTGATCCCATGGTGAGTTTTACACCTGACTTGGGCAAATACAGGTCCCCCAAAAAACCCTATAAGGGAATGGCCTTGAAGATAAAACACCAGAAAACAGAACTAAACCTCTGATTGTGCCTCTGAGTTTTGACCAAAAAAACCCCTCATGATTTCATGACCAGAGCCTGATGATTTTAACACACAGGAAGAAACTTCCCAATCTTTTTAATTATCATTAATGACACTGAGCTTTGACAGAGCTCTGAGCACAGATCACAGTTCCTGCAGGAGCACTGGGACACCTTCGGTGGAGCCAAGTGGCTTCTGCTCATTTTTAGGTTCAGGAGAGGGTTTTCTCCTAGTCCAGACAAAATTAAGATTTCACCCCCAGACCTCCTGGTGCAGAAATGCCTCATTTGGTGACCTCACATCACTCAGAGTCTCTCATGCGCATTAGAGAGACTTTGGAGGTGTGAGCAGAGTATGAAACAATTGTCAGAAATAGGATTGTACTTGAACAAGCTCTCCCAGGCAGGGGGGAACCCTTCACGAGGGAGCCATTCCCACCTCAAAGCCTAAACAACATTCCTGAAAACACTCACTGGGGGATCTTCAGGAAAAATCCTCACACAGTATTTTTTCAAAAATCAAACTCAAAACTATCTGGTAAAATACTGTCTAAAATTATGGGGAAAAACACAAATTCATTGAACTTTGCACTTGAGGCTGAGACACCTTCAGGGTGTTTGCCATCACATGTTACAGGGGTTAAAAATGCTCACTTTCATGGAATCCCAGAGTGGTTTGGGCTGGAAGGGAATTAAACATCATCCAATGCCACCCCTGCCATGGCAGGGACACCTCCCACTGTGCCAGGGTGCTCCAGCCTGGCCTTGGGCACTGCCAGGGATCCAGGGGCAGCCACAGCTTCCTTGGCACCCCGTTCCCACGTGTCCCCACTGGAACAGAGTCAGCCAAACCCTGCTCACACTAATGAGTGTTAATTACCCCACGTCAGCCCTGAGCACCCGCAGCTGTGTCAGGGACAGCCAGGTGACCTCTGGCTGCTGTCCTCACCCTCAGCCACGGTGCCAGCACGGGAGGGCTCGGGATGGTGCCCGTCCCCGTGGGCAGCCCCACTCCAGCAGGGTTCCTGCTGAACAGATGGTGAAATGCATCCCCATCACACAGCCTGGGCCTTAACCCATCCCAGGGGACCACAAACCCACACTGAACACTGACCACAGCCCTTCCACCGTGACCCTCCTGAGGGAACGTCCCTCCCACCACAGCGGCACCCCCGAGCCAGGGTGTCCTGAACGTCACCGGGCAGGGACAGGCCCTGCCAGCCAGAGCCACCGGGCAGGGAGCAAACACAGGGGCTGGATCTGCATCCAAATCTGCCTCAACTATGAGGAAAGAAATTGGAGAACCCATGTGGCCAGGCCAGGCTGTCAGCAAGGAACACACAATAAAGGGCTTAATTCTGTTTAAACAGGGCGAGTGTCTAAATTTACAGACACGTTGGTAAAGCAATGCAGTAGTCTCTTCAGGAAACTCATATTTTGCCTCAAGAAGAAAAGGAAGAACGGCCTCCAGAAGTTCCTTTTGTAAGGAAATGCTCCCTGGCAGACCAGCACCAGTCCCTGTGTCACCCCATTCCCTGTGCCACGGATCTCCTGCTCTGAGGAACCCAGGAAAGGGGAATTTCCTCTCAGAAGCAAATGACTCCGACTGTCCAGCACAAAGGCCTCGGAGGTGTGTGCAAATGGAGGCAGCTTCGATCCACACAAAGCTGCTGGAGGGGCTGTGGCAGAGAGGGGCCATTATTAAAAAAGGGATCAAACCAGGCTGCAATTATGCCCAGCTAATCCTCGGAAAACAGGGAGGTATTTCTTCAGCACCGTCCTTGTTTGCACGGGGTGAAAATAACAACCAGATAGGACAAATTAAAACTTCACCTTCAGATGCCACCCCGGTTGTTATGCAGATTCCATCCTTCCCAGCCAGCCAAAAGAGACCCTTAACACGGGTCCCCCTTCCAGCACCCAGCCCAGCAGTGTGACATCACCGCTAAATTAATTACGAGTTTATTTGATTTATTTGGCCGCACGCGGCTCCTTCCCGTGGCTCCAAGTGCTGCGAGGCTGAGATCCTGTGGTGAAAAGGGTGAGCCATACATCAAGAGCCCTCGGAATTTCTGGAGGCGATACCTGGGCGCGGGAGGGAGGGTGTCCCACGGCCGAGGCGGGGCACAAACTGCTGGTGGAGGCTTTTTTAAATACAACCATCACGCCTCTAAATGTCACGCTGGGCTTTAGTTAGCTAAGGTGGCAGGTCCTTAAAGCCCAGAATTTATGATGTTGAAATTTTCCAAATGTAAGACCGGAAAGGGAAAAAATCTGTCACCTTTTATTTATTCCCTATATAAATATAGGCAATTTAGTCCTTCCCCCAAATAGGGGCAGATTAGATGAGTTAGACAGCAGTCAATTCATTTTGCATAGGAATGGCTCATTAAAAAAGAGAGCCCCCCATTTGTAAGAGGCGCCGATTGGGCCGAGCACAAAATGGATTTACGGTGTCACTCAGAGCCGGGAGGACTAATGAGGGAGGAGAGGCTGCTGGTGGGGGCAAAGCTCCACGAAATTCATTCCCTCCGCCCGCGCAGGAGTGAGATGGAGGTGTCCCTCATTATGTATGTGTCTCAGGAGCTTTCTTTAATATTTTAATAAATAACAACATCAGCCCAACAAGAAATTAATGAATAGTATCATTAATAATGAGCTAGAGTCTTGTAGTGATAGGACAGATATTAAATTGAACCACAGTGGTGCTATCTCCAGAGACTTGGGAATTTTCCAGCGGCAAACAAGGCCACTGAATGAAGCAGCCATCGCTCTGTGCCAACAGCTTTTACAACAGGTTGGGAGTAATAAAAGAGGATTTTCTGCACGATAAAGTTAAGCCTTAGAAAATCTGCTGGTGTAGATCGGTGTGAAAAGTACTGCCAAACGTGATCCTTAATTAAACTTTAATTAAGATAAAGCTCTTTCCCTTAAAAAGGGGGGTGGGGAGGGGGAGGCAGCAGCAAAAAGAGTGTCAGCTCTTTTCCTACCAGTTTCTGATCTAAAATAATTCTATATTAAATCACAGAAAACTGTGTTCAAATAAGTTAAATCCACGGAACCCAGGAAATTCAGAATGGGGGGTGAAATGCCATCCATAGCCCACCCATGTGCCCATTTATCTATATTTCTGTAGCATTTGGAGCCCATGATACAGGAGAAGATCAGTTCCAGCTGGGAACAGTGGTGGGAACATTCCCATCTCCGTGCTGCCATGGGCCAGGGTTGGACTCACAGAATCCTCCCCATCCCTTTTCCTAAAGGTTTGGGATTTTGTGTTTCAGTGGAGGCAGAAGAAATATGTCACATGCATGAGAAACAGGCTTAGGGAACAGAACATTTTCACTTCCAAAGCCAGGACCGAGCCCTCAGCACGTCCACCACGGTCAGTGAGAGGATCTGGAGGAACATGGAAGAGTTTCAGTATCATCACATCCATTTCCAGGCAGCTTCCCAACACAGGAACCCCAAAAAATTATTCCACGAGTCCACAGTTCTTCCCTAGAGCTGGTGAGCCTGGCAGCTGCACCAGGGTGGGAGAGGAGCAGGAGGAGTTTTCCATCCCAAATTACTGTGCAGGGGCTGCTTCATACCCCAAATGCACAGCAGGGAATTTGGGACCCATGAACAGTCCGTGTACAGCCCCCAGTTCTCCCTGGGAGCCTCACCCAGCTCCTTCCCAAGCATCCAGAGCCAGAGCTGTGGCTGCCACTTGATTTCTTTGTAAGACAATTAACACGAGCTCACCAGAACAATTTCTCACCGCATTCTCAGAGTCAGGCTTACCCTCCTGCTCACGTTTGGAACTTTTCAAGCTGAACCAACCCGCTGGTACAAGTTCCAATTAAGTGGTGAATGCAATGCCTAACAGTATTGGGATGGATTGGAAATGGGGAGGGAAGGAGGCGATGGGGAGGAAGCACCCGTTTCACCCCTCCACAGCAGAACAACCATTTCCTGGAGTACTGAAAAAGCATCATTTTTGCAGGCACTGGACATGTTTAAAACTGATTTCTGCAGTGGTGCCACAGTGCAATGCAGCATCCTGGGACATTCCAGTTCCAGGTGTTGTGGGAAGGTCAGGAATCCTCACCTAAGGAATTGCTTAAACCCCAGGATGAGCTGCACTGAGAGGAGAACACAGCTTCACATTGGACACAAATACCTGAGTTTTTGGGGACTGACTAGTCCAGCTCTGACAAAACCAAGACTCCTCCCTGCTGCCCTATTTCCTTCACCATTACTTCCATAATCAATATTAAATTTTACTGCTGAATGTCTGGAAATGCTGTTTGCAGCCAGATATCCACGCACACAAATTCCTGCTGCTTTGCCTCAAATCCAGCTGAGTTCAGTAAAATCAGAGAGTTCATACAGCGCATATTGACAGTAAAATAAATATTTTGTACGAGGTCAAAAGAACAGAGAAATTTTTTTGTTTCTTCCTCCTTTTTAAAATTTTTTTATTTTTTAAATATGGCTCCATTTGAGAGGTTTTTTTCAATTTCTTTCCTTTCAGTGTCTCTAAGAAAAGTGTCTTTAAGGGTCTGTACATGCAGTGGCACTTAACCTCCACAGATTCCCTGCTTTGATAAAACTTTTTATGTAAGCTTCAGAAAGCAAGTCAAACCCGGATGACAAGGTGCTAATTCTTTTCTAATTCAAAATTTAAACCAGAGTGTTTGACTTAAATCAGGGGTTGAACACGCACGTTGGAGTGAGTGAGATCCGATAAAATCCAAGGGAAAAGAAATCAAGGTTTGGGACATCTATTATTCTCTCAATTAACCAAGACTCTGTTATCTAGCGACTTTTAATAAATTTAGTGATAAATTAATAATTGGGGAGCAGTGGAACAGCCAACTGCTCTTCCCAGCTGCCATCCAGCAGGATGCCCTCTGCACTGCACAGGCAGCAGCTGCTCTGCCTTGGGAGGGATTTGGGGGAGAAGGGGCTCAGTGTTCCAGGAATTTGGGATAACAGCTTTTGGTGCCATGGAATATTGCCTCCTGTTCCAAAGCTCATCCCCTAATCATCCTTCCCCGGCAGGTTCTGAGGTCTGTACTGAATTTATTGGGGATTTTACCTGGTCCATGCCAACCCTGTCCTTCTCCAGGCGCTGCCTCAACCCCACCAGACCCCAGGGAGGCTGAGGAGGGAGAACCTGCAGGGCCCCAGGCACCAGCCCTGGCGCTCCCAGGCCCCAGGGGCACACAGTCCCCCCGCTCTCAGACCTCCCCTCCCGCCAGGGCGGAGCGGGAGGCACGGTCCCAGCGCCTCCATCTCCCCGGAGGGGCAGCTCTGTCCCCCAAGCCGCCCCTGAGCCCCAGGCTGGCTGCAGGAGGGCTGGGGTTCACTCCCCCCGCAGCCCCAGCAAGGGGAGCGGTTCCTGCCGCCGTGCCCACGCCACACGCTCCCTGCCCGTGTTTCCCGGGCGGTGCCCCGGGAGATAATGGCTCAGTTTTAGGCTGTTAGAGCAGAGATCACGAGGTCCCGCCCTCGGCAGCGACGTCTGGTAACTGCCTTTCACTCCCTGAAAGCGCAGGCAATTTTTCCATAATAAAAACTGGATTAGCATGTATCAAGAAGAGGTTCCACCAGCTGTCACTTTGAAATCAGGCTACTCTATCCGATGGGCGAGATGATAATGGATAAACCCATAAATGACAAGCAGTTTTCTTGTATTTATCTAATAAGTGCCTAATGCAGGCGAGCATCTTCTCTAATAAAACAGGAGGACGGGGGAAGAGACAGGCTGGGGCTCTGCTTGAGTTAAATCCAAACTGAGCAATAGTGGCACAGGCAAATACTGCATGAAAACGACATTCTTTTCACCCCTTGCTGCTTTTATAAATTATATTTTTTAATGCACTGTGGCCCCAAGTTAAATCAAAACCTATGAAAAATAATGTTTAAAGTTTTCCAAGATTCAGCTCATTTTGATTCAGTAGAGCCAGAGCCTCGCTGGATGTTTATAAGCTAAACAGAAAAGCAGGTGTGTATAAGTGACCAGGGGCTGCAGGTGTGTTTGAAACAGGAGCACTGGGCTGCTTGGACCAGCAATGGTAGCAACAGCTTCAGAGAAGCAGGAGAATCCTTATTAATCTGCAGAATGTTAATCAACGATTCCCTAAGTTCTGTATTATATTATTAGGGATGACACAGCATTAAAATTACATCAGTGGAAATCACAAAGTGTATCAGTGGAATTTACTGAAGGCAGTGCACAGAAATTGGGGCTAACTTGGATAAATGAATAAAGTAGGGAAAAGATCATCAGAAAAACACTGATTGCTGGCTAATAACAAGAAGATAAGAGAGCCTCCCCATGCTCACAGGGAAGAATTTCATCCCAATCTCCCATCCATCCCTGCCCTCTGGCAGTGGAAGCCATTCCCTGTGTCCTGTCCCTCCAGCCCTTGTCCCCAGTCCCTCTCCAGCTCTCCTGGAGCCCCTTCAGGCCCTGGAAGGGGCTCTGAGGTCCCCCCCGAGGATTCACTTCTCCACCCCTTGCAGAGTGTCTGGAGAGGAGATTGGAGAGGGTTTGGAAGGAAGAGGCGTTTGCCGTGCCCAGAGGGCGGTGAGAGGGACGGAACCCCTCAGCCGGTCCCTCGCTGTCCCAGAGCGGGAGGCGAGAAGCGAGAACGGCACGGAACAATCCCCGCGCTCGCAGCAGAGGGCAGAGGGGACATTCCGCTGCCGACATGCGACACATTCCCGTGGGCTGAGCCCATCCCTGCGGATGAGCAGCACCTCGGCTGGAGGAGGCACAGGGAGCTGCTGGGGCTGTGGGAGAGAAAGGAGCTGGGGATGGAAGGAGGGAAGGGCTGGTGAGTCATGAGGAAGGCACCTCGCTCCCAGCCCAGAGCTCCTTGTCTGGCTCTGGGAATTGCAGTTTCTCAGTTTTTCCCTTTGTCTGGCCAGGCACGTGGGAAGCAGCAGGGTGTGATGAAGTCAGTGCCAGTAAAAGGGGTCCTTTATTGCAGTTTTTTGGTGATATTGTGTTGGGGTGATTTGTTTAAAATCCCAGATGAGTCAGGGAGCAGGAATTGCCGGCAAGAAAATGCAGGCACCAAAATTCTTGGTCCTTCCAAGACATCTCCCCTGCAAAGGCTGCAAGCCTCCCCCCCTCACCCCAACTGATAAACATCACCCATTTTATAAATACTGATTTACAGGAAGATTGACTTCCCAAGCCTTCAGCAGGGTCAGAACTAACAGTGTGTCACAAACATCAAGTGCTCCTCCTCACAAATGTGATAACATTTACTTTCTAAACAAATTAAATCTGATATTTTTAAAAAATACACACAACCAATCCACAACTTTTCCTGCCCTCAATTTAACTTTTCCCTACAAACATACTTCAAGAAAATAACACTTGGTGTGTATCTAATAGCACTGGAAATCACGGAGCAAATCCCCCTGCACGTATTCCTCACTCAAAGACCCCCCATCCCTTCTGTATAAAATTTGTATCTTTGTGTTCTCTTAGAAAACTACAGAGGAGGAGGAACAAGGTGGACCAAGGGAAATGGGAATTATGAAATGAAATAGTCACCCAATGGTAGTGCTAAAAAGTGACATTTTTAACAGATTTGGTGTCTGGTAACGTCTGAAAACACCTCCTGAACTGGCACAAGCCTTTGCTGTCATTATGCTGTTGCATATTTAAGGCAGGTCACAACCACCCCTTCCCTACGTGGTCAGATGTGGGGAGCAGAGTGTTCCTCCTGAAAGTCCATGTGAGCCAAGCTGTGTTGTGAGTAAATGTCATATTCCCAGTGCAGCCCCAGTGCAGCCCCACCGCAGCGGGCAAGGGGGTTTGCCTGAGCAGGAACCTCCCCACAGAGACCGGGGCTGTTCGGAGGGGCTGCAGGAGGCTCCCGGCCCCAGCTTTCCTTGGAACTTCGGGAAAGCAACCCCCAGCATCCGTGTGGGGAAGGACTTGGGATTCCTGGCTGGGCAGCCGAGCCCGGGCTCCCAGACAGCGCCTGACAAAGTTCCACATCAGAGATTAAGGTCTCTGTGCACAGATTGAGGTCTGGGCAAGCAAAGGAAGTGGAATGGACAGAAATGTAACGTGAAATGGATTGACATCGGCTAAAGGGCAGCCGGGACAGCGAGGCACAGCCATAAATAAAAACTTTTCTTTAGGGGAGAAGGAACTGGAAAGACGTTATTGGATCGGCACGAGGAGCCTCACCGCGTGTCACGGGCACGGGGGAAGAGAGGAAAAGCAAATACAAACTGATGGGAACTCCTTCCAGGGTGAAGGTGAGCACAGTGCAGTGACCTGAGGGAATGGGAAAACTTCTGTATGGAAGTTACACCAGTCTGAGCTTCCCTGGGAGTGCTCCATCCGTTTGCACCTTCTCTGGGATATCATGCTGAAATTGTGGCTAAACTCAGGATTACACATTAGTTTCACTCTAAGCAGCCCCTTCCATTTACTGTAGATCATTAAAATGAAGACATGAATCTCTCACTGCTCCAAAAAGAGCAGCAAAGATTTCAGCCCTGAAATGGGAGTTTCTTACCTTTGTGAATATTTTCATTGCACTCGTGATATCAGAAATAAGCTTTGCAGATACTGACTTTTAGAAAATTATTCCCTTGAAAGACTGTTTATATTTCCTGTTCTTTTCTAGCAATTAATGCACTGGCTTTGGAGGAAGGTCTGTGATTTTATGCAAGTTAAACTTGTAAAAATGGTAAACTCTTATTAATAAAACCCCAAACAAATACATTACAGCACACACACGTACTCCTATAAACATATAAAATACTGTGATTGCATAGAAATAAAAGTACACATTGAGAGAGGTGATCTGTCTTCTCTGTTAATTGTCTTTATCAGATAAACATAAAATTAGATAAAACAATACCATTATTTTGCCAACATGCAGACAGGAGTGGTGACAATTATTCACTAACGTGTAAATGCTGGAGGAGGAATATTTCCATCTAATCAGGCAAATGTTTGACAAAGCCTGAAAAAAGGTTATTTCCTTAAAATATTTAAAAATAAAAACCTTTTATTTCTATCAAGTGTGGGCAGGTGTCCACTCAGACATTTAGAAGGATGCTACAAATGGATAAAAATCCCAGACACCCCACAAACACTGGTGTTCACAGATCCCACTGAAGCCAGGCCAGCCCACCAGGCTGTGCCCATCATTGGGTCAAGCATTCCCACTCTGTCCCCAAAACCTGGGATGAAACCAGGACTTTGCACTTCTGTGGGGTCTTTCACCCGCAGGCCTCAAGGGGCTTTATGGATATTGAATAATTCCCTGACAGCAAAATGCCCAGATCAGCCCATGTGTCCCAGAACACACAGAGCACAGGGTGGAGAACCTCCAGGTCATTTCTGGGCTTGCTTTAAGAAAAAAAAGTAGGATGGGGGAATTGGAATGTGATAGGACACCTTCCCAAATCCCTGTTGGTGCAGAACTGAGTTTCCATTCCCCAGCGGGGTTGGAGTGACCTGGACACAGCAGTTCCAGGGTTTGTGTGCACTGAGCTCTCTCTCCCAGCTGCATTTGGAGCAGGGTAAGTTACCTTTCTGCCGAAGTCAAGAAATCTTGGAGAACTGAGGGACTCACTGTTCTTTATTTCTGCTTAATCAGTAATCACCAAATACCATCATCCCAAACGAGGCCCCACGTGAGAGGGAACAGGCTGGGCTGCCTGAGCCTGGCAGAGCCCAGCAGGAATTCTCTGGTTGGGCACAGGGCATCCCTTCAGCCCTGCTCTGGCATCTGCTGCAGAGTGTGAGAGACCCTCTGGGCCCTCACCTTAATCCCAAACCATCCCTCGGGTTTTTAATGACTGCCAGCACTGGTGAGAGCAGCCCTGCTGCCTCCCTCTTCCCTCTGGAGCCTCAAAACTGAAACAAAAACTAACGCTCCTCACCTGGGGAGTTTTTGGGGGAGACTCTTGCCGGGGTCAGCAGCAGGACATGGCCAGCTCCCTGCTTTAACACAGGAATACTCTCCTGAGGATTTGCTTGGTCCTTTATTGGTGTTTAAAGGGTCGGGGCTCACATCAAAAGCACATTTTACACTCTGCCAGGAAGGGTCAGCACCGGGTGTTTGGGAACAGCTCCGCAGTGCTTGTCTTGATGGGTTTTTATCAATTCCAAAGAAAGACCAAGGAAAACGTTCTGCTGAGTCAGGCAGGGCACAAAGGACATGGAGAAGGCTGAGGCAGTCGATTCCCTCTTCACCTCAGCCCTGCAAACTCAGGAAGAGCTGCAAGCCCTGGCACAGGGCAGGGCTGGAGGGGTTTAAAATCCCTGGAGGGACTGAAAAGCCCTGTGGAGGTGACCTTGGGGACATGGGCTACTGCTGGCCTCGGCAGGGCGAGGTAGGGCTTTCCCAACCCAAACCATTCCATGAATTTATGATTTCCCTTCAGCATCCCAAAGTCCCTGATACCTGTGGGAAAATGCAGCACAAGGCTTGCCCTGGGTGGAGGAGCGCACAGTCACATCAGAGCAACAGAAAAATCTCAACAGAGAAATCTCAAGATTTTTTCTGGGTTTTGGAGTCATGTTGGAGAATTTGGTCCTTTCCTACCTGACCCCCGACTCACTGGGGTTTGTGTCAGATGTTGCATGGAAAGGTTTCCCTGGATTAGAAATTTCTCCGTGAGCAGGGCCCCCCTCCCTTATCCCAGCCTCTGCTGCAGGAGGGGCTGTCCAGCCTGGCAAGAATATTTCAAATCTAATAATCCAGGCAGGATTCAAAGCAATCCCAAATATACAGAGCACTCTTTCTTTTCAGCATTATTTATGGCTTTCTATTTCTCTTTGGGCTTCCTCTCTGTCACCGCAGTGTCCCCTGCCCGGGAAATGAGCCCACACCAGCTGTGAGAGCCGCTCGGAGCCCGGCCCTGCCCGGCCGCCCCTGCAGGGCGCTGCCACCCCGAGCCCTGCCAGGCAGGGCCAGCTCCTGCCCTGCGGCGCTGCTCAGGGCACGGCTGGGAGCTGTCACCGCAGCCCAGCGCCGCCCAGGGCATCTGGGAACGCATTTATCTCCCAACTTGTCTGTTATAAACAATGAAGTTGTAACACGGGGAACTACATCTAAAATAGTGGGTTTGCCTAATAAGAGGCATTTTTCTCTTGTAAAACCCTCTATTAAAGCCACTTTGCTTTGTTAACTTTCATGGCATGTATCCTCACTCTAGCCTTCAACACCTGAAAAATTAGTGGAAGAATTTGACTGATTATAGAGGCTGTTTTCCTTGTTCCACTGCTTCTTCTAAAAGGGATACTCAGCAGAACTTGCCTTTTTTTTTTTTTCATTTTGTGCTGTCTGCATGAGTAATTACCTCCCTGATTTCTGAGATGCAATTGAGTAGCTTCCACATTAGAAAAATCCCAAGATTGATAGAGCCATCTCTCCTAAAGGATTAGTTTGCTGCTGTAATTCCACTGAGTAGGTCATTCAAATAGCAAAATGCTACCAGGTCTAATTCCTCTTGTTTGTAAAAGCCAGGTATTGATACCTATTTAGGAGAAGCTGAAAAGGGCTGCTTTGCCTTTGGAGGCAAAAAGGGGCTCCCAGTTCCTGCTGCGGTCCCAGCGAGGCAAGGGGAGGGAAAAGAGGTTTGTACTCCTAGGGTGGGAAAGCTCAGAGGCTGCTGATGCCAGAGAAAGGGCCAAAGAAAAGATGAGGATTGTGCAGAGATGTGGAGAAATGGGGCACAATTTCAGGAATCCATGAGGGAGTTTCTCCCAGGATTTAAGGGCGCATTAGTTGGGATGGCTTTGGGATGCCAAGGGAGTCCCCCGAGAGCCCAGCACAGCTGTGGAGGAGAGGATTGCCCGGGGATGGGCGGGAGGAGGCTGTGAGCTGTGTCCCAGGCTCAGCCCCTGCTCCATCCCCGCCCAGGTTCCCGGGAAGCCCCTCCACGTGCGGAGAGTTCCCAGGCTCCCACAGGGAATGCACCCAGAGCACTCCACGGGCACGAGGAATCACTCACCGAGCTCTCTGCTCCCAAATATCTGCCTTCATACCCGGTATTTATAGAGCAGGCTCTTTAATTTGTTGGGGATATTCTGGGCAAGGCTTGGAGAGCGTTCAGCACCACAGTGCCTTTTCATCAGAACCCGTTTTCCAAATATTTGAGTAATGATAGCAGAGCTTTTGAGGGAGTAGGGAGGCAGGAATTCCTCTAAACATCACAGGTGTAACCATGAGGGTGCAGAGAGCAGCTGTGATTGTGATAATTGTGCCAATGTCATTTTATCAGGGAAAAATTACTGACTTCCTCTTTCACTCTGCTGGACTAAAAATAAGTGTATTAACTAAAAGCAACATCTTTCCAAAAACGAGCGTACTAGAAAACCACGAAAATTCGGAGTAACATTTTTTTTCAATTAAAATACTAAAAGCATGTAAATCTCTTAAATTCACCAAGATATATTTTATGATAATTCTAGGGGGAAAAAAACCTACAAAATACAAATAATAAAAGCCTTCTTTCTGTAAAGTAAATAAATGTTTTATTTCCACTGAACTACCCCAGGGGCCAAGCTGTACCTGGGCTCATACAAAGCCCCTTTCTCTGCCCTGATCCACATCCTCTTCCATGCAAACCGAGCTCTGCTCAGGAGAGGCTCAGCAATTTCCATCAGCTGAGGATGTGGAAGTTAATTTGAAAGGCAGGAATAAATCTTAGGTGTACTCTGAAGTCAGTTGAACTGAAATGCAAAGGCTCCTTGCACATTCCAGGGACTGAAACTCCGGCTCCCCAGACAAGGCACAGATGCTGCCTCTCCTCCTCCCCAGCAGCTGCAGGGCTGTGCAGCAGAGCTACCCTGTAGCTAAACATCTGGAGAACCCTGGGAGGAGAATAATAAACACCTCCAAATTCCACCAGGCACATCCCTGAAAGTGACTTTATGGGGAAGGAAAAGGGGGTGTGTGTGAGGGAACAAGGATTCGAACCTCAGGCACCCCTCGAGGGAGGAATTCGTGGGATCCCACGGGGTTATCGGCCAGTCCTGCCCTTCCTCTGCACCCACCCTTGTCAGGGCAGCAATTCAGGATCTACACTTTATATTTTTGTATTGCTTCTCTCTTGGCAGCTGCCACTTAAAATATGAACAGCAATTTCCATAAGCTGGGATGGAGCAATATCGTCACAACTGCACACACTGAACATCAACACTTTCAGTTCTTTCCGGTCACTTTTCTTTTGGCAAATATTCCTAAAGGCACTGGCATTCCTCAGCACAACCTCCTCTGCTTTGCTCCTGACCTGTAAGGACACTGCTACAGTGACTTGTCACAGTCATGGGATCCCAGACTGGTTTGGGTGGGAAGGGACCTTAAATCCCATCAGGTTCCACCCCTACCATGGGCAGGGACAGCTCCCACTGTCCCAGGCTGCTCTAAGCCCTGTCCAGCCTGGCCTTGGGCTTGTTTGCTAACCAGAAATCCTGCTGTTTACAGGGGACTCTTTGAGAAACCTAATTTTTTTTTTTTTCCTCCAAATGAAGGAAAAAATCTTTTAAAAATGACTAATTGGGTAAAATTCTTCAAGGTGCCTTTATCAATGTCTGTTCTCCTGGGATGTTGTTAAGGTGACAGCCACACCCTGCACTGTTCTTTTGGGGGAATATTCCTCACTGAGCCCACAGTCCCAACACCATTTCAGCGATGCCATCACCAAGGAAACCAGTAAAGTCCTCGATTTTGTTTTTGCAGTTTCACCGGGGCAAAGTGTGGGGTTTCCTACAACACAGAACAGCTGAAGGATACCCTGGGACTCAAGGAAGGCAGTGGGAATTCTGCCTCATTCCCTGCTGCAGTACTGGACCCCAAATGCCCGAGTGTGCCCAGGTCTCAGCTCAGCACCCACGGCGTGGCAGGGGGACCTGGGGGAGCTAAATAAAATTCATAATGAGGGAGCGTTCTACTAAAACAACTTTGGGATCTGCTAAGGGGATAAACGGGCACGAGTGAGTGAAATACCCCCCTGCAACGCCGAGCAGAGCCGGCTGTCTCAGCACCTCATCCCCGACACCGCTGCTGCCGGAGAGACTGGCAAGGGCAGGGAGGCATCACTGGGAACAAGAAAGAAAAAGGAGATGAAATCAGAAAACCTCTCTATCAATCTGCCAAGCTGTCAGAGACGCTTGTTCTGAAACAATTCCTCTCATTTCCAATAAATTATGTCAGAAGTGGATAAAAGGCATAGACAGCGAGTCTGGAGACAGCCGCCTCCCCTCCCGAGCCGTGTTCAAACAAGCCGGGGTGAAGCTGCCATCAGTCCCCGTGACAGCCCAGCCCGCCTGGGCACCGCTCCTTTGGGAAGTCGGGGCCGGGGAAGGGCTCCCGAGGAGGGAGAGCAGCGGCAGGACAGGTCCGGCTCCCGGGCCCTGCCTCCCACCCGGGAGCGGCTCCAGCTCCCGCCTGGGGGGAGCAGGGTCACTGCGAGCTGGGAGCACTGGTGAGGGGCAGCGCCTGTCAGAACTGGGACTGAGCTCACGGGGAAATCCAGCATCGCTGCTGCGCGCCGGTAAACGCCTCACAGCACGTCCAGCAAAACGCAGGAACAGGGGATTAGCCGGAAATTAAAGAAATTAAGGAAAAATCTATCAATCACCTAAGCTTAAAAACGTCAATAAGAGCAGCTTGATACAGTCAATATTAAGGACACAATCCGTGCTGAGGAGGTGGCAGAGGCTGTTTGGGGATGTTGGGGAAGGCAGAGCTGGTGGCAGGGACAGGGGCAGCACAGTAACCACGGCATTTCAAACATTTCCTGGGTATTCTCCAGGAGAGAAACACAGCCGGTGTCAGTCCTGCCCAAACGACCATGGACAGCCCCAGGGAAAAGTGTCCTGAGCTGCCCCTCAGCGAGCTGTGCTGGCCTGGAGCCCCACGGATTGCGCTGGCCCAGCCCCGCATTCAGAAGTGCTTCAACTGCGCTCAAACCTGGTACAGGAACGGTCCTGGAGTTCTCAGCCCCTCCAAAACTGGGTTCTCCCCACAGCTGAGGGTGAGCAAAAGATGCCCGACGTTTTTAAGATTATTTTTGTGTTTATACAGCCCAGTGTGCAGTTGGAGCTCTTCAGAATAACCCCAGCAGGGGCTAAGGCTGTTCCTCCCTCCAACAGACATCCCTGGGAACACTTTCTGCTCCCCCTCCTACCCAGCCCTTTTCTTGCCTCTTTATTTGATGGTAGCTTTGGACAGGAAGACTTCCTGGCACATTAGTGAGCGCCTGGCACAATAAATACTGTAATATAAATGAATCTGTGCTCTCTCTTCCCTTCATTGTTCTGTTTTTAAATGATGTTCGCTCAGGGTCCCTTTGTCCTGCTTTGTTTAGATTTTTTATCCATGGATTGCCATCTCCTTGCAGGTTTCAAACTTCTAAAATTCAGTAAATTACATTTTTTCCTTAAATTCAAGTGTACATTAAAATTCACCTGAGCACAGGTG
Organism: Orthonyx spaldingii; assembly: GCA_013397795.1. NCBI lineage: Eukaryota > Metazoa > Chordata > Aves > Passeriformes > Orthonychidae > Orthonyx > Orthonyx spaldingii. The sequence goes on from VZTJ01003356.1 coordinate 347,853, forward strand.
TTCCCCCTGCCCCATCTCCAGCCTCCTCTGGCCACCTGGAGCAGGGAAGAGTTCCCAGCACTCCCATTACTAAACTGCTGTTTCTGTGGCGTTCCAATTAGTTCCATTGTTTATCTTAACGAAGGAAAAAACCTCCACCACTTGAGCACCGCTCAAATCAGTGAAACCTTTGTGCCACTTCAATAATTGCTGCGTGGAGGCTTTTTCTGTGTCTGTGAGAGGCTTTTCAGGGGTCTGGCCGGAGCTGTTCCACCTTGTGATGGAGCCCCTGCGGTGCCAGCTGTGGATAAAACCCAACCCCAGCACTCAGAGCACGGGAATCGCCCACGGAGGCAAACACAGACCCTGCCTGGCCTTGCTGGAGGCAGAGAGCAATATCACCGGGCAGGTATCTGCTTCTGAATCTGCAGCTCATCCTCTGGAGCCTGGGTGGGGTGGGGGCTGGTTCAGGTCGTGGAGGAGGGGGTTTGGAAACCAAGCTCAGCAGGACTTTGGGGCTCAGCTCCTCCCGAGCCTCTGGAAGGGAGGAGAGAGCAGACAAAGCAGGAGCTCTGCTCCCAGAGTTCCAGCCTTCCCTGGCCCTCCTCTGAGAGTCACCCAAAACACAACAGAAAAATACCAGGAAATCACACAGGGTAAATTATCAGCCAAAATAGACCTTGGGGATGGTTAAAGTAAAATTAAAAACTGTCACACTTCGTCATGCAAAACCTTCCCAAACACCAACTATCACTGTCCTTAGGAACAGTTTTTAGTATCCCATCACCTCCAAAAAACAACTAACTTTTAGTAATTCAAATTCTCTTCATCCTAGCTTTCAAATAATTTCCTATTCCTTTGTTTCAGGGCGTGGCTTTGGGATGGGGCTGGAAGGGGAAGTGGCTGGATTCTGCAGGACCCCCTTCACTGCCTGCAGGGCCCCTGTGCCCCTCTGGGCCTCCCCAAATCTCTGGGACACACAGGCAGGCCCAGGAGGTTGGGATGAGGAGTGGCAGCGCTGCATCCTTCTCCTGCCTCACCCTTACGGTGCAGGCAGCTCCAGGGGCGCTCACGTCCTCTGTGACTTCACTGCTGCACCCCCTTCTTCCATCCCTCCCCAAACCTCCTGGCTGGGGACCGGGGTCTCTGGGAACACGGGAGGTTTGTGGAGAAGGAGGAGGAGGAGGAGGAGGATTGTACCATCACAGGGCAGCCGGGCACAGCTGGAAGGTGGCGAGAGCCGGACTCAGGTGAGCTCCCACGGGGAGGGTGAAAGAGAAATCAGGGCCGGCTGGATCAGCTGCTTGTCCGCAGAACCCCGAGCCGGGGCTGGCAGCGGCTCGCTCCGTGTCCCTGCTGCTCCCTGGCCCTTCCCCGCGGCAGGAGCCCCGGGATGCTGTTTACCAGGAACCATAGCAACTTCCAAGGCCATTAGCTGCAATCACAGCCGGCTCCAGCACCTGACTGAAGGCTTGGATGTGTGATATTTAGTCTGACCTATAAAAATATCTCTGGAGCAACCTGCGTGCATAAGTGTCACATCAAATGTTTGTCATACAAGGGATGTGACACCGGGCACCTGATGGAGCATCGCCGCAGCTGGGGGGGAGCTGCCCCTTTAAAAGGCTCCTAATATTCCGCTCAGACACGACAAAACCCAGCTGGTGACAGTGGCCGGGCAGCGTGTGACAAACAGGTCCCCTCTCTTCCTCACTCCCAGTCCAATATTCTCAGTTACCGTTTTCAGTCATTTTGTTAAAGATGTGTGTTATTACAGTGCTGACCCAGCACTCCCCTCAAATGCCACCAAAGATGGCAAAATGCCACCCTGGGGAAGCCTGAGCGCGAGGACAGAGCTCGGTGGAGCCGTGGGCTAAGGACAGAGCTGTGGACAGCTCTAAAGCCCAGCAAAGCCCCGGCCCTGGGGACTGGGCAGGGCTGGGGAGGCACCACCACCCTCTGCCCCAGCCGGGCACGGGAGAAGCTGCTGCTCCTCCAGGTCACACCCCAAACACTGAGCTGGAACCTGTGCCAGCTTTTTGTACCACGGAGATAGGGTTTGGGACCTGTGGTGGAGTCCCCATCCCTGGAGGTGGCCAGGGAACACCTGGAGGTGGCACTCAGAGCTCTGGGCTGGGGACAAGGTGGGGACAGGCACAGCTCGGACTCCATGGGCGGGGAGGGCTTTTCCCACCTCAGTGATCCCGGGATTCTCTTTCCAGATGAAGGAAAATTGCAGAACCTGTCTTAGCAGGATAAAGCGGCCCAGATCCCTCTCTGAGGAATGGCCTGGTCATTTCTGACCTCAAAATACAGCAACCTTGAAACTCTCCTGACACAGTGGGGGAAACGCTTTATTAACTGTCCAGGGAATTGGGTGAATTCTGACCCTGAGGTCCCTTGGGAGAACGAGCCCCTGGGACACAGCCACGCTTAAATTCCTTCCATTGCCTTTGTGTTTCTTTAAAAAATTCTTGTTTGGATGGTCAATAATTGCAGGAAGGGTGTTTGAGGCCATTCTGTCTGTTACTGGGAAATGGGACCTCACCGAGTGTACTGAATCCAAAATGTCCTTCTAGGATAAATAAAAACAACACTCTGTGCTTCTGTATGGAATCTAAAATATGATACACATACAAATTTCAACAAATTAGTCATAAAAAGTTTAAAAGAGAAAGTTTTGAAGGCTAAAGAAAACTAGTCTAAGATTTCATCTAAATTTCAGGCATTTCACTCAGCTCTCCTGAAAATCCTGCTTCTGTCAGGCATTTCACCTCTGCAGCATCTGACCTTTCTTTGTAGTATGCAGATTTTAAAATTAATTCATATTCATCCTCCACGTGGTTTTGTGGAGCTTTTCTCTCAAAAGTGGGATATTTATTGTCACAACAACGTTACAGGGCATTAATTAATGTGGTACTTTTAGAATTGGTGCTTGGGGACTCGAACAGAAAGTACCAGCAGAGTGTGAAATCCTGCCTTGGGCACTCCTTGATACTGGAACAACTTGGAGAATGTATATTCATTAACTTGCAGCTTCCTCAGGAATTACCAAGAGCCACAGAAAGACTGAGCTGAAGCTGTTACTCCCAGAAATATGGCTTTGAGCAAGAATTTGCTTGATTTTCCCCAACATTTCTGAATGCCAAGCAGTACATGAATACGATGTTCTTGCATAAAAATAGTTGTATCAGGAGAAATTACAATGGTTTCCAGGAGTCGTTGTGGCCCATTAAAAAAATTGAGAAAATAGATTAAATTATGTCCTCTAGATAAAAAAAATACTGGATTCCTGATGTAGAACTGGAAGAGAGAGGGAAAACACCAGGTGTATTCCTGTGGTGTCTGTCTGAAATCCCTGTTTGTTCAGAAAATTTCCACCTTTAGAACTGCACCATTCACTAACCCTAAACCCACCCTCGTGGCACCTTAAACACCTCTCTGAGGGATGGGAAAAGCTCACAGCTAAAGAAGTTCGTAGTTCCTAAAAGCCAGAAATAATTTAAAAAATAGGACCTAAATCTAAAAACATTTAAAACACAGAATGACTTAAGAAAGGCAAATGGGTATTAATGTAGCATTTCCACCCAAATTCAGTTTGAGGTGATCAAAATATCATCAGCTCCAGTGACATCAACAAAGTTTAATTCATTTACTTATAAGCTGAATATACTCTGTGTTTTGATAATATCAGGAATGTTTTACATTTCCTCATATTTAATGGTTCTTCAAATCTGTCCCCTAAACACAGAAATTATCATTTTAAATTTATTTTAAATCCAGGGATGTGTGTACCTGGACAGGTCAGGCAGCCAGGTCAGGTGAAATAACCCAGGTATTATCAAAGTTGTGTTTCACAGGTATTCAGGAATTAAAATGGGAAATTGTAGGGATGACTCCCAGCCTGGAGATGCCATTCCCTTATTTAATGTCTGTTTTTTCAAAGTGCCTGAGATTTTCCCCATAAAAAAATAATGAACTTTACAAAATGTCACTTTTACTAACAGAAATTATGGCTCAAATACCTGAATGTGAATATTAAATATATTTTAAAAAAAGAGAAAAGAAAATTTCATTTAAATAATGCTGAGGTTGTGACACAAGCTGGCAAGAGCGGGGAGATGCAGAGTCACAGCTGACACTGTCCTTAATTCACACAACTTTGGGAAAGGTCAGGAGGTCAAAAGTGTAACTCTGGTCTGGATAAAAAGTTGGAAGACTTTGATTTCTTTAATTTTGAATTTATGTCTTGATACATTTTAAGGATTATTTTAATCCCCTTATTTAATATGAAATGGTGGCCTGTGAGATCCGGAGAGGGACTGGGGACAAGGGCTGGAGGGACAGGACACAAGGAATGGCTTCCACTGCCAGAGGGCAGGGATGGATGGGAGATTGGGAGCTGGGAATTCCTGGCTGGGAGGGTGGGGAGGGGCTGGGCTGGAATTCCCAGAGAAGCTGTGGCTGCCCCGGGATCCCTGGCAGTGCCCAAGGCCAGGCTGGACATTGGGGCTTGGGACAGTGGAGGTGTCCCTGCCCATGGCAGGGGTGGCACTGGATGGGATTTAAGGTCCCTTCCCACCCAAACCAGTCTGGGATTCCTGATTCCATGTGGGGACGGGCCCAGTTCCTGTGTCCCTGCACCAGGAAAATGCCAGAACCCCGTGTGGCACCAGCAAAGGGACCTGTGCCTCCCCTGCCCTGGGCAGCACCACCAGGGCCCTGCAGCTGTGACCGACCTGGGCTTGGGCAGAGGGAGAACTGAGGGTCACTGCTCCAGCCAGGGAGAAGGGGGAACACCTGGAGTCACAGAGCATTTCCCCCCAAAAGGAATTCGCTATCCCAATTTTACTGCAGAGATTCCATAACACCAACGATGTGGATGCCAGTGTGGGCTGGGCTGTGGGACTTGGACATCCCTGTGCCTTGGGAACATTATACAGAAATGAGAATTAAAATCCCTCACCAGGAAACACAGCACAATCAGCACACTCTGTGCAGGCTGAGCCCCTGGAGCAGCAGGGCTGGAAGAGTTCATCACACCATGAAGAAAACAACAACAGCCCATCATCAACCCAGGGAAAAGGGAGCATTTCCCTGAGGATTTGCAATTTGGTGTTCACTTCCACCTCACACTGCCTAGAAATTGAAATAAACTCTGCCTTTGATCCTTTATCAATTCTGGCCAGTTCCTGCCCATGGCAGGGGTTTGGAATAAGATGGTCCTTTAGATCCCTTCCAACCCAACCCAACCTGTGATCCTGTGATTTATTGATTTACCAGGTGTATTTATTGATTCTGTGAGTTATTGATTTGCCAGGTGTATTTGCAGCTGAACTCACAGGGCAGCAGAACTGCCACCTGTAGCACTCTGTCCCCGTGCTGCCCGTGACAGAGCTGCAGCCACAGCCTGAGAGCAGCACAGGGGTGCCAGGAGCTCTGCAAGGCTGGAACTACTGATAATTACAGAACAACTGCTTTAACACACAAAGGGATTTTGACAACAAATTCCCGAGACCTGGACATGTTGAAATAGAAGTATCTCTGAAAGCAGGACAGGATGAGGGCAAAATCAGCCAGGGGATCTGGCCTGCTTTTGTGTTTTCCATGCCCAAGGCGAAGGCATTTGGAACACAAGAGAAGCCACAGCAGGGCTCCTGCAGAGCCAAAGCTCCATCCTGGGGTCATCCACAGCCCTGTTGTGGCAGCCACTGCCCCCCACCCCCTTCTCCCAGCTCCAGGTCACACAAACCATCCCCTGAGAATGGAATTTACCACGGAATCACAGCAAAAACTCATTGAGTGTTCTCAGTGTGACCTTACCTGCCCATCCCGTGCCTCAGCCCCTTCACTGCAGCCCAGCACGAGGGGTGGCTGCCAGGGCCACACCAGGACCGGCAGTGCCACACCAGGAGAGAGGATGGGCAGTGCCACAGCAGGGCAGAGGACGGGCAGTGCCAGGAGGAGCAGCCCAAGTCCAGGTTTGGATCAGAAAGCTCTCAGGTGTTCCCCCGCCAGGGCCAGGCCCCCTGCACGTGGCAGCTGCTCAGCACCCCCTGGAGCAGTGACAGATCAATGTGTTGGTGATCACCTTTGCAGGTCACTTCCTAATGCAACGATCAATCAAATTTCCTTCCATTCTTTCAAAATTAAGCAGAAAGAAAAAGAGATTTTAGTTTTCTTTTCTTAGCTTATTTTTAACAGAGGCACTACAGAATTATGATGGTGTCCTTTTGGTAAACCAAAATGTCAGACACATATTATTCTTTTAAACATCTCCTGGCCTTTCTCTGAAAGGTTAAGGTGGTTTAAATAAATTTAGTCAAAGTAAATGACAGCTGAGGAAGAGTATTAGAAAACTATACTTATCAACAACCTCTTTTCCTTAAATTTAAACAAGTCATTTACCAAACTGCAGTTTAAGGAGATCATGACAATATATGCTGTTCCACGGGAAGATGGAAACAACTTTAAATGGTAAAGAAATGTTGGGTGGGAGAAATTACACACAAGTTAGTGAATGTTAATGTATGGTCTGGACTCCCCTGAAAGTTGCAAACCATGGTTTTTAAAATAATGGGGCAGCAGCTTGGGCTTTCACCTGAGACCTTAAGTGGGAGTTGTCCTTTTCCTGCTTTTACATCACATTAATGACAGGAACTGAGATGGAACAGGCAGGAAAATGTGGATCCAGACCTCGCTGCAAGAGTCACACAAACTGCCTCAGTGTTGGACAGCTGCTGTTGCTGTTTGCCACAGGAGTGCTGCTTAAAGCAGTGGATTTTATATGTATTTATATATTGTGAAATGCAATTTTAAAAGCAAGTCTAACACCCATGAACATTCCAGATGCACACGTACAAAAACAGGGAAAGAAACCAAGCCAAACCTACCAGCGAAATCAGTGGCTCTTTAAGATAACTTAGCAAGAGATTATTTACAAATTAACATGGATATCTGGGATCTTGAACTCATCACTCAAATAAAACAAGGATCAAAATACAGTGAATCTCAGCATCCCAGGATGGTTTGTGTTGGGAGGGACCTTAAAGCCCATCCAGTCCCACCCCTGCCATGGAGCAGGGACACCTTCCACTGTCCCAGGGTGCTCCAAAGCCCGTCCAGCCTGGCCTGGGACATTTCCAGGGATGTAAATAACACGCTGGGATCATTTTTCACACATCAATAACGCATTTTCCCCATTGCCATCTGCTGAGGGACCAGTACCAGAGAGCAGACAGCTCTGCACCTCTGAACTGCAGAGGCACGGCCTGTTCCCTGCCACTGCTCCCTGCTGCACCTTGGCCACCGCCTTCTTCACCCCAAGAGCCGACACAGGCCGCTCCACTTCAGCAAGTTCCCACTTTCCTGCCACAAATCCCAATCCCAATCCCACTGCACAGCCCTGAACCTACTGCCCACACAGACAGAAGGGAAATGGGGTCGTTTATTGAGGCCTCAGTTCAAGCACATTCTCAGAACTGGCTTGGATGTGCACTACGACCTCTGGCAAGCTGCAGGAGGGACATGAGCTGCCTTACACCATCGTTTATCTGGGCTATTTACTGCATAGATAGCTCTCAGGCAGGATCAAGAGAAAAAACTCCTGTGAAGACAAAAGTGTTCATTTTAGTATTTGTGTTTACTGATCTATACCGAAGCAAAGACCTCCTGTCCAAGGACTTATTTTATTATTATCATTATTACTTACTTTATTACTATTTTAATTACCACACAATTGCAACCCCCTGCTTAAGTATGTCCCTTCAAACTTATCAGAAAAACCACATAATCCAACTTTCTGCAGTTATCCCAAAGCACAGCTCCAATGAAATCGTCGCTTTCAGGGCTCAGCGGCTGAAATTTTATTTTTCCTTGTCTGTAGGAAAGGTGGAATTACTCGTTCACTGGCCCAGCACGAAGGTCTCACAAATTTGTCCCAAGTTTCCATAGAAATGCATTGATTAGAGCCTAATTCCCGTTAATGTTGTCTCCTTGCAGCACGCTCTGCTTGCTTACACCAGCGAGCACCTTCCCTCGCAGCCGCCTTCAGCTTTTGTTCGGCTCAGTAGGTTTCCTAACTGGTGGATTTTATTGAGTTAAATCAAGCTGTCACTTCATCTGCCTGAAGGATGACTCAAATACAACACATAATAATAAAAGAAAAGTAGGATAAAATAATCTTGTCAAGCCAGAAAAACTGATTGCTTGAAGTTGTAGCCTTCAATCAATACACTAATTCCACAATTTATACCTCTTTCAATTGGAGAGGAAAGAAACCCTGATATGGTATTTCTTGGCTCACTGACCAACTTTGACCTTCTATCTATGTGAATGTGGGATTAGCAAGTGCTGCTGCTTAGTGAAATCACCTATGAAAACAGGGAAGCAAATAAGCGGCATTTGAGGCTCAAAGTAACTTTATTAATTCCAGCAGGGCGAGGGGTGTTTATTGCTCAGGCGCTCTGGGCTCGCAGCAGAGGCCACGGGGCTGCTGGGTTGGGGTCTGGGGGTTGGAGAGGAGGGGGAGCAAAGCTCTGGGACCGTGACACCGGAGCCACCAGCGGGGTGTCCCCCCAAAGCCAGCCACGCTGTCACCTCTCCAAGGGAAACCCCAGGAACGCCAGGCTGTGGCCCTTTGTGCTGCTCACAGCTCCCTGGCTGGAGTCAAGTGGACAAAGACAGTTTATCCAGGCAGCTTTAGAAACCAATTTTTCATGGAATAATGACCCACTTCGTAATTTGCTATTTCTTTCTATGGCAAATCATCGCAGACCCCTCTTTTATCTGTAAATTGTCATTAATCTGCATAGCTTTATAAAAGAACAATCAAATTGTTCATTAAAAAATTCAGGATGCTGTTTGGCTGTCAGGTTCCTGCTTTGCTTTCAGAATTCCTCCCCTGCAGGCACAGTCCAGGAAATAAAAATTCTTTGTTTAGTGAGGCTTTTATACTTCACCCTGCCACCTGCTTGGCTCAGGTTGTGGCAGGCTCTCAAACAGGCCTGGAACAAGGAGCCTCCTGCCCTGTGCCTCCAAAAGGGAAAGACAAACCTGTGCAGGCTGTTAGATCAGCTGTGGTGTGCAAGTGCCCGTCCACGCTGCTTGAAATACTAAATGTAATTAAGGCAGTGCAACAGGGTACAGCTTTCCTTTGCCTGGGAAAAGCTGGTGTTTAATAAACAGCCATTTCTCCCCCTTTGCAGGGATATTCTCACTTCCCAGGGGTATTCCTTGTGCCTGTTTTCAGTGATTTCAGCAATACCTGCTGACCTGAGGAACAAAAGCTGAAACAGAGCCATGCCCAGCCTGGGATGATCTCTGAACAGGGCCTGGAATAACTCAGATCCCAAATCTGCATCACGAGTGGCAACTCACTTCAGGGCAAATAATGCCAAAGCTCCCACATTCCACGAACTGCTTCCTACCCCTTCTGTCCTTCCTTTGTCTCATCAGTGGGGTCAGGAACAGGGCAGTGTTAATCCCAAAGAGCCTCAAGGAAGAGGTTTTTATGCAATGAGGCCCTGGCACAGGGTGCCCAGAGAAGCTGGGGCTGCCCCTGGAGCCCTGGCAGTGTCCAAGGCCAGGCTGGACACTGGGGCTGGGAGCACCCTGGGACAGGGGAAGGTGTCCCTGCCATGGCAGGGGTGGCACTGGAGGGGCTTTAAGGTCCCTTCCAACCCAAACCATTCCAGGATTCCCTGACTCAGGTATCACGGAGCAGCTGGAAACTGAACCCACAGGGTAACACCAGCCAGCAGCGAGCAGGGTGACTTGAACAGCTGCAACATCCCTGAGTGTTCTGGATTTCTGCAGCCCCTGGCCATGTGTGCAAGGAGCACAATTAAGCTTTCCAGTTCCTTTTAGCAAGACACAACTTTGATTAACCTTTCCTTTACTCACAGTTTACTTTGCTTAGAGTAGAACACGCTGCTGGAGACGTTTCCTTTATTTTTTTTTTCCAGGGAGTGGATGGTATTTCCCCAGGCACCAGCCCAAGCAACAGAAACACCTCCATGGAATATTAAGCAACCCCTAGAACACACTGCTGGTGTAACTGCACTTCCCACCAGCCTCACCCCATCCCAAGCAGCAGCTGGCGCCAGGCCCTGCTCTGCTCCAGGTGAACTCCGAGCCATTCCTCGGCTTCCTCACCACCCCTGGCAAATTGCAGCTTCTCCCTTTAATAGGGGAGCAGAGTTAATGATGCAGCGTTAATGGAAGGAAATCAAGCACACGCGTGTCAGGTGGTCACCTCACCCTCCGAACGTCCTGACTCAGAAACGCTGAGTTATTCAAACCTGCCTCTGCTTCAGCCTTGGCTGTTCATGGGCAGCTTTCACAGCAAAACCAGAAAACGCCAAAGGAAAATGAAGAAAAACACAGAAAGAGGAAAAGTTTCCTGGGTATCAAAATGCTCCCTTATTGATTATAAGCAATAAATAGAAAATAAACATAAAAATGCTCCAGGTGAGATCTTAGACTCCCCAGACACTTTTCACTCCCTAATTTGGATCTACTCTATCACAGGTATAAACACCTGCAGGAAATAAGGGTCTGCACCAACACACTCCCTGCTTTCCCCTCTGCCTCCTTTTCAAGGGAAGGGGAATAAAAGAAGACATTTGCAGGAGAGGAGGCACAGCCCCTGAGCCCACTGATCACATTGTCCCTGCATTTCTGCTGCGATGAGGGATGAAGATGCATCTCATGCTGATCCTTTGAAGCTCATGGAGATGAAGGTTAAGAGGCATTTGAAGTTGTTAGTTTGTTTGTGGCCAGGGAGGGAGGTGCTCGGTGCCCTCAATCCTGCAGGCTGAGGGATGTCACTGGGACTCACCTCTTGACATTCAGGCCCATGGCAGGGACAAAGATTAGAGCCAGGGTCAGCCTGTGCCAGGCCAATTTCACTCAAAGTTTTATTGCCGACACCATTGTTCATGTGATCGTTCCCAAACACTTTCTTTTTACAGAAATGCCAAGATTTAGCCTTATTTTCAGCCATCGATTACAGTGCTGTCAGCTGAGCAAATACTGGGCTGGAAATTGCAGTGTACTTGAGAAGGTGGGGGAAAAATCTATCAGAAATGAACAAAAATTGCTCATGGAATAAGCAAATAAGGGAGATGGGCTCTGGGGCTGAATAAACAGCTTGTGTGGTGTGTGCACAAAACAGAGGTGCCTGCCCAGCCCAGCCTCCGTGGGAGCCCGGGATTTGGGACGCTCCAGAGAGGAGAAACAAGCAGCTGAACATTCCAGGATTCCCAGGAATCTTTTTATCTGAATACTCAGCTTCTGCTGACCAAAAAGCAAATGCTGTTAGTTTAATGTATATTAATGAACTAAACCATGGGAGTTTTGCTGTTTTGAAAGAGTACCTGACCATGGCTCGGCTGTGGCACCTCCATCGTCCCCATCACCATTGAGATACCGAGGTGTCAGCTCCAAATCAGCTCCTGGCTCACTTAGACAGCCCAGGAACTCCTCAAACAGCTTCTAAGCTCTCAGGAAACAAAAACACAGCGAGCAACAGCAACCACACAAAAACAGGACTGAAGCAATGAGTAAACCAAGAACACCATAAATGAACACAAAATAATTCTATTCCTGAGCCTGTACTCCAATAATTTCACAATGAAACCTCAAACACCATCCCAGTCCAGGCCTCTGAAGCCTGGTAAAAAGACCTCTGTCTGGTGTACTTTCCTTTCAGCAGTGGCAGTGACAGGGCTGCTGCCTGGAGGCTGCACAAACTCCACCACAGACAGTAGGGACCCCAAAAAACCTTCAGCCTGATCCCGGGGGTGGAGCAGGGGAAGGGAGGAGCCAGGGGGGTGCTGAGCCTGGAGCAGTGGCGGTCTCAGCACAGGAGCTGCCTCCGCACTGCCAAGTGTGGGGCAGGAATGGTGGCAGAGGGACCTGCAGGGAGGGGTGTGAGGGCAGGGAGTGCAGTCACCCTTGGGCAGCACGGGCAGGAGCAGCGTGGTGCCAGGGCTGCTGGTGGGGGAGCTGTGCAGCCCAGGGGGAGGGGGACACGGGACCCTCCTCACCGTGGGAACCACCAGGGACACGCCTGAATGGCCCCAACAGCCCCAAAAGCCCGGGCAGGGAACCCCCTCGGGGATTGTCAGTGTCGGTCACGCCTGCCTGGGACCCCAAATCCGGGGCCAAGCTCAGTGAGCCCAGCACAGCCCCCGGGCCGCTGCGGCTGCCCTGGCTTTGTCCCGGGGCTGGAGGGGAACCACGGCTCGGTGCCCACTCTCGGCCGTGTCACTGGCACTCACAGGCCCCTCCTCGCCCCCCGGGCTGGCTCACCTGAGCTCCAGCTGATGCTTTCCCTCTCTCAGTGAAATGCTGTTTTCTCTTTTGGTGCTGGCACTTGGAATTTAAAGAGAGAGCGGGAGAGTGACAGGGACTATATAGAGCAGGGCAAATATTTGTTGTATAAGATAAACACACAATTATCTAAAATGTAATCTTAATATGACTTATTAAAATAGATTACATTTTAATGTGCACTGCAATTTGCACATTATCCAGCACTCTCTGGGTAGGCAGCTTCCCCTGTGCCTCTCCCCTGACAACCTGCACCGCTGGAGATACAGAGCAGGCGAAAACCCCGCCGCTATCTCCCTCTAAATGGCTCCATTTGGTGTTGATAGTCAGATACAGTTCTCACCTTTATCCCAGCTTGTTTCTGACCCACTGAGTTCGTGTTAATCACCCCTGTGGGCACCAATAATTTCCCCATATGTGGAATTTGATAAGTTAGAGCACCCACTTCATTTCAAGAAGATTCCAGCTGGCTATCCAGTTATCGCTATGGACAGCTTCAAGCACTTCCATGCTGGTCCTTGTATTCTGAGCTTTATCAAGTGCTTTGCACTTTTTGTCTTTTATCTCTTAATTGAGACCTGACTGCAAGAAATGCCTATCTCTTAAAGTGTGGTGCATTAAGTATTAACTTGAACTGCTTTGGCTACTTGCGGTACAGAAAAACCTTAAGAAGCTGGGAAAAGGGTGAAAAAAAATCTCCCCAAATCTCTATTTAGAAAAACTGTGTAAATGCTACAGTGTAATAAAAAAAATAAAAATCTTTTTCTTCCTTCTCTGCCTCTTCCCACAAGTAAAAGAAAAAATAGAGAAGGAAAGTGTGTATTACAGGCAGAAATAAACTCCATCTACTTGTTTGCTTAACTGGAAATGCATTAAAATGCAAAGGACCTGGAAAATGAAAGCGTTAGGAAATGAATGTGTATGAATAAGAGATTATTTCACAATTAAAGGTGGTAAAGAATTCTTTTCTCACCGAATGATCTGCTCAGTCCATTCAGTTGTCAAAAGCAGCAGCTGAATCTCCTCATGGAGGAACCGGGCGTGTGTGTGATTGCCACAGACACCCTTTGATGGGGAATATCTGTATTTTTTGAACCATCCCTTCCCAGAACGACTCTGAGCGGAGAGTGTGGAGTCTGGCAGAGCCAAGACAGCATGGAAGATGCAGGTTATCTCGTGCTGCTCCACTCTGCACTGACTCCTTCCCCAGACATTCTTTGCATTCAGCAACAGCCCCAAGAGTGGAAGTGTTCCACTCTCTGTTGGTGTCTGAAACCCAAAACCTGACTTGGGCTTGGGTTTTTCGTCATTTTCCTGGGAAACAATCTCCCTGAAAAGCGGGTCTCAAGCTGTCTGAAGAACCTCTCCTCATCTCCCTGGCAGGAGGGGGCAGCCAGATGTCTCTTCTCCTAAGGAACAGGGGACAGGATGAGAGGAAACGGCCTCAAGCAATGCCAAGGAGGTCCAGGTTGGATATCAGAGAAGATTTCATCCCTGAAGGAGTGGCTAAGCACTGGCACAGCTGCCCAGGGCAGTGCTGGAGTCACCATCCCTGGAAATGTTGGAAAAAACGAGTGGAGGTGGTGTTTCACAATGTGGTTTGGTGGGCATGGTGGGATTCAGCTGAAAGTTGGGCTTGATGACCCTGGAGGTCTCTTCCAGCCTCAATGCTTCTGTGATCCTCCAAGCTGGACATCTAAGCTCCGAATATGCTTGAAAACATTGGCACAAATCTCCTTGAGCAGCAATTTTATACTCTGCAAAATGGGGTAAAAACATTCCAATGTCAACTTAAAACCTTTGGAGCAACACTGCTCCCAAACCGTGCTGCCCTGGCAAAAAACCTGGATCCACAGGTTCTTCATGAATGATCCCTGCCTTTCTTAAAGCAAAACTAAACAAGGCATTAAATGCTTTTTCTAGCTCAAACCAAGTTTCTCAGGAGCACCAGGCAATATCTTTTTGCCAATGAATTTTCAACATGGAAAAGTAGAGGAAAAGCAGGACTTGCCCTTCCCAGAAACCCACTGACTCCTGGAGCTCTGCCTTCCCCACTACAGGTGTCACTGCAGGTGGTGGGACAATACACAAGGTTCTCCTGCACTGGATGTGGACCAGTGCTGCTTATCTGAACATTAAAATGAAATAATAATAAATCAACATTTCAGAGGCTCTTTGCCTATTCAAAGGGCACAGGCGAGTTCAGGTCCCGCTGTAACCCAAACGCGTCCCCACTCCTGCAGCTGCAGTGCATTCTTCTGCTGATGTGTACAGACACCAGTTTGCTGCTCCAAAAAAGCCACGAGCAAGGCAGACAAAATCAGGACTGTGTGGGGCAGATTAGGAGAAGGAAATATTGATAAGCTCAAAGACATTTTTCTTTTCAAAGACAAAGGCAGCAGCAATAATCCCATCGTGAGTGAGAGTATGCTCGCCTTCCTTTCTGGGGGATGTTACTGAAATCTGAAAAGCAAAGCAGAGGCCCTGAAAATGAAGGTGAAATTACACATAACAGCACTTCAAAAAGGGTTAGATGAGGGTACCTGTGGTTCTTGAGGGGCAGAAGGGCCACTCACAGAGTGGGAAATAAAGACTGGAGGATATTTTGGCTGGTCAGGGGTAAAAGCAGAACAGAACCAAAGCACCAAAGAAGTACAGGGTAGAAAAGGAATGTAAAGGGAATTTTTTTTACATGGCTAACACTGAATAACTGAAATCAAATTTCTTATGCAACAGAAATGCTATCAGAAAAGATAGGATCCACCTGCAAAAGTCAAACCCAGGAGCTTTGCCACGGTATCAGATGTTTAACAGCATGCCCAGATATCAGAAAAGTTTTTACTAATTATAAATTCCCACTGATATCAGAGGTCTACAACAAACAAAAAACTGTGACGACCCCATGATCTCTTATTCTTTTCTTGCCAGTTGACAACGTTTTGGGGTTAGTTTTGGGGAAACTGTAAACTCAATACACGAAGTGAGTTGGCTGCCACAAACTTGTACAAATCCCTTCAGGAATCACTGGCACAAACTCGTACGAATACCCTCAGTGTTTCACTGGCACAAACTTGTACAAGTCCCTTCAGGAACCCCTGCACAGCAGTAGGGACCAAAGGACCGTGTTTTAAGAGCCAAGCTGATAGCTAAGACTACAGAAAATGTAAATCCTGCTATCAGATATATCCTCCCCAGCACACAGAAGAACAGGAGTACCCCCAATCCCAGGGATTTCATCCCCCGCTCCCCGGCTCAGCTCCCTCAGCAGGCTGGGCTCAGCCCTCCACCCATCCAGAAATGTCTCTGCATTTGGCACATGTTCCCACAGCCCCCAGGCTCTGTATTCCCCAAGCCCCCCGAGCCGTTTGACTGTGGAGACGCCTGTGTTATTGTCAGATTCAAGAGTTAAATATTCCAGGAGGAATTTGTTCCTGCACGGTGATACATAATGCCTGAAAACCCCCTGCACCAATATTGCTCTCAAATTGGCAGCAAGTGAACAAGGGACATGAAGGATGCTTCAGCACAGTAACCTATCCTTCCTTCTCTCCTGGGAGCCACTTGGCCAGCTTTCATCCTCATAATTATAATAAATTTGACATTTCATAGATAATATTGATTTCTGTATTTTAGCATTTCACCATAGGTGACAGTCTAGCGTCAAGAATGAAATTTCTATTGATCTCCAGCGCATTAATCTCTCATGTGTATGTGATCATTTTTATAAGACCTTTTACTGCACATAAATCAATATTTCATATTTCCAGCTATGCCAGAGGAGATGTCATATTTGTAAACTGTGAGTTGACACCTGCAATTCCTTCCTGTTCAGCTTCAACTGTTCAGTAACAGTCGATTCAGGGTTGGGAAAGGATCAAGCTCCAGAAACAAGCGAGATGAAAAAGAGGGATGTAGAATACAGTAATTAGCTTAATGAACAAAGAGCGGAGTAAGTGAAATAAAGCTGTGTTTCTTCTGCTTACACTTGCCTCATGAATACAAACATCTTTAGGGAGGTTTGCTAAGCGACTGATAACGCATTTTAATATGTTTAGAGCACATTAGAGTATAAATGTATTAAGGAAATAGAAGCAGTTAGGAAATTAGGCAAACTCCTAAATTAACTGCCTTGCTTGATACACCCTTATATACATCTGAAATTATCCCTTTTACACACAGCATTGCCGGCTATTTTAACTTGGAGATGGTACAAGAACTATTTAGTCACCATTTAAACCACTATGAATAACTCTGTAATTTAGCAAACAATAATTAGAGTAATAAAATTCTCCTCTTTGAGCTGAAATGTGAACTTCCCAAAAACAGCAAATGGTACCAGGAAAAGAAAAAGAGTAAATCACAATGAAACCTGGATCTCCTCTTTGCGGAGATTTAAATGAATCAGTTCAAAATCGCATGAATAAAACATCTTTAAATAATATAGAATCCATACCTAAATAAATAAAACTGTCTAGCTGCTTTGGAATTTGTTAAATTAGTTAAATGAGCAATTACATTGTGATGTCCAGTGGCCCCAAACCCCCTTACGGCATTCAGCACTTTAAATTATTTGCTGTATTAACAGTGACCCCCTCTAGTTTGGACAGTTTAGTAGTTTGGGATAGCAGTGGATAATCTGTGATTTAACAAACAGAGTCACTTAAACCTACATCCATAATCCATATGCAGACACAGATCCTGAGCAAAGCACTGTGCCAGCTCTGTCCTGGGCGTCTGCATGAAATCACAGCCGTGAGCTTTCGCAGCTGGTCTGAAACCAGCATCCCCTCAATCTCTGTGCAACCACAGGGCACTACCAGAGAGTACAATCAGGGTTCAGCCCAGTGCTGAGCAGGGCTCCCATCTGCTCCGCCAGTGCCGCACGGACGGAACCACCGTGACAACCACCACCAAGGTTTTCAGAGCCGCACTCGGATGAGGGGACCCTTGTAGGAAGTTCCTCCACGCTCCTGCCCAGCTAAAGGCTGATTTTGAAACTCCCGTCCTACACCAGTTTCCTATAAGCACTGTGGACACTCTTATTTCACATTACACATCTCCTCACGGCACAGACACACTGCTCTCGCTTCGGCCTAAAGGCCCGTCCTTTTTGTTCATCTCTAAACGTGTCCGTGCCCACAGAGTGTGTCACCATGTGCCCGTGTTAGCACGGTGACAGACACCCTACCCAAGTGTGACTGAGCGCCCCGTGAGTGACGACACCTCCGCAGTTGTGTCAGGCCTTGGTGGCAGGGGCAGGATCAGAAAAGCGTCTGGGCAGAGCGCGCGAGGAGGCGCTGGGTGAGGCGTGTCCCCACACACAGCTCCGTCTGCCTCGTGTCAGAGCAGCCTGCTCACTGCCCTCCCTGCTCTCAGCCTCACTTGCTTTGGCAGGGAATCAATTCCACGTGTCTGCAGCCCTGTGCGAGGCGGCAGCACAGCAAAGCCACGGTGCTCACTGGGGCTGGGCCAGAGCCGTGCTCCTCAATCTCAGATGGATACAAGGATTTTCCTTAGGAAAAACACTGAGAGAGGAAACACAGCTCAGCAGGAGCCATTCCATGCGTGGTGGACACAACCAGGAGAACAGGCTGCCCAGACAAGCTGGGGATTCCCCATCCCTGGAAGTGTCCAAGACCAGGCTGGACGAGGCTTGGAGCACCTTGGGATATTGGAAGGTGTCCCTGTCCATGGCAAGCATGGCACTGGATGGGCCTTAAGGTCCCTTCCAAGCCAAACCATTCTGGGATGCGGTGAAGAGCCATCCTCTCCATCCAGCAGCTGGTGCCTCCCGTTGATCCAGCGGTGGCACAGCAGCCGTGGTGGGTTCAGTTCCCGTGGTGGGTTCAGTACCTGTGGTGGGTTCAGTTCCTGTGGTGGGTTCAGGCCCCCTGGTGGGTTCAGTACCTCTGGTGGGTTCAGTTCCCGTGGTGGGTTCAGTACCTGTGGTGGGTTCAGTTCCTGTGGTGGGTTCAGGCCCCCTGGTGGGTTCAGTACCTCTGGTGGGTTCAGTTCCCGTGGTGGGTTTGGTTCCTGTGGTGGGTTCGGTTCCTGTGGGGGGTTCGGTACCTGTGGGGGGTTCAGCACCCGTGGTAGGTTCAGTTCCCATGGTGGGCACAGCAGCTCCCACCCAACCACATCTGCACATCTCAAAGCAGCAGATGTGGACAATCCACTCACAGCACAACTGTAAAGGAATGACGTGAGCTCTCAAGTGTGAGAGCAAACACTCACATGCAGTTCCTTGGCTCTGCCCTTTAACACTCCACAGTAACTCAGTGCCTACTCAAACCTTCCCTGCTGGGGTAGTAATATTTACTCATTCTGTTGTTCTTACCAGTGCTGTCATAGACCAAGTACAACCTTCTGAAAAAACTAGTAATTTTTACTTGAAAAATACTTATTTCTGGTGAGAACTTGTGTCATCTCAGTTGCACCCCGGTGGGGCAGCAATCCCTGCTCCCAGAGAACCCCACGAGAGTTTCACAGAAGCTCCTTACAGAAACTGCTCTCGGAATGAGATTATCCCTGTGGTGTCAACACAGGCTCTTATTAACACATTAGGTGAGAAAAAACGTTTTGTGTTATTAAATTAGTGAGAACATAATTCACATTGGGTTGGACTTTGCCTAATCATTTATGAACAGTAAATACTCCAATATTCCCAGAGCTGAATTAACTCAGTATTCCAGAGCACGAGGGGCACAAGAGCCCCCCATCACCAGAGTGACCAGATTTTGGACACAGGACAGATTTCCAAGCAAGGTTTAGACTCACCACAAATAAATGCAGTGTTACATTATGATATACCAAGGATTCCACGCCAATCATTGGCTCTATCCAAGTTCAATCCAACTCAAAACATTCTGGGATTCTGGGACTCCTTTATTAACTTTTTGTCAATTACCTTTGATCAGTGTTAAATAAGAAAAAATGGTCGTTTCTCCATTTGGAAAACTCCAAAAGAAAATGAAAGAAAATGCCAAATTTAAAAATTCTGTCTTGTCTTCTTTTTCCAAAATGTCTCATTTTTCCATCAAACCAACTGTACAGACCCTACCTGATCTTGGAAATTATTTCAGATATTTCACAAGGGTATTTTCAGTCACCTATTTGCTCAGGAAAAAAAGTCAGGTGGAGACCAAGTCTTGGTTGGATCTTGGTTGGACTGGATGAGCTCAGCTGGACTCGACGTTAAGGATCTTTTCCAACCTTAATTATTCTATGATTCCATGAAAATAAATATCTCAATTCTGCCTCAGATCTCATTCACTGCTGTGGTACTGTCAGAATGCGTTATTTAAATTCAGCAAAGTAACAACTATTTTAATTGACATAACTGTGACCAACTCGAGGCCACTGCAATACCTGGGCATGTCCTGTCAGACCAAGGACAGCTCTGCTGGATTTGGGAATGCTGCAGTGGGAATCCATGGCAGAGCTCCTTAAAAACCTGGCTCTGCATGACACCAGTACCCATCACACACCTGCACCCAAGGCAGCAGCCAACATGTGAAAGAAGGTTAAAAAAAAATAATAAAAAAATCCCCTCGGTCTTGCATTTTGCTCATTATCCATATTTGTTTTCAAGGCAGACAAAGGGTTTGGCTCACAAGATAAAAGGCAAAATAGGATTAAAATTGAAGTCTTATTTTTTCTACTATTTTTGAACAATCCCAATACTCACTAAAGTAACCGATTTCCCAGATCTGATTTTTTATATATTTTGGAAGGATGGCAGAAGAAAGGAACATTTGACAAGACAGGGAGCTCTGATAGCCTGGTAGGACAGAGGTGCTGAAGCCTCAGGGACAGGCACAGCAGGAGATGGGGGATTCCCCAGCACTCCAGGAGTTCCAGTGAAGGAAGGGTGACTTCCATGGGATATTGGGATGAAATCCTTCGCTGTGAGGGTGGGGAGACCCTGGCACAGGGTGCCCAGAGAAGCTCTGGCTGCCCCTGGATCCCTGGCAGTGTCCAAGGCCAGGCTGGACAGGGCTGGGAGCAGCCTGGGACAGCGGAAGGTGTCCCTGCCATGGCAGGGGTGGGATGGGCTTTAAGGTCCCTCCCAGCCCAAACCAGTCTGGGATTCCATGATCCTATAAAACTTTGGCACATCCTCTCCCATTTGGGTACAGCCAAACCCGGGACAAAGACTTGAGCAACCCATGGGGATCATCCCCTGGGAATGGAGTTACACTCCACGGGTGGGGGTGTTTAGGTGAATATAATGAAATTCCTCTGTGCCTGGTGCATCCATTCATCCTTTGGGGGTTTCAGACCGTTCCCAGTCCCTCTGGAGCTGCAGCCTTGCAGCCAGGGTTGCTCTGAGCACGTTGGTGTCCATGGGGTCCCTTCCGAGCTGGGTTCTCCTGCTGAGCCCCCCGTGCCCATGAGAACAGGGAACCTGGCACTGAGGGAGCAGTGTCCCACAGAAGGGCTGAGCCCAGGGAGTGCAGGGGGGTGAGCAGAGTTTCCCACTGAGAACAGGTCCCCTGAAGCCACTGAGGTGCTGCTGGAACCTTCCCAGTGGAAAAAGCCTTCCCAGGAACAGACCTGTGGGTTTAAAAATCAGTTTTGATGTGACCTAATGGCTTTTGCTGCTTTGAAAAGAACATGAAAGAGTGACAGCAATATTGAATTTTTAAAATCCTGCTCTGTCCACCTGCAGAGCTTTTCTGGCATTCTTTAATAAGGACTTGTACCATGTCATTATACATTTTAATTACACTGTTAAATGTCACAATCACACATGCTAATGACATCATTATACCTATTTACACCAATTATGTCATTTGATGCAATTACAGTAATTCTGCCAATACACACAAATCAATAAAAAGGTTTTGTTTGCATTTTTAAATGAGCAATCACAAAAGAATAAATCCACTTTCTAAGAAAAGCAGGGCGAGGACTCAAATACTGAAACTGAAGAAGTGACACTTGAGGCCTGGTTCTTGATTCCACCACTATGAACAACTAAAAGCTTCCATACCCAGAAGATGACACAATCATCCTGGTATCACCTGCAGATGTTTCCAGGAATGATTTTACACTTTCTTCCAGGTCATCCTGCGAGTGATAAATGACAGAATTCCACAGTGCCCACATTTGATCTTTAAGTTTGTGGAACTTTTCTCCAAACTCCCACAAGTCAAGTTTCACAGGAGGGATAATCCTAGAATCAGGGGATCCCAGAATGGATTGGAAGAGCCCTTAAAGCCCATCCAGTCCCACCTCCTGCCATGGGCAAGGACAACTTCCACTGTCCCAGGGTGCTCCAAGCCCTTCCAACCTTTCCTGGAACACTTCCAGCCTCTTCCTGTCTAGGTCACCACCAGGCTCACCTGAAGGCTGACATTCCCTCCCACACAGAGCTGAGCATTGTGAAATGGAGGTTTTGATCCTTCCAAAAGTCCCCTGCTGGAGCCAAGGTCCACCCAACATTAACAGGTACAACACAAACCGGGCGCTCACAGCAAACAGGTCCAATAAAGTCTACCAGGGTTTAAAACTGCAGTTCTAGACAAAGGCTCATATTTAAAAAAGGAAATCCCATAAAATGTGAACGTCTCTGTTGGTGCTGAAGACACTCAGAGCATCAGCTCTCCCCCAGCACCTATTTCAGTGCTCAATGTCCACATTCTTCTGGCACAAGGGAGGATATCAGCCAGGTAAGAGCCAACCCCCTCACACAGCCATGGTTACCAGCTGGGACGAGAGAAATCCCCAGCACTGGTGCTCACCTGGCTCACACAAACCCAGCTTCCCCAACAACAGAGAGTGTCGGGCTCAGACCTCACCTCAGGCTGCCCTGGGCCCTGAGAGCAGCGGAGCCGTGAGACCCAACTCAGGCCAAAGCAGCAGTGTAAATTGTATTTAAAAAATCTATCAAATAAATGTTATTCAACAGATTTTATTAAATAAATTTTCTTTAAAAGAACTCTTTCTATACCTGCTTACAGGCTCCAAAACACACTTTAACCTGTGTGTAAACGAAGTCCATAAATTCCAGGTCTTCCCCCAAAGGAGAGGGTTCTCTTTTCCTGAAGCACTGCTAGCAGCCTACACAAGCATTCATCAGGCTTGTTATCCAAGGCTGCTCTTTCCTCTATCTCCACTACTGAAAAAAGATATATTATTAAGAGATTTCATTTTTTCTTAGTATTTAACATGATCAGTTTCTGTGTCTGGATGGTTTGAAATATGTTCTCCATTGGACAGATAAGTCTTGGGCAAATGACTGACCTTTTGAAAGAATATTTATAATTTTAGAAATGTAAAACTTAACATTCTTTAGTAATCCAATATTAAAATACATTTAAGTTGATCTATTAAATGCTACGATTCAAACTTTAAAAAAAATGTGCAATAGAAAAACATTAACAACATGTGTGGTTTGGAAAAATTCATTTATACAGCAGTTTGCAATGTCATGATGTATTTTAAATAAAAGAGCTACAGACAAAGGTATTGATTTTAGAGACTTAACTAAATAAACAGTATGTAAATTCTGTCTTTTTCTATAAAATTGGATCAGGACGCACATATTACACTGTCTTTTTCTGAGGGAATGACAGCTATTGAATTTGGCAGACATTGGAATTTGGTTAAAGAGTTAAAGACCTTTGCTCTTTGGTTTGCAGCGCAGGCGGGCGCTGGGAGAGGACAGCGGCGTGGGGGGCACGGCCACCCCCGAGGGGCAGCTGCCCACGGGAGGGGTCACTGCCACTGCCGCTGCCACTGCCACTGCTGGGGCTCCCCGAAACTGCCCGGGCCTGGCCCTGCTTGCTCCCCTGGGCTCACCTCGGGGGTGACAACGAGGGCAGGAGGGAGCTCAGGGAACCCCTGGGTGCCTTTCCTGGGGTTCTGGGGTCCCCTGGCAGCGCTGCCTTTGGGGGCACCCCAGGGGGCTTCTGGACAGGCCTTGCTTGGGGTCATTCTGGGGAAAGGCCTCTAAACAGAAAAGTAACTCTGGGCTGGTTTGGTCTCCCAGCCAAGCTGCACAGAGTCTGTTCCGAGCCTCACGTGGAGCAGACCCTGGCACCCGATGGGTCCTCCTCCCTGCCCGTCCCCCAGGCCAGAACGTGAAGGCCAGCACTGCTGACCATCATTCCCTTAGGGAAAAAAAAAAAAAAAAAAAAAAAGAGGAAGATTTATTGATAACCTTTCTAACAAAGGGAAGATCATTCCCCAAGTTCCTTATTAATTTATGCTCCTCTATAATTATCACTTAGAGCAACCACTGGAGTGCTAATAAATATATAATGAAAGCAAAATCATAGCACGCTGCGGTGCTTAATCTGAGATTACATATTTATAACAACAAAATATGCAATTCAAGCCCAGTTCAGGGCTTTCCATCCCAGCCCACTCTCTCTGAGGGCCGGTTTTTCCCCCCCTTCTTTGTTATGTCATTCTGCAGACAGATCCCAGGCTGTTCCCTGTCACCCACCGGAGCAAACGGCTCAACAGCAAGCACAGCTGGACAGCCCTTAATTAGTGCTACTTGGGATGGTCGGGAGGAGAGCCTGTGTCAGCATCTCACAGCTCACTCACACCCCGGGCAGGGCGGCGTGGGCAGGAGGGGCCCAGCCCCAGCCCCATCGAGAGCCAGAGGCCCACTGGAAAAGCAGGACACTGGTCTCATTCCCACCCTCAGGAACACAGAGCTGTGGGAATGGCACTGGGAGGGGAAACATGGGAAATAACGTGTGTTAAGTGGCCTCAAATTATTCTCTCCCATTACACAAAGTATTTATAAGTTTGAACCATGTAGGGTCATCACCTCTGCCAAAATGATGTTGGGGAGGTAAGGACAAACAGACAAATGTCAAAGTCACTCTTTAGATCATTAAAAACTCAGTATGGAAACCCAAGTGCTGTTATTCAGATATTTGAATGTATAAAATCCTGATTTCTTATTAGAAAAGAACAAGGAGTGATGTTATAACTTTGCATTTTTATGGAGATTAACGACAGACAGATCCATAGGAAATCATCAATTCCTGGGAAAAGCAGCAAAATTGTATCTCCCTTACATTGCCTTGCACCTGGAGATGTCCCCAAGGAACCATGTGAAGGCATCCCAAATTTCACAGTTTAATTTTTACCATTTGAACAATTTGCCTTTCCGTATAAATCAGGTGGGGATGTCAGCTCATTGTCCGGATCATGTCATACCCAAAGCATCACTCTCATGTTCCTACCCCAACAAACTGTGTTTTCATTTGATTCTGACCAACACTAGACCCAAAGTGGGGGTAACAGCATTTCCCAGTGCAAATTTGTCATTGTTTATGAAAGATTCATAAACTGAGTGGGGCATCAGTTAATGTCTCCATTCTCAGTGAGTAAACTTGGGCAGTGTAGATCATTTTCAGCTCAGAATTTCTTCCAAATTATCTTGCTCTGAAGGTTCAGTGCTTGTGGTGTGCTCAGACATGAGCAGCAGTCACCTGAGTCAGTTCTGCTCCCACATTGGCGGGATCCAGTTTTTAAAGGGAAGCAGCTACAGATGCTTGGGGAGGAGCAGAATTCACCCCTGATTTTGGGGGAAATTGGGTAAAGTGATGAGATCCACAGCACCTCTCACATCTCCACCCCTGAACAATTAAAGCCATGATCCCGAGAGAGCAAAGAAAAACAAATGGGGGCTTGGGGTGTGTGTCATCCTTCTCTCTAATGCTCCAGCAGCTCCGCTCAGAGTTCAGGCAGTAAACAGGATGATTGATGGTCTTCCATGCACAAGTAGGAAAAACTGGAGATTCAGCTCGTTCTCCTGCTCCATTTTTCTTTTGCTGCTGCACCATTAGAGCTGGATGCCATCAATTTAAGCAGGTACAGGATCATACCCTAAAAATAACTCTCCTGATCTCTCCATTTCTTGGTGGAGGAGCCAGAGCTGGGGGCTCGGGCTCCTGTGTGAGGTGCTCCTTACCCGTTCCTGTCTATTCCCTGCACCATCGATTGTGGAAACGCTCCTTGTGCACCCACCACCAACGTTATGGGCACAACGCAGCTTTAGCTGGCACAAAGGTCCCCTGACCCCACAGGACTCGCCCCCATTCCCGCACCAGGCGCGTTCCCAGCCCCGTCCCGGCGCAGAGCCACGGTGGCTCTCCAGGCTGGTGGCAGCACAGGCTGCTTTATAAGGATGAATGAAGATGAAAAGCAAGACAAATAGAAGTGAATGAGGCACTGCCGGCCGTGATTCATGAGAGCCTGCAGTGAGCCTGTTAGCCTCCGCCCGGCTCCCTTCGCCGGGAATAATGGATAGTTACAGTGCGGATGGTGACATTGTCAAACCATCAGGAATTGCTGATTATGGTGCTAAATATTGATCTCTGCTTCACATGTGTCAAAATTCTTTCTTCCCTTAATTAGAACTTCCCTAAGCACCCTCCAAGAACAAACCAAATAGATCAGATCTCCGTGAAAGGGAGGGTGAAACCAGAATATAATTGTGACCTCTTGTCTTCCTCCTCTCTCTGGAGTTTTGAGATGACTTCAGCTGTCTATCCTGCCCTTCCCAGCACATGTGATAATCATACTCATTTTTCCCAATCTAACCATAGGAAGATTTTTCCAAGGCTGTGCTTTTCATCATTTCAACCCACCGGGGCTGCAGTCAGATGGCAGCGAAACTTAAAGTGCCAGAAGGTGCCTTTTTCTATTTGTTTGTTTCATGGTACACTGCACCAGGCAATGACCTGTGGCAGGAGTGTCACACAACACGGAGACAGGTTCACCCAATCAAAGGGAGCCTGAAAATTAACACAGATCCCTTCATTTCTTCATGCGGGATCGGGGAAGGGCAATTTAATGGATGTCAGAGTCCTCTGATTATCACCCCGCAATCACAAGCAATAAAAAATTAACTTTTGTTATAATGATTACTCCACATTATTTGTATTAAAAGCACATTTCCTCATCAAGGGAGTCATGACAATTAGTACTAATTTTGTATTACTGTTCAATCATCTTTCCTACTCTTTACAGTATTTATAATATAAAATAATGAAAGCCTGTGATGTATGGTTTCAATTTACTCCACAAACTGAGCACTTAAGCCATTTATCTTAGTTTATCTGTAATATACTGGGGCTCGGGGTTTTTTGTATTGTTTTTCTTAAACATGACACGATGGTACATTTACCTTTAGTTTGATGTGCTTGATAAAAATCAATACTTCATTAAAAGATTCCCCCAAAATTGTTCAGAGCAATTTCAGCAGAGGAGAGGGAATGGGGAAGGAGGCAGGGGCTCATCTGTAACCCACTAATGTTTATATAACCACGAAGGGCTGCGCTGTCCACGGCCAGCTTCTGAAGGAGCAGGGATAAAGATGTGCGATTTGTGGGATTGCGAGGAGGGCAGAAGGAGGAGAAGGGCCCCGTTCTCTCCCTGCTCCCTGGGAAGCCTAAGAAAAAACCACAAATGACAGAAAAATGGGAATCACTCCCCAGGACAAAACTTCAGGGGAAGGGCTGCAACAAGTGCTCGCTGTCACCCCTTCCCCCTCGTCCCCAGCCCAGGGCGCCGCAGCCAAAAATGACCAATACATTCAATTTTCAGTGGCTCTATGTGAACCTCTTTGATGGAGGCACCCCTCACAGTCACAGCACTGCCCTGTGGTGAGTGGAAGGTGATCTTGCCCAGCAGAGTGGCAGCAACCACAGAACCATGGAATCATGGCATTGTGAAGGTTGGAAAAGACCTTTAGGATCGCCAAGTCCAACCATCAGCCAGCACCAGCACTGTGTTCACCACCAGCTCCCTCCCTCCAGTGCCACGTTCACAGGTTTTGAGCACTTCCAGGGATGGTGGCTGCACCACTGCCCTGAGCATCCTGTCCCAGTGCTTGACGACCCTTTCCATGAATAAATACTTCCTAATACCCAATCTCAACCTCCCTGGCTCCACTTGGAGCACTTTCCTTACAACACGGCAGCAGAAGAGGATTTCTGGGCTGACCTGGCAGAGGGCATGGGCCATGTTCCTGCTCTGTGCTGAGGGGGGCAGGCAGGAAGAGTCTCCCTGATCTGTCAGAGCAGGCAGGAATTCACTGTCAGGAATCACACCTGGAGTCTCCCAGCTGCTCCTCTGGCTCTGTCCAGCAGCCTGTGCTGAGCCACAGCCCAGCCCAGAGCCAGCCCTGCCCCAGGACCCACACTCTGAGCCCAAAGACCTGCCACCCAAGACCCCTGGTGCATCCAGACCCTGCGGTGTCCTCAGGAAAGGATTATGGAAGTATCTGTCACCAACCAGCTGCTGAGCATCCACCCAGGCTATTTTTTAATTCAGATTAATCCTTTTGAATGTTCATTGCTGCACATTGGCTTTTGGCCATCAGGAGTGATGAGAGGCTGGGTCTGCTCTGCCCCAGTCCCAGTCTTGTGGGACAATGACACAGAACAGCCCAAGGCTCTGCCTTCCTCTGCCAAACTGGGATCCTCTTCCATACACGGGGTCTGCACAAAGGGGATCTTGCCCTCCTGGGGCCTCAAAATAGGAACACAGAAAAGCTTGATCAAGCCACGATCACTGTGTGATTTGAACTCATTTGGAGAGCCAATTTCGCTTCTAAAGCAGCAGAAATATGTTTGATCAGGTAAGCAGGTGTCAGAGCTTTGCTCCCCTAAAGATCACTGACCTGGCTCCGGGGCCGAGGTCCCCACAGCCCGGGAGGAAACTCTGCTGATGAGGCAGAACCACGCACGGGGCTTAAGCTTTTAAAAATATTGCACCTGCAGATCACCAGGAGCGGCAGGAAAACACATCATTCCTTTATCCACGGCGCAGATTTAGAGTAATTCAGGGGAGGCAAATACGATGCGATCAATAAAGCAGCTCCGTGCCTTCCACAATCACGGCCTCCTCATGAATCTTAACCAAGAGAAATAATAATAAGTGACAGAGAAGGTTTCTGGTACTTTAAATAAGCAAGTGAGCCTCCTAAAGCTACGAGCAACATTCTCTGGATATCAAAAATAATAACTGGTTGTGCAGCAGTGCAGCATGGAAACACAAGGGTATAAGATATACTGTACTTTAAGCTCTGTTTGATGAATCTGAGCACAGTTCCTGGGGGATAGATTACTTTAAACCATGCTCTTTTACTTTCTAATCCTGACTTGATTTGATTTGTACTTTAATACAGCTGCCTGGCAATTCAACAGCAAATAGAGACTATTTATGTAATCATATTGTAAGTAGTGGGACAAGAAGAAACTCTCCAGAACCTTTTTGGAAAATAGTTTGTTGTACTTTTTTATTTATTGAACAGCAGGGCTTCGGGCTTTTCAGTGCTCATTATAATTGGTTTTCTGCTTGAACTTTCAAAAACTGTCATGTCAATACTCAAACAGAATTTTTTTGCTTACTATATGGCTGTGGGCTCTATTTTCTCATGTGCTACTTGGCAAAGTTCTTGTAATATCTTAGAGGCAAGTTCTAGATTTTGAGTTGCTATTTCAGAAACTGGGAGGCAGGGTTATTTTATCTCCCCCATTGTTCTCGTTCGCCTTCCCGGCATTCTGCAGCGCCGTTTGTGGCATTCAGTGAGCTGGGGAGGAGGCTGCCCGCCTGCTCCGGGCTCGGCATCCGCCCGGGAGCACCGGCGGGGGGCCCTGCTCCCAAAAATGGGTGTGGGGCTCACCCCAAGCCTGGCGCTGTGAGGAGCAGACACCCCCGTGCCAACAGAGACGGGACTCTGTGAATGACAGGAAAATCTACAGGGCAGCAGTTAGAGACCCACTGGCTGAGTCCGGGCATCTCCTCACTGCCAGTTCCCACGCTGGAGCTTCCAGTTCCCCTGCACCAGCACGGGGCTGGGACCCCAGTGGAGGGGTTGGTTTGGTCCAGCCACGCAGGACTGGAGCTGTTCCACTCCTCAGCACCCACTCCTGCTCCTCAGCACCCATCTCTAACCCATCCCTGTCCCTCAGCACCCATCCTTCACCCTCAGTACCCATCCCTAACCAAAACACTTTCCATAAACAAAAATATTTGTATTCCTGAAGAAATTTGCCTCTGCTGTTCAATTTGTTTCTCTGCAAACAGTCTGTAAAATTACTGCAATAATTTTCTATCATGTTACAAACACTGGAGACTAAAATAAATAAATAAATAAAATCAAAAGGGTTTAGTGCCTTGTACAGCAAAAAATCCAGTTTGCTTGCAGTGGAGAAGGGTGTTCTCAGCTGTGCTTTGCTGGGAAAAGAAAACTGGTCTATATGGGAAATATAACCAGTCTATTTTAGTACTTAAAGAAAGAAAAAAACCCTCTCTATTTATGGTTAGTTACTGGATTTGAAAACAAAAAAAAACCCCAACTTGGTCCAGATACTGTATACAAAACTAAATTAAAATAGAAACCCAGCTAAAAGCTCTGCTTCCTTTGGTACTGACCTTGCAAGCTAAGCAGTAAGGGAAGGAGGTGGGATCTGTTATTTCAGACTTTGACAAGGGAAAAGCCTCACTTTAGGATGTGTATTTCCAGTGTTTGAAGGTTTGAAGGTGCCTGTGAGCTTTATTGCCATTGCCGAGGTGTGGCTGTGCTGTGCAGGGACTGAGGGAGCTGCAGGGGTTGCAGGACACCAGCCTGGCTTGCCTGACATGGACAGGACTGGGAATCTGCTGAGCTGGGCTGGGCAGGACTGGGAATCTGCTGCTTGACCAGCCCTGGGGCTCAATAAAGAAACATCAGTATTGAAACACAGCAAGCAGGGTTCTGCTGTTAACTCCTCCCAATATAAGAATGAAGAATCAGATTTTTGTTCTTTCTAAATTCATATTAAATTACAAATGAATGATAAACTACATGCTTAGAATGCCAGATGTTTTTCCCAGTTTTTACCACTGCTGACAGAGGAAAGCAGGCTATGAACTATTTTAGGTACATGTCAGTAATTCCAAGGAAATTCAGCGAGTGGGGGGGGAAAAAAAACCTCATATAACAGCAAATGCTCTTTGAAACAATAATGCAATATGCAGCACTTATTAAAATCTATTATTTCTGTCAAATATTGAGCCAGCAGGGGTGTGCAAACACATGCAACGGGGTGGCTGTGTGTTCACCGGGACCTGACACATTCTGCTGGGCTCTGGAAACACCAGAGGAAAATTCCACAGAGCTGAATTTCAGTG
This sequence comes from Orthonyx spaldingii, assembly GCA_013397795.1. Lineage (NCBI taxonomy): Eukaryota > Metazoa > Chordata > Aves > Passeriformes > Orthonychidae > Orthonyx > Orthonyx spaldingii. Next base: position 378,318 of record VZTJ01003356.1, read on the forward strand.
GCCAAAATTCATATAAAATTAATATTTAAACTTAAAGCAAACATGTATGGAAATGCTGTTAAAAACAGGCTGAACAACAGCCCCAAAGCTTTCTTTTTTAAAAAATTACTGGGCATTTTATATTAAAATACATTAAATACAGAGTTCTCACTACAGAATTTATATTCCCTTTTTCATTTTCTTATTAACTCCTGTTTTCCCTCCACTTGACTTATGAAACACTAATACTGCAACTCTTCTTTTCCCTTAAAAAAGAAAGCTGTGCAGTTGATTAGAAAAATAACCAAAAAACCAATTTGTCATTTTTCCCAGCGTTTCCAGAGACAATAGAGGGTCAATAGTTTGTCAGGATCAGGACAGGGGAAGGTTTATCAGCATGGGTGACAGCTGGGAAGGGAAAGCAGAGACGATATTGCAGGTTTGGTTCCTAAAACTATATCAAGGCTACTCTTTTAGTCAACTTGGAAATTTATATACTATACACTAACCCTCCTTTAATATCCTCTCTCTCTTTCCTCTGGGCATTTATTGCTGTTCTTTCTAGTTCAGTAACCAGTGAGCAGAAGGTTCATTAAAACTAATTGAATTGGAAACTTGTCTGCCCTGGGAAATGTTAACTCTTTGTTGTTGTCTCTGGGAAATTCCTTTTGTTATTTTCCTTTGAATGATGTGATTAGGCTGGAACGCAGCAAACAGCACCTTGGAGAGGTTTCCCTGTCCGGGCAGCGCCCTCGGGAAGGCTCTGTCCCCTGGGGACATCCCGGGTGGGTGTCTGGGGGAAGGGAAGGGGAAGGGGAAGGGAAAGGGGAAGGGGAAGGACCACCAGGTTCCTTCTCAAATCCCAGCACAGCTCCAGCCTTGGACACCCGGCTGTGGGTGGCACAGAAACCCCCAGAGGACACGGGGTCACATCCCGGGGATTAAACGTCACAGGGAAAGACAGGAGATTCCTGGGGGAGAGAATCTTAACTTCCCTCTGATAATCCTTGGGGAGCAACACTCCCCAAGCAACCCAGGAAAGGAGCTCAGGACAGGGGCTCGTCCAGCTCTTTGCAGCTCGAAAATATCGATGAAATAAAACACTTGATAATAGTCACAGTGGTAGATTTCTGACAGCTTTAAAAATCAATTGAAAATAACAGGCAACCCACTGTTGCTAATAAAAGTAAATATTTATGACTGATTTGACTGAGCTTCAATACCAGTCAATCACTTTCTAAAGGATCTTTGCAATTCATTAACCTCTTTTTACTGGTCTTGTCCCTGTTGGTATTAGCCATTAAAACGGAATAAGGGAGGGGGGCTTGATTTTTCTATTCTCATCATTCATAGCTTATTTGTTCATTCCCTCCATTCCCATACGTTGCTGTTAAATTGATTGTCTGTTTAGTCATATGAATGATAAAGTAGCTCTGCCAGGAAGAATGAAAGCCTCCATTAATTCCTGAGGAGGGTGGGCTTCTCTGCTTCAGCCTCAGCCTAAACCAAAACTACTCCCATAGTTTCCTGCCACATCAGTAACTAGATTTAGCCCTTCACACATTGCTGATAATAAGAGCCATAATTCTCCTCACAAACTTTTCCATGTCAGAACTTCAGGGAAAATGATGTTTATGAATCTCTCTTAAGGACTGTTGTTATCAGCCTGGTCTCCCTGATCCGTAACGTGACGCAGCAGGAAAGGAGACAGCTGTCTTCATTTCAGAATTCAAATGGGACCGCTGAAAAATAATGCTGGCATGACACAGGGGAAGAAGAATTACATCAGGAGGAATTTCCCCATGGAAAGGGTTGTCAGGCCTTGGCAGGGGCTGCCCAGGGAGGCTTGGAGTCCCCATCCCTGGAGGTGTCCAAAGAACACCTGGAGGTGGCACTCAGAGCTCTGGGCTGGCAACAAGGTGGGGATGGGGCACAGCTGGGACTCCATGGGCTGGGAGGGCTTTTCCAGCCTCAGTGATCCTGGTGTTCTCCAAGAATAGATACAAATGTTCCTTTAAATAATAAAGATTAAGAGGGTAGGTCTGACTTGCCAGCCTACATAAATTTCACGTTTGTTTGTGTTTTTTGAAACTGATGAACTAAAGCATGGTCTAAATATAGCATTAAACCAAAACCTTCGTGCAGTACCTTGTCCCTCTAAAATATCCCAGAGGGACACGGACACCATGCACACAGACAGGATATTTTCAAGTGATGCCCTCAGTGATGCAGCCAAAGGACTCCTCATTGACACATTTGCTTTGTTGTTAAGAACCAGCTCTAGAAACAGAACCTGTGGGATCTAAATTAGAAACAGGATCTATAGGACCTGAATTAAAGGCTGCTTGGGGGCAACACTGCATTTTACACTCGCTCTAAGAAACACCTCCTTCCTGGCTCGGTCCCCCGTTGAGGGTGTGAGGGTGAAGGAAGCCTGTCCCACCCCAGGAGCTCTCAGCACATCACACACCCAACTGCACTGCAGAACTTGTTGTTTTTTCACCAGACCCCTCAGTGTCCTCTGCTGCTCCAGAGCCCCAGCTGAGCACTGCTAAAGCTGCAAAAGGGAAGAACTGTCCAACCTGAGGCCACGGACCCCAGGGGCACCTTTAACCCCAGGTTCAGCCCGGCAGCACGTGGCTCTCGCAGGTCAGGTCCTTGCAGGGCTCACTGGTGCCGTTGTCACCTCCAAACAGGGAGAGGGGGCGGCACTGGCCAGGCCACCACTGTGCAGCTGGGCAGGGCATTATTTAATGCCATCAGCTGGGAACAACACATCTTTATATCAGAATAATCCCTCCCTCAGCACCAGGACCAGCTCCAGGCGCTGCTCAGAGTAACAGACGAATTTTTGCAGCGAAAGTTTTTTTGATAAACACTGTGTCCCTTTTCTGTGTGTGAGTCACCCCTACACAAACTTCTGTTGATGCTAATTTAGTACTTTCATTTATAAGTTACTCTGATCTATTCAACAGCTCATTTACAATATCAGGGATAACCACAGATTGCCCACGGACTGTTCTCGAGTCTGTTGGCTCCAGCATTTATTTTTCTGTCTGATTAGTCACTTAAGCCACATGCTGCTGTCTCCAGTCCTTGTAGCTACCCCACAACTCCAAGTCTCCTGTCCCCAGCTGAGGGAACTCAGCCCAGCTGTAAATGCTTTCAAACCTGTGGCAGGGGATTTTCAATTAAACAGCTTCATGTCTGGATTTTTTTTTGCCTTGACAGTGCAGCCCGGGCTGAGTTTCAGAGTGAGACACAGCTTCATGTCTGCAGGTGTTCACACAGTGTAGGGCTGAGAATGTGCTTTCACCTGCTCGTTAAGGCACTCACTTGGTGAGGATTTCATTATTTCAGGTCACTCCCTCCTGCACTCCAAGCTCACCCCAAGTTTTCCTAAGAAGGGCAAGGTTTGTGAACAGCAAAACAACCACTACTTGTTAAACTGACACTAGAAATGTTAATCTTAGTTTAAACTGCATCTTAGAAGGCAAATTCTTTAATGTTCCTTCTGGGATTTAGTGTCACATCTGTTCCACGTGGTGCTGAGTTCCTGTGTCACACCAGGAGCCCAGAGCTGGTCCCTGCCCCCCTGGCACTCTGTGGGTCACACCTGCAGTGCCCTGGGGTGTGCAGGGAGCAGCTCCAGACCCACCAGCTCGGCTGCTCTGCAGAGGTTACAGGCAAAGGCAGGAGCGAAGTGGGGTTGGACAATGTAAATTCTATTTAGATGGTAACTCAGACAATGAGATAAAGCTCATAAACTCCGTTTTATCATCCTCTTTCTTTGAGGATGAGCGAAATCCTCTTTCCTTGTTTGCAGAGCGTGAGAAAGCCGTCTGAAAGCGAGACAGAGTGAGTGCACACAGGCTGGGGTGGGAGGGCATTAACACGTGCTCCTCTCCTCCCCAGACCTGCCCTGCTGACTTCACCCAGCTGTTCCCAGCTCCAGCACAGAGAACAGAACCCGGGGAGCTCCTGGCTCACTGTCACCACTGGCAGTGACAGCTCAGGAGTGGGGCTGGGGCTCCCAAGGGCAGCAGCAGCACAATCCCACTCCCCTGATTCCCCAGGATCTGGCACGGGCCCCATCCAGCCCTGGGGCTCCCAGGACATCCCTAAATCAGCAGCAAACCCTCATCCTCCTGCAAAACCGCATTTGTGACTTCCCTCTGTGACACCAGCGGCTGGGGAACATTTTAAAAACAGCCCTTGTAACTTCAGATTGGCTTCAAAATTAATGATCCGACTGTTTAAGCTGTTCCTGGACAGACCTGAGGCAGAGCCATGGCAGTCACACACCCAGAGCCTCCTTCCCCCCAGTGCAAGTTCTGCTGCCTGCAAGGGGCTCCGAGCTGGAGTTCTTGTAGATAAATACAGAACATATTTACAGCTGCCAATGACAGATGTTCAGTGTAAATATTATTCCAGCAGATTTTTTAATCAGATGGTGTAATGCATGATAGTGTCATTTAAAAGAAAAAAAAATGGGTGAATACAGTGAAAAAATTACCATTTGAAAGGCAAAACTATTTTTGGCAGAATTCATAATGAACTAATTTTTCTCATCAGCAAAATGAAGCTAAAGGAGACACAAAACTTATTTCTTAGTTGCAAGAAAGCGAATATTTAAAAATTATATACATGTTCACCTTTATGTTCAGGTGCAGAGGAGTCCCACACACCGTGACCTGTATTTGTTCAGCACCATGGAAACCATTTCACTCCATTATCCAAACATTATTTACATAAAACCGAGGGGGGAAAGGTAAGAGAAAATAAAAGTGACACAGGCAGAAATAATGACAGCGATCGGATTCATGGTGGAGAAGTGGGCAGGGAACCAAGAGGGTTTTAATGAGATTTACATTCACGGAGGGGAGCGGGTTCTGAGGAGCTGATTGCATCCAAATGGGATGAAAAGGCAAAGCCGAGCTCAGGCGGTGTAAGATTTCTCCCGCTGCCCCAGCGCTGCTGTATCGGAGGGATGAACCCCGGGTACCCAGCGCGGGGGAGCTCGGCAGGAGGAGCGCGAGGGGACGGCAGGGACAGGGACAGGAACTCGGGAGCGGGCTGTGCTCGGGGAGGGCGCTCAGACAGCCCAAAGAGCGAGCTGGGCTCACTCCCTGGAGGGGAGGAACCTTCTCACACCGCGGCTCCTCCCGGCGCTGCCCGCAGGTTTTGGTGCCGCTGCCCCGGGCGTCCCCCAAACGCTGCGGGCACCGCACACCCCAAACACCCCACACCGCGGAAACGGGGCTCCTTCACAACCTGCTGAAGTTTTACAAACGTTATTCCTTCTCTAAATGGAAAAAAAAAATACCCGGGACAATCAGCAGATGCAGGGGAAGGTTAAGAAAAGCTGCGTTTAGGGCAGTTTAGACACTTCCCTGTTTGCCCGGCTCAGGAAGCAGCCAGAGCCAAGGATTCTGCAAACAGAATCAAGAAAAACAAGCCAAGAACCAACTCTTCCCGTTTTTCTGCCCCGGGGTGAGCAAGTTACACCTGGGCTGTGCCTGCCAGCCTCTGCCGGGCAGCAGCTCCAGCCCTGCCACCGGGAGCCCCACGCACGGGCAGAGCACCAGCGGCTTCCCAGGCAAGGACTTCCAAAACAATTTACAGCTGAGTGTCGGAGCACGGAATGCTTATTGTCACTTAATTAAAAGAATTTCATTTTAATGCCTTTTGCCCATTTAGAGCCAATTAATGCAAGGTGCTAAGTACTCTTAAATCACATTGCAGCCAAGACGAGCTAAGGCTGATCAACCATTCACAAGAAGAACCTTTTCTGATTTGATTCTCAGCTGAGATCTTGAAGTGCTCTTCCAAGTACCTTCTTTGGGATGGGAAGTTGGAGAGAAGCAGAATTGAAGGTTTCATGTGTCAACAGCACCTGCAGAAGGTGGAAGTGCAGCTGCTGCTACCCCAAAACACACGCAAGAAAACTTCAGTGCCTTGGGCAGGGACACCCTCCCACCGTCCCAGGCTGCTCCCAGCCCCGTCCAGCCTGGCCTTGGACACTGCCAGGGATCCAGGGGCAGCCACAGCTTCTCTGGGCACCCTGTGCCAGGGCCTCACCACCCTCAGAGCCAGGAATTTCTTTCTGAAGTAAAGAATTGCTTCCTAAGTAAGGAATTTCTTCCTAATTTCTGAGCAGTACAACCAAGGCAACTCAACAGCAAGAGAAAACCCAAAACACCTGATCTGCATTGGAATTCCACCACTGGAAGATGTTAAAATTAATTCCAACCAAAACCTCATTGTATCATTGGCTTTCTGGGCAAACACATGTGGTACCTTCCATGCACTGCAGCAGGAAATACAAGTGGAGGCAGAATCTGAGTGTAGGGCAGAGAACCATTCTGAGGGACTGGTCCCAGTGACCACTGCCTGCTGTGAACCCCACAGACAGGGACCAACCATGCTCCTTGTGTCAGCTAATTCCAGATGGAAGGACCTGGCTGCAGGAGAAGGCCCAGCTCCCAGTGTCCCCCATTAACCTGCCTGCACCACAGGCTGGTGCTCCCGGGGGTCTGTAACCCGTTCTTGCCTTCCAGAGGTGAACACCCGAGAGCCTGGCAGGCAGCACAGGGTGGGATCTGCTCCCCCTGCGGACACTGGAGACTCCTGGCTTTCGCTGTTCACAGGTTCCTACCTGCTGGTGTCACTGGGCTCACCCCCAGTTTACAGAGACGTGCAAGAGCCAAGGGAGGAGCAGCAGCAGAACCGAGGAGAACAAGACATGCCAGACCCACGTCACTGTGAGGCATAGCTGGGGCTGGTGGTCTCAAGGCCACTGGACACTAAAGAAGGCCAAGTGAAGGATGGAAGTCATCAAATAACTGCAAAATCTGGAAGTTAAAATTCACCAGCAGCTACATGAACCCTGGAAAGGAGACTAAATACATCACAACTGATATCAATGAGTATACAGAAGCACAAGAGGTTTTTTTAAGTCCTAAAACTTAGTGTTTTATCATGAAAAATCCTTCCCAGTTCCAGAAGGATGCGCAGAGCTTGGAGGGCAGACTCACCAGTCACCGAAATACTCCCAAACCCAGTCCTTCCCCTTCCCTTGGGATGGCCCCAGCTCCCACCTGGATTCCTCTGGGTGAGTCTCACCAGGTGCCACTTTCCAGCTGAGCTCTGACCTGGTTCAATATTTCCTTTGTGGCTGCTGCAGAACCATCCCCTTCCTTTTGAGCACTTCTGCCTTTGATCTCTTCTCCACAGCTCTGCTTTTCATGTGGCAGTTGATACGAGGAGCTTGTATCCCAACAGGAAAACACTCACCAGTCCTTGCTGGTGTCTGTCTGAATGCATCCCATAATTGCAGACATCCTAAATTATGCTCACTACCTTGAGCTACAAAAATGGGCTTTCCAAACCACACTGCTGCATGCAATAATTAATAACCATAGGCTAAAACACACCATAAAGCTGGGGGGTTGAATGTTTTGTGGTTTAGCTTTTAATTTTTATTTTAAAAGAGATGTTTGATGGAATTTTTTTTTTAAATTCCCTTTCTCAGTCTTAAGCTGAGGTGCAAGACTGGTGTTTTCAGCAAGGCAGACTCTACCTGGGTGGTTATTTGCCTTTAAGGAGGACAAAGACAAGCTAAGCATGGCCAAAAATCTCTAAAAATTGGGTTTCACGGCAGGGCACCAGAGCAGGCCCTTTCACTGCACACGAAGTCATGGAGCTCAGTGTGACCGTGGTGTCTGCACTGGGAAGGGGTCGGGGATCTGCCCAAGCTCTACCCCTGCAGCCACAGCTCCTCCTGTTCCAGGTCCCAGGCAATGCTCCCACATCCCTCTGAAAGCCCCAATCAATACTCAAAACGAGCGCACTTGGTAAACACCGTGATCTCATCAATTGCTATTGTATTTGTAATTACGTTCATTTATCAAATGTGCTGCCGGGGTGATCATAATCATCTCAACATATCCATGAAAACTATCCAGAAACACTATCCCGAGGTGTGCACACGTCCCCCAGCCACGCAGCACCCGCCCTGTGCCAGGAATTCACCACCACAACTCACAGGCCAGGATTTGTGGAAAAGACACTTGTCTTGGAGATATTTAGAGACCTGATTTTCACAAAATATCATCTTCCCGTGCTCATTGGGCCTCCATAAAAATAATCTCAGGCAAAGCCTTTAAAACTCCCCCACCTGTGCTACCAATGGGTAAATGAGAAAAAAATGAATGGAAGGAAAGAAAGATCCAAAACTCTTAATTTTGCCTAACTACAGATTTTATTCCAAAACCTTGGTACAACTGACCAGGCAGAGAGTAGAGAGCAGTGGTAGTGCAAAGAATGTGACTATAATTAAACACACCTCAAAAAAAATCACAGAATCCCAGGATCACTGAGGCTGGAAAAGCCCTCTCAGCTCACGGAGTCCAAGCCGTGCCCCATCCCCACCTTGTCCTCAGCCCAGAGCTCTGAGTGCCACCTCCAGGTGTTCCTTGGACACCTGCAGGCATGGGCACTCCAAACCTCCCTGCGCAGTTCCAAGGCCTGACCACCCCTTCCATGCGGAAATTCCAGCTGATGTCCCACCTGAGTCTCCCTGGCACAGCCTGAGGCTGATTTGGTCTCCCACCCAAATTTTATCCAGAGTGACACAAAGGTATGGAAGACATTAACTCCACATTACATAAACATTTTAGGTGCTAATTGATAGCACTAAAGAAGGATTGGCAGCATAATCTCAGCTGTTATGATTGATTTGTGAGTTAAATCCGGGATCAATTCCCTTCCAGACACACCCAGGGGTGCATTCCTGCACTAATGAAAGCTCTGGGGTAATCCCTGAGCAACTCTGCTCCCTGTGCTCACAAACCACCTCATGCACGGCATCATTAACAAACCTGAGGCACTTAAACACTGTCTTTTGGATGTCCCAGAATATTAATCACACCTGAGATATAAAATGTGTTTAATTACAGCAAAGTGTGACTGGGGATGAATTGGCTACACACGTAAAAAATTGCAGAGACCCTTTTCTCTGGTAGGAACCACTTAGCAGCAGCTCTGAAGGATGAGCTTTGTGACATGGAGCAGGCTCGGGGTGAGAAATCAGCTGTGGAGGGGCCTCTGGAGGGGCAGGGGGTCAGGGCAGCAGAGACCTCCTTGGCCATTGCTCCGCAGGCCTGGGCACGGCCAGGGCAGCCCCAGGCACCCCTTCCCGGTGTGACCGAGCCCCCAGCACGTCCCAGGCACAGCCACAGCACTGCTGGGAGGGGATTCCCAGCCCAAAGGAACACCTGGCTGTTCCTGAAAACTCACTCAACCAAAGCACAGAATTGCTTCCTCTGTGATGTGTAGAAATAGATATTTTGGGCTATTTAAAGTGTCTGTATTTTTAAAGTGTAAGATAACCCCCAGCGCTACAATAACCACAACAAAACCCCACTGTTTTCCTTGTCCAAGGTCCCCTCCAGCTCTCTCTTTTATCTGTTTTGGTTAAATGAATTTCTCAGCCATTCCAATAACCTCTGCTCCTGGATGTGCCTCTCTCCTGAAGTGGACAATGTACAATTGCTCTGCAGCTGCACTGCTGTGTTCCTGCGACCAGGGAGATCAAAACAAACAACCTGACAGGCCTCGCTTGGCTGCACCACAGCTGTTTGTGGGAATGCTCCGAGTGCTGCTGGGACACAAACCCTGCCAGCGGGCACGGCCGAGGGAGGCACAGCCAGGGATGGGGCAGAATCCCCACAGCTCAGGGTAAACCCCACAGCCACCTCCTCCTGCACCACCCAGGCTGCACATTCACCTCACAAAACAAGCTCCCCAGCAGCCTCTGCCTGTGCAAGGTTCACACAGGATCCACCAGAACAGACACAAAAAGCACAGTCAGGATCAATGCTGAGAAACTTCAAATCCCAGAATGGTTTGGATTGGAAGGGACTATAAAGCTCATCCCATTCCACCCCTGCCATGGGCAGGGACACCTCCCACTGTCCCAGGGTGCTCCCAGCCCTGTCCAGCCTGGCCTGGGACACTGCCAGGGATCCAGGGGCAGCCACAGCTTCTCTGGGCACCCTGTGCCAGGGCCTCACTGCCCTCACAGCCCAAAATTTCTTCCCAATATTCCATCTAACCCTGGGGAAGCCATTCCCTGTGTCCTGTCTCCTTTAGGGAGAACCATCCCCTTCCCACTGACCTGGGGGGAAAAGGGACCCTGGGCAGTGATGCTTCCCCAGCCCGGCCAGCACCCACTGGGGACCCCCCCAAAACCTCAGGTGGGTACAAACTGCCCGGGGCAGGGCACAAACCCTAGGGCATGGTGGGGCTCATCCCAGCCGTCCCTGAACAGAAATCAGCTCAAACCCCGCAGTTAGCGTGGTTTGGGGGTTCCGTTTTCATTGCCATTATACTTTAAGGAAAAGACGTTTCCCTCAGTACTGCGGGGCAGCGCTGCCCCATCCTCTACGGGAGGTTTTTAAGGAGCTGGAGCAGTACTCAGGAGGCTCCTGTAGGGCATAAATAAGTGGAAAAATAAGCGAATAAATTAATTGACGAGCCCCGGGTGCAGCGGGCGCGTTGCCCGGGTGGGGCCGCGGCGGTGCAGTCCCGGCAGTGCCCGGCAGAGGGCGGCAGAGGCGGCGCCGCCCCGCCCGCAGCGGGAAGGGACGCGCTTTAACCGCGGTCATTAATTAATTAACTTATTCACTTCTTTATTCGCTTATCTACTCAGTTACCCCGGGAACGGGAACCCCCCCGGCAGCCGCGCACCGGGCTGGGGGACAGAACCTCTACAGGAGCTGGCCGCGGTACCCTGAGCTCGTCCCCGCCAAGGCAAGGGGGGAATTCTGCCCCGCTCAGGTGAGACCCCACCTGCAGAGCTGCCCCAGCCCTGGGCTCCAACATCAGCAGGGCTGGAGAGAATCCAGAGGAGGCACCAAGATGCTCCAGGGGCTGGAGCCCCTCTGCTCTGGAGCCAGGCTGGGAGAGCTGGAAATGTTCACCTGGAGAAGGGAAGGATCCAGGGAGAGCTCAGAGCCCCTGCCAGGGCCTAAAAGGGCTCCAGGAGAGCTGGAGAGGGACTGGGGACAAGGGATGGAGGGACAGGACACAGGGAATGGCTTCCACTGCCAGAGGGCAGGGATGGATGGGAGATTGGGAATTCCTGGCTGGGAGGGTGGGGAGGACAGGGTGCCCAGAGGAACTGTGGTTGCCCCTGGATCCCTGTGAGTGTTGCAGGCCGGGTTGGATGGGGCTGGGAGCAGCCTGGGACAGTGGAAGGTGTTCCTTGCAGTAGGGTGGCACCGGGTGAGTTTTAAGTTCCTTCCAACCCAAACCATTTTGCACCTCTCTGATTCCATAGACTTTCAAACAAGAACAAGACCACAGACCCATCTCCTCCTCTGCAAATGCCCTCACTGTGCCAGGGCCCCAGGGAGGGACAGCCTGGCAGGAAGCCCTTGGCACCTGCTGGTGTCCCTTGTGCACTGGCAGAGCCTCCCAGTGCCCTCCTCCTCCACCCTGCAGCCAGTGCACACCTTTGCCTTTAAATAAGGAAATCAAGTCCATGTAAACGCAAGAAATTCAGACTCTTCAGGCTCGAGATTTATGGTTAAAGTCCTGTGAATTCTTCTGAAACAACATAAGTAGTTGGTCCCAAGACAGCCTGATTGTCTCGTAACAGACAAGCACATTGTTTTCCACTGCAAGAACACTCAATTTATGACATCACAAAGACTTCAAAGTAAAGTTTGGAATAGATGCAGATTGTGAGAGAAAGAGATGGGAATAATTAAATATCTGTCACATCCATCCACCTTAAATCTGACATAAATCCCCCAACCCTGTGCCACAGCTGAATCAGATATGGCCAGACCTCATAAACAGTGTTTTAAAACTATCTTAGTTCTGTAATAACTTATCCACAGCAAACCCTCCCAGGAAACACCATCTTGCCGGGGAACAGAATTTGTTAAATATCGATGAGAGAGAAGCTAAAATGCATAATGGCAACCTGCTGCCCTGCCAGAGGTGCCAGGGCCTCACCAAGACAGGTGAGACCCTTCTACCTTCCCTTCCAAGTATTTCATCTTAGAAAGAGAAATAACCATAAAGCGAGAAGCCATAAAACCCAAAGAGTTTCCGTCGAGTGTAGGATTTTTTTAAATGTCAAAGAGAAACGCAATAAATACATGCGAAGGGAAAACTGTAAGTGGCAAACAATTAAAGTTTGAGGAATTGGTCTTGGGAAATATCCCTCTTAAGGAAGCAGGGGAAATGCAGCCTCCCTGCCCGTGGGGAGCAGCCAGAGACAGGGAGGAGTGTGGATGCACCTCACCTGCTGCAGGGACAGCAGCTGCAGAGCCATTGTTTGGGAGCTCTGGAGCACTTGGTTACTGGAACCAAAGGAAACTGCTCACATGGATGGAGATAAGCTCAGTTTTGGCATTCACCTATTTCCTGCCCATGCAGGGATCCTGTGAGCCCCCCTGCCCTGCGCACAGCTCCGGGAGCTCCCCCTTTTCCCTGGGCACAGCTCCCGGGAGCTCCCCCTTTTCCCTGGGCACAGCTCCTGGCCAGGGCATTTGAAAACATGGGAAACTCCAAACATCCACACTCAGGAGCTTGAAGCTTGTCTCCGAATTTGCTGCCTCCAGACCCCTCCCCTCTTCCCTGAGCACTGGAAGGAAGGATGGCCACAGCCCTCGGGATGGGACAGACACCTGTAGAACCCCACAGGGGGTGGGGTCCGGGTCCACAGTGGGAGAATTCCCTCTCACGAGGATTTCTAACACTTTGTTGTTGTACTCGACCAACACTTTGGTCAGGTAAAGGAAATCCAGGAAGGGAAGTTTCACTGCAGGGTGGGCATTCCCTGGAAAGTAATGCCTGGATTGCTTCAAAATAAATCTTGAAGCCACGGGGCTCTTGATTTAGTGGATCCCTCACATCTCTGGGATTGTGCCTCTCGTACCCCCCTACTTGCAGCAGTATTTTTCCTTAATTGATTACAATCAAATTTCTTCAATTGATCCCACATCCTTCAAAGTCCACTGGCCTAAAGACTAATCCTCCTGAGCTACTGCCTTTCACACAAACCTCAGGTGGGTTTCCAATCTGATCTGATTACCAGACCCTCAATATTCACCATCTTCCATCATATTTATCATACTTGCTTCATTTCCTAGGAGAAAGGATCTGATTCATTAAAAATTATATGCTCCATTTAAGCAGGTTTTCTGCATACTTTACCCGGGAAAAAATGCTGAATGCATTTTTTTCCACATAAAAGTATGCCTTTTTTGTGATTTATCAACCTTTTATGCCCTGCCTATCAGAAACTGCCTCCCAGCCACGTACCCCAGTGGTACAGAACTCCTGGAAAGGGTGATAACAGGCGTTTCCAGCTCCCAGCTCAGAAACCACAAGGATTTCAGACAGAACAAATGCCACGTGCTTTTACCCTTTATGATATTTTTGTGGTTTTATTCAAGCACCATCATTCACTTGAATTCCCTGGAACGGTTTAATTCACACTAAATTCCATCTCAGTTTTGAAAGAGTATTTGTGGGTCAGATGCAATGCAAATACAATGGGGGCTGGGGTGGGTTTTTCTGCAGAAGCAGAGATTTCCACATTACTGTAATTTCTCCCTCTTTATTACTTTGGAGATTTAAGTGATCATTTGCCGTTAGCCATGCCACAGTTAAGGATGGAAACTTTTAATAACATCCAGGATGGAATTCACTCCTGGGCACAGAGCTCAAACAAGGCTCTGGTCCACCTGAAGCCTTCAGGATGGAGTTTACATAGTCAGGCACCTTTTTACAACCTCTTCATAATTTGACAAATTTCAGAGCTGAGAGGAAAAAGCCTTTTGCACACTCACCTCCTGAAACTGCCTCTTCCTTTTGTTCCCTTTTCCGTGTGGGGGGAGGTTGTGAAGGGGAGTTAGAAAGGGGTGAAAAAGTGGCAGGAGGCTGATGATCCAAAGGAATAAGAAAAGGCTGTTCTCTCTCAGCACACAGCTCTTTTCCCAGGATCCCCGAGGTTGGAAAAGCCCTCCCAGCCCATCGAGTCCAAGCTGTGCCCCATTCCCACCTTGTCCCCAGCCCAGAGTTCTGAGTGCCACCTCCAGGCCTTCCTGGGACACCTCCAGGGATGGGGACTCCAATCCTCCCTGGGCAGAGATTCACCTGTAGTTCAAACCAAACACATCCAGGATGTCCCCAGAATTCTCCACCACGGACTGTCTACATGTGTGTCATGTGAAAGAAAGCACCTCTAATGAAATATCAGGAGGATGAAACGCAGGGAACAAAGGACAGTTTTAGCACCACTCTTCACACAAATCTCAACAGATATTCCTCAGCCAGCACAAAGCTCCTGGTCTGCTGGAACGGGTCCTTGCCTGTGGCAGGGGGTTGGAACAGGATGAGTTTTAAGGTCCCTTCAACCCAGGCCAGTCTGGGATTCCGTTGCTCGTGACATTTAGACCGGGCTTCAGACCAGGGCAGCTAAACCAAACCTTTCCTTCCTCATTATCCAGCACAAGAGTCTGCCTCGAGCTTCTTTAAGGAGAAAAATTGTCTTTTTCCTGCAATTTAAAGTCAGCTTCCGCCAGAAAAAAACACCAAATTCAGGCTATTTGCTTGCAATGTCAGGGGCAGTGATTCCACAACCCCTTTTGTGCTGCCTCCATCTGTTATCCAACATAACCACGACTGAGCCCTCGGGGCCGGGGGTGCCCTGGCAGAGGACGGTCCCTCACCAGCCTCGGCTGGGATGTGGGAGGGGGAACGGGAGAATCTCATCCCTGTGGATGTCAGGGAGCCTTACAGGCAGAACGAGACAGTGCCCAAGGAATGCACAGATCCGTGGGGAAATGTCTCTATGGGAGCAGATGAGAAATTGTCATGAAGCGCGCCGGGGCCGCGGCGCAGCTGAACACCAGTCGTCTGCACGAGAACAGGGGCTCAAGCTGTTCTTTAACTTTCACTCCCGAGCTCCATTTTGAACTCAGTAATTATACAACACGAGAAGTTGGCAGTTCACACGGAGAACAGATTTAGCTGCTGACAAAACGCTACTGTTCACCAAAGTTCAAGCAGTCAGAGCTGCAGTCGTCCTCCGGGGCTCTCCTCGCAGGGCTGTGGGCATGGCTTGCAGCGGAGCCCAGGGAAAGGTGTCCCTGCCATCAGATGGGCTTTAAGGTCCCTTCCAACCCAAAACATGCTGGGATTCTGCTCCTCAGGCCAGAGAAAACAAAACACAGCCATGACAAACTGTGCGGAACTTTTCTGCTGTATCAAACAAAACTGTAAAAATGACCAGTTTCAGTTCTCTGTGGAATAAACAGAGAAAACCCACACTGCAACCCAAGCTCAACTCACCTTTGATCAGGCTGCTCTTAAATCAGAACTAGAGCAAAGCTATCGCAGACAAAGGTTTTCCCTGTTTTGCTAAAACTTACTCACAGCTTCACCTCAAGGTGCCTTTTGCTACTGGCTGCACAGAGTTTCTTCTAATTATTTATTATTTATTAACTGACTCTCTCTGGGTTTGGGAGGCCACACTTCCAACCCCACACACTCACAGAATCCCAGAACAGTTTGTGTTGGGAGGAACACTAAATCCCATCCAGTTCCACCCCTGCCATGGCAGGGACACCTTCCACTGTCCCAGGGTGCTCCAAGCCCCGTCCAGCCTGGCCTTGGGCACTGCCAGGACAATTCCCACAGCTGGTCACAGCACCCACTGGTGCCACAACCTCAACCTGAATTTCATGAAATGGTTCCAGCAATGACAGCACAGAAACTCCTCTGCCAGACACAAACACCTCCACGTGCAGGTGCCACAATGAGCTCTCAGTTCTGTGTGCAATTAGCAGGTACTTCTTGATTATTTTATGAAAAGTTACATTTTGTTAAAACTACGAATTGAATTTGCAGCATTTCCCTCCTCTCAGCTTCAAATGCTCCTTTTGTGCATGTTTTCCCCTTATTTTACTATCCAGACTTTTAATGTCCCCATAGGAGTAGTTCACAGCTTTGTAAGCATTCCCAGTGTTCCTACAATTCCGTTTGCCAAGAATCTCATGCTGGAAAACATCTCTATGCTGACACCATTTCAGTCACATTCGCTCTTGGTCTGCATTGCTCTGCACACACAGCTTTCTGCATTTTCATGCTTTGTATTAGACATTGGATATAAACCAGTTGGTAGAAAACATTTGATTACCTTTAAATGAGAGAAAGAAGCCACTTCAATATTCCCAGTAAGTTTCCCTCCCTCATGCACAAGGCAGCATCCCTCCCAGCCAGGCCATGGCAGCAGGATTAAATTATCCAGTGTTTGCTGGGAGAAGTGCCTCCAACAAGGAATAGAACTCTGGGTGGGAGAAACACAAGGAGATTCAGAGATTAGAAGGCCTAATGGAGTTTGGAGGGGCTGCATTTTGAATCTATCAAACCCTGACATTTGAGGGAGCTTTATATTTTCCTTTAAGAGTAGTGCAGACCCCAGTGAATTATATAATGGAATATGTCTCCCCAATGTAATCAAAGTTGACCTAACAGATTTGTCTTTCTGCTGATACAATCTACTGAAAATCTTTAAGGAAATCAGAACTGGATTCAAACAACAAAGTGGAAAAAATCACTTCTTAAATATAAAACAGGCCTGGAGAAAGCAATTTCTACCAATTAGAAATACTGTAATCATAGAATCATGGAAAACCCTCTGAGACCATGGAGTCCAACCATCCCCCAGCACTGCCCAGGTGCCACATCCACAGGGCTTTGAAATCCCTGCAGGGGTGGGGACTGCAGCCTGTGGCCAGGGCTAGACAGCCCTTTCCAGGAAGGAATTCCCAAAAATTCCACCTGAGCCTACCCTGGGAGAAGTCAATTTCTGTCACTGCCTGTATTACTCAGGAGCCTCCAATAATCCCTGGGGATGGGACACCCAGAGGCAGACACCACCACGCCTGGAAAACAGTAGCACGTACCTGAACATTCCAGGGAATGCTGAACAAACACATCCAGTTTAAAACAAAAAAAAATTGTATTGATTAGGCTTGAGGAAAGGACTCCTTTCTCATCCAGAGGAACAAAAGGAAAGGACTTCAGGCTTGCCTTATAAATGCATTTCAAGAAGCATTTTTCTACATCTATGCCAAAGGAAATGGCTCTGAATTGGTACAATATTAAATTGGTTTTATTAAATCCTTCAATATGAAAACATGCGAATTATTTTCCCCCCAAATGTTTTAATCACACTTTGAGTGAAGTTTACGTGTTGCTAAAAAAATCTCAATTTTAGGATTGCTGTTAATTGAAGAAGGTAACGCTGATTTCTATGAAGTTAAGAGCAAGGAGTAAAATTCTAAAAATCAAAATTTCTCTTGGCAAGCAACTGAGAAGAACCTGAATCCAAAGGCAGAGCCACTGCTGGTCTCTGAACACACACAATAAAACCAGTCAGATTCCATTTGTTAAAACATGTGATTCAATTAATTTTGCCATCTTTACTGAATAATTCACTTGATGAATCAATTCTCCTGGTAAATAAGCACTTCTACATCCCATTGACCTCTGTGTGGGCAAAACTGATTTTTCTCTTGGCATTGCTGTTCTTTGGGGCCAGGAGAGAAGGTGGCTGGGTTAGGGGGCAAATCCAGAGGAAACACAGAAGAGTCCCTGGCATAGATGGACCCAGCTCTGCCCAAGGCAGCCCCTTTCCAGGGGGAAGGGGACCAGGAGAAGGTTCAAGCCAAGCCCAGCAGATGAACAGCCCTAGGGAATAACCCCTGGAAAACCCCACATTCACTCCTACCAGCACTGGGGATGATGACGCACTTGGGTACTTTTCCCTCCTTTGGTTACCTCCCAAGAGCCCCTTGGCCATTGAATAGGATATGGGAACTCTTAAGGACAATTTTTTATTTAGCCAGTTCTATGACTAGTGAAAAATGTTATAACATTTTTAAAATCGAGGCTTTCCAGTAAGCACCTCCAATTTCCTTAAAATGTTTGCCGTGGAACCTTTATCTCGGAGAAAAGCTAAACATAAGGATACAGAGACAGAGAGGAGATATTCCTGCATCTATTTGAAGAAATCTCATCCATAAAGAAACAAATTGCCATGGTAATTATCACTCCCTTACTTGTAATTGTAGGAATAACCGTACATGGGTTATACATATGGACCGCTCTCATCCCGCGTGCGTTAATTCTCCCTGGAAAGAAATGATCTTTTATGGAGCAGAAGCATTAAATGTGTTCTGGCAGCGGGGAGCACTGGCTGGGCGAGGTGCTGTGCCACAGAGCCAGCCGTGCCCGCGGGTGGAGGCGCTCCTGGGGCGCTGCAGGGCGGCCTCACCCCTCACTAACCCTCCCAGGAACACCAATTCCACGTTCCCTGAGCATTGCCTGTGTGTGTGCTCCAGGACCCTGTCAGAGGCACAGGAGTGTGCCCAGTGCCCACCAGGCTTCCTCCCAAAACTCCCAAACAAGCAGGGGCTGCTCTACGGGCACCATGAATTATTTCAGTATCAAGGGGGTGAGTGCATCTGCCGTGGTTTGGGTTGTGGGGTTTTGTCAAACTGTGGCAGAGCACTGTGTAAAGCTGAAACTCACATTTGCATTATAAAGCCAGACATGGATTAATATTTAGTTTCTCTAGTCACTGCAGAGAATCTCTTCTGAAAGGCCAAGGAGCCAGAGCACTCGTATTCCTGGTCCAATTAGTCACTGGGAATAAATCATCAAATTCTGCTGAACAGTGAGCAGGGACCTTTTGGGAATAACAACTCTCTGCCCACTCACCTGCTCTTCAAACCCAGCAGGTGAGACCCATAAGCCCAGTCCTACCTGGCTACCCCATCCCTGGAAGTGCCCAAGGCCAGGTTGGACTGGGTTTGGAGCAACCTGGGACAGTGGAAGGTGTCCCTGTCCATAAAAAAAAAATCCAAACAAAAAATACACAAAGCCACACACAAAAAACCCCCACAAAAATAACAAATAGCCTCGTTTTTAAATCTCTCTCCTTTTCTACTGAGATAAAGGAGGTGGCCACCCCATACATTTGCCAGTCCAAGTAGTGCAGGAATATTTTAACTCACTGCTCCGACAGTTCCACCACTGAAATGTTCCACAGGAATCTCACCTCCAAACCCCTGGGCCCCAGCCCTGTCTGTGCAGAGAGCCTTACCTGCCTTCTCAGCTTCAAAATTCAGCTCCTCAGAAGTATTTTTTTTGTGAGTTGCGTTTAACTGTTTTTGACTCATGGATGTTTCCAGCAACTGCCCTTTGGAAACCTGGAGCTGGAATCTCTCATTAGTCAGATTTTTCTGCCTTCTGCAGGGAGCAGAAATTGCTGCTGCAAAATTATTTACGAATACTGAAAAAAAGACATGGATTTCACACACGGCATCAAAACCAGAGGATTTTCATCACAAGTACTGCAAATAGATCCTGGGTTGGAGAGCAGTGCTGCACCTGCAGCAGGAGTGTGGTGGGGCTTTTTTATCAGCCCTGTTCTCCATGTGCAAGGAATAGAGATATTGGAAATATCCTATGCTGTGCACTCATCCTGCCTTTTACTCCCAATACTTGTACATGTGTGAGGAAAACACAACCTTTTCTTAGAAGTTTTTTCTCAGATTTTTGGCCTCAAGTTTACATTTTTTTAAAAAGGGGGCCCTATTCCTATTAATAAATGCAATTAAACTACAAACTAGAATGTTAATTCTGGCTTGTAGTGCTCCCTAATCAGTTCTTTTCCTCCACAGCTACAGGACGAGGCTCTGTCCTTCTAGAGAAGGTGTCTGAGATCCCACAGATTCCACCACCAGTGGCCTTAACCCCACACCCCCCTGAAAGCTTCACACGCGTCCCTGAGCAGTGCCACTCTCGAGCACCAAACCCGCAAATTATCGTTAACAGAGAGTCTTAATTGCGTTTCGCGTCTGAGTCACAAACGTCTGTCCCGTTCTGTCCAGGAGGGAGCAGCCGAAGGAGAGGGGTCCGTCCTTGTGCCCCGGGGCCCCCTCGCTCCGGGACACGCGGCCCTTTCCCCACTAACGCTCCAGGAACCCCGGCTCCCCGGGTTTTGTGCTCCTCAGGGCACGTTCCAGATACTGTTTTTAAAGCTCCCCACAGCCCCCGAGGAGGTGACTCAGATCCGATCCGGTGTGACAGGTAAAGGGCACGGCGGAGGGAAGGCTCCTGCTCCAGGGGACGTGCTCGGGATGTGCAGCACCCTTTCTGTGCCGGGCACCGTGTCCGAGCACTCCTCACTCTGAGCAGCTAAAATCGCCCCTTTATGATGAGGTAAAGCACCCCCTCGCCCTGTCTGTGCTTTCCTCCTCGCTGATGCCGTGCAGAGCCACAGCAGGAATGGCAAACCAGGGAACAAAGAGTGCCGCAGATTTCCTTTTGCAATAGGGGGAATAATGCTCTTAATAATAGAATAAATAATGCTCTTAAAAACAAACCCCTTTGTATAAAAACTCAAGCACTTCGTAGCAACTACAAGAAAGCCTACAAACATGTGGACATTTAAAAAAACCCCTTCTGCTTGTTCATGGACCCCATCAGGAGGAAAAGTTTACATTTCATGAACTGCAAGCATAATAACACGTGAAACTTCCGAATCCTTAATGGCAGAGGGCTCTGTGTGTCACAGAATGATTTGGGTTGGGAGGGACTGCAGAGCTCTTCTCTTCCAAAGCCCTGCCCTGGGGGCAGGGACACCTTCACCGGGGCAGGTGCATCTCCTCCTGGAAACCAGGCACCTCCCTGGCACATCTGGCCACAGGCACCGACAGCCTCTACCCACTCTTAAAAGAAAAGATTTCATCAATTTGCTTTAAAAGTTGCATTTTGATCTGTATAATGGGCTTTGTACTTAATATAACTCTCAGAAAACGCCACGAGGCTGTTCTGTGCCAGACAATGCCATTGGGCTCAGCAGGGTTTCTGCAGTCACACTCACAGGAAGAAAAATGCTGTAAATAGTACGTTACAGGCGTCTATTTCGAGATGCATGAGGTTAGAAAGTACAAAAAACTATTACTGCAATAATTTCTACTTCTCCAATTCCATCTAAAAATCTCAAAACTTGCTGCTCGGCCTTTGCAAGGCTCGTGTTTGTGTTCCAATTTTTCCCACATATTTGATGACGACTGTTTTTACCAGCAGAGCGGCCAGACTCCCTTACGGAGCGATTACACAAGGAATTAATTATAGGAAAAGCAGATGAGAGCAGCACTGAAAATAACTCGAGGTCACATTTATGCCGTGTATTAACTTTACATAATCAAACTCGGTTCGGAGTTGAAATATGCCCAAAAAGAACCCTCCAGAGGGAACCCAGCCCCAGCCACTCCTCTGGTGTCCATTGGCAGGGCATGAGGCTCCAGTGGGTTTTGCTCAAGATCCCACCAGTGAAGAACTTCAAGAAGCAGAGGAAGTTTTCCAAACCTGAAGATTTGCACTTTGTCTTGGAGGAAACCTTGTCTATCTTTTAATTAGAGCTCTCCAAGTCACCAAAGCCTATCCCCCTTTTAATTGCAGCCTTTTAAATCAAGGAGCCCTTCCCATTTCAGCTCTCATTTTTCCAAATATTTCCCAAACTGTGGGATGAATCCCTTGCTATCCCAAAGCAGGGAGATGCTGTTTAAAACAGCCCCAGTGCTGTTCAGAGTTCTCCTGACAGAACAGCCTCACGCTGAGTTTTACATCAGTTCATAGAAATGACAGATGGAAAGACATTTAATTTACCCCACTCAAACAAGGGCCACTTCTTCAGGCCTCCTCACGCAGCAAGAGGAGCCCAGACCCTGCCAGAGCTGACAGGCTCAGACTCAGTGGCCGGGTGTCCCTCACATCCCCAGCCTTATCCAAACACCTCAGCATCCCAGGGAAAGGGAGTGAAGGGCTGATGGACACAGCAGGAGCTGCAGGCAGAGCGGGGCCGTCTGCACAGCAATCCTGCTGATTCCTCCAAACAGTCACTTGAACATAAACAAATAAGAATAGGAAATTCTCCTGATGGATGAGAGTCCAGAGGAGGCCACAGAGATGCTCCCAGGGCTGGAGCCCTTCTGGAGCCAGGCTGGGAGAGCTGGGAATGTTCAGCTAGAGAAGGGAAGGATCCAGGGAGAGCTCAGAGCCCCTTCCAGGGCCTAAAAGGGCTCCAGGAGAGCTGGAGAGGGACTGGGGACAAGGGATGGAGGGACAGGACACAGGGAATGGCTTCCACTGCCAGAGGGCAGGGATGGATGGGAGATTGGGAATTGGGAATTCCTGGCTGGGAGGGTAAGGAGGCCCTGGCACAGGGTGCCCGGAGAAGCTGTGGCTGCCCCTGGATCCCTGGCAGTGCCCAAGGCCAGGCTGGACACTGGGGCTGGGAGCAGCCTGGGACAGTGGAAGATGTCCCTGCCCATGGAACTGGAGGGTTCCTTCCAACCCAAACCGTTCTGGGAGTCTCTGGAAGAGAAGTAGATCAGAAACATCCCTGCGTGCTGAGTTCCCAGCCCCTGGAACACGAGGCAGTGAGCAGTCAGTGCCCCCAGCCTGGCACATCCCTTCTGCTCCCTGCCCTCACACCCAGCTGAGCTCCTCTGGGTGAAGCCATCGAGGCTGGGCTGTGCAGGTTTAGCCTCTGTGCATTCTTTTGCTTTGGGGGTTTTGATTTTTTTAATTGAGTCTCTAATATTTTGTGTTCACTTGTGCCCAAATCCAGAGGCATTCAGAGCTCAGCTCACCACCAAAGCCAAAGCAGCTGGGTTTCATAAACATTTACTGCTGCCACTTACGTTGATGAGGGTTTTCTCCTTCTACAGCTTTTTTTTTTCCCCCCTAAAATGTTGATGTTTTGCACTGCTCTAAATCAGGAAAATGTAAGGACTTTTCTAGTGCTATTTGTGGATTTTATATTTCCCCCTACACCAGTCTCCGGTGGGAATCTCTAATTTTCCTTTTGGAAATCAGGCACATCTAGAGGCAAGGCAGAGGAATGCCACATGGTAAACTTAAATACAGATGTGCTCTCCCAACACCCGAAATTAAGCCATTGTTATTACACCATTCAAGGAATGCAATGACTCCTAACCATAATTTAGCTAAGATCAAGTGTAAAATCTGTTTAATAACACCCAATACATCCTCTATCCTGGAGATTATATCCTGCATTTGCAGGGCATTGACTCCGTAATCTAACAGGTCTTTTCCATCTCTGACTTCTATTAGCCTATGAATTATAACAAAAGGACCATTAGGCAAACCATAATTGTGGAAACAGCCTCTGACACGTGAGACTAACTCCTGCCATGGCAGGGAAAACTAAAATTAAAACACAGACAGACAATTGAAAGGAAAGCATTCCCTTTATCCAAGTGTTAACTCACTCGATTAAAATCAGGAAACAAAACTCAGTAAGTCACAGAAAAGGCATTTTTTTCCTCCTCATCTCTTTAGAGAAAAGACTTGGTTTGGGCAGCACAGCAAGTGCTGGTTTGTCCCTGCAGGAGGGATGGGACTGGGGGGTTATTCGGGATATTTTCCTCATCTGCTGCCTCTACCCAACCCAACTTATCCTGCGCCCTGGAGCCACTTCTGCCAAGAAAAGTCACATCTTCCAATGAGCTTCACCTGGGGAAGCATAGAACAACAAAGCAACCCACAAGGCTCAGGGAAGGCAGAAAGCATCCAGCCGAGGCTGCCTGGGAAGGGGCTGGGAAGCACAGCCATCCTCCAGCAGCTCTGGCTAGCACACATTCCTGCAAAGGTCATCGGCTCTGCAAACACCTCAGAGGGAAAGAGGAGTTCGCAGATGAAGTCACACACTCCGGCACACGCACAGGGAATGCAGAGTGCACGGAGCCCGGCCAAGGGGAGCAGCAGGATCCACATCAGCTCCCTGCTGCAGGGCTGGCAGAGGTGTCCCAGCTGCCCTGGCTGCCTGGCACTGGGCAGGCTCAGCTCTGCTCTGCCCCGGGAGCTGCAGGGCCAGGCAGAAGGGCTGCCGGCATGGAGGGGTTGTTCCTCCCCAGCATCCATCCTCCCCTAAACTCTGCCATCCCACCCTCCTGGGCACGGCAGGGACGTGGTGTCCAGCTAACACTGACCAAAGGCCCCAGATCCATACCGGGGGTGTGAATAGCTGAGGCAATTCCAGCAACATTCCCTGGGCACGGAGCCTCCTCGTGCCAGAGCCCCGTGCCAAGGCCTGGGTGCTGTGCTTGTGGCAGCTGTGCTGCTCCCCAGCTGCATAGACTGAACCCCACAACCAAGGCCAGGGACACCCCACGAGGTCACGCAGGTCCCATCCCAGCAGGACGTCACCCTGTGCTCAGAGAGGGGTTGGAGGAGCACGTCATGCCTTGGGACCAGCAGAGCACCTCCGGCACTGGATGAGCCAGTCCCAATGCCTTCCTGACAAAAATCACAGCTTTCAGCTCTCCATAGCATTTCTCCAGCTTAATTAAGAAATACTTTTCACATGACCAACTGCTCCTTTTTTCCATTACTTCTAACACAACTGTTTATGCAAAACACACTCATTAAAGACAGTTCTGCAGCATCATCTCTTCACGCTGCTATCTGCAACAGAAAGCAGGGGCTGATCCCTTACCTTTGCTCATCCTCCTGCTTCCAAGGAGCCAGGCTGGAGGAGCTGCGAACTGGAGCCAAGCCCATGGATCCATGTGCTGCACCAGGCTCTCGCACAGCTGTGCTCTGCACCATGGAGCAGACTTACAACACATCTGCTCGCCGCTCCCAGCCCTCGGCGGCGCAGGGCTGCCAATTGTGCCTCGCCGTGCCAAACCGGGTGGCAGAGAGGGCTGATTATTATTTACGGAACAGAGGGATATCCAGTAGGGATTAGGAGGACTCTCAAGATCACTTCTGTTTGCAACTTGAGCGGGGTTTGAAAATGGGTCTTTTCAAATGGCAGCGAGTAAAATTATACATTTCTGCCACAGCATGCTTGGAGCCACATTAACACTTTCATTTAAAAATCAGTTTTCCGAGGGGTTTAGGAGCTGGCAGCAAGTGCTCTCCATGAGCTAGAAGCGGCCGCACCTGGATTGTTTTTCTCATTAAAGTCAGATCCTGAGGAATACCCATGCAAAGAGCCTGTTGGCCAAACAGAATCCATGGAGAAGCACACAGCAAAGTCCACTTGAGTCCAACAGGGCAGTGTCACCACTGACGGCTGTGACACCCTCACTGCCATCACTGCAGAGCCTCTGGCTCGGGCAAACAGGCAGGAGCAGTGCAGGAAACAATCCTGCAGGGGCAGGAGAGACAGTGGGAGCTCACCAGGGAGTGAACATTGCTGCTCTCCCAAGCACAGGCACCCCAGAACTGCCCAGCCCTGGTTCCGCGCTGCTCCCAGTGCCCTCTTCACCTCAGAGCACATTCCCACTGCTCATTTCAGACAATCAGTAGGTTTGGAAAAGACTGTTAGGGCTGGAAAAGTGCCCCCATCCTGCCCCTTTTTAATTCCTCTTTCAAATAGGATTTCGTGGGACACTGTTTCAGAATTGCCAGCATGTTCTCATCTGCACTCCCAGCTCTGAGCTGTAATTCATTCTGGAGCAGTGTGAGTCATGAGATGGCATCTTCTGCACCAAAAGAAGCAGCTCCTGTTTTATTCTTCCTTTTTCCTGAAGGAAGATATCCACAGTAGTAATCCCTATTAAATATTTGCTTAATTTGGGAAGGACCTGGGGCCAGACGTATAAAACCAGTATTCCTTCCTGGAAGCACAGACTCCAGCACAAACATGTGGGGATGTTCTCAGGGCTTGTACATCCTCTGATCCCTACAGAAAATAAACCTGCTCCAGGTTTCCATGGCACAGGTATTCCTGAGACTACAATACCACCGGTTTCTCTTCAGCCCCAGGTTTACTGAACCTGCAACTTTCTCCCCTAAGATGTCTCCAAAGGCAGGGAGCAGATGTTTGGAATTCATTTCAGCACCACCTCACTAATAGCAGGAACTTTTTCCTGGTAACTTTGTCATTAAATTGCATTTTGTTTGCCAATCCCTTAAAAATACAGCTCTAACCCAAATATATTTTATGGAATATGCGTTTCTCATCATGGCCCTGCTGCTCACTTACAGATGAGGAAAGCATTGTGAACACACAAAATGTATTTGTTTTTAGCAGGAAATACAACGAAACAAAAATGTAACAGCTCTTTCAGTTCTGTAAGTTTCACCTTCAGGAATTAGCACTTTCATCTTCAAGAATCATTTCTGCAGAGGTTTTCAGGAGAAAAGACATTAGCATGTGACTTGAAAATAATTTGTAATAGGCCAAACTGTGTTTTATTGTCCTTCTTTGTGCTGTTACACAGGAGATTAATCATGATATAAATATAATGAATATAGGAATTAGGGGTGCTATTCTTTGGGACCCTCAATCATTCACATTTTATAAGTATTTATATAAAAAGTTGTGCTGCTGTGCTGACCAACCCTAGTTTCAGCAGTTTGTTGATGCCTTATACTCACACACCTAAGGCTGCAAAACTCATGACCGGATACTGGAAGTCACATCAGTCAAAAATCATGTCCATTCTCTTCAGACACATCCAGGGAAATACCCAATTTTACAGCAAAACAGGAAAAACCATACAATGAGAGTCGCTTAATGGCAGCTTTAGGGAAATGCTGTGTTCTGAAAATATGAGAGTCCCGAACCATCAGTAAGTACCTGCAGACACAAGCCCCCAAAGCACCCTGAGTGCAGGAGCAGCCGGTCCTGGTTCCATGGACCCAGCAGATTCCTGCTCTTCCACCTCTGTGTTTGCCATTTCTAACAACAGCAGAGTAAAGCTGTCAAAACTGAGGATCCCAAACTTCTTAAATGGCTATGAAAGGCAATTACCCAACCATTTAACAATGGCACAGCTGCTACAGAAAGGACTCTTAGAATCATGGAGTCACAAAATCCCGGTGGTTTGGGTTGGAAGGGACCTTTATCTCAGTACACTGTCCCAGGGTGCTCCAAGCCCATCCAGTCTGGCCTGGAACACTTCCAGGGATCCAGGGGCAGCCACCGCTTCTCTGCAGCCTGGCAGCGAGCAACTAGAGATTCAGACAGGAGACACATTTGTGACCTGCGCAAAGCAGGACAGTGTGGAAGAGAACAGGGTTCAGCAGCAATCCTGCGGGAATGCCGTGCGTGCTCGGGAGGAGCAGCGCCTGTTGCTGCAGGTTCCACACCCTGCAGAGCCATCCCTGCAGCGCAGTGCCCGTGTCCCCTGCCCTGGGCACCCGCGTGGGCTCTGGCCCCGCCGCCCCAGGCCAGGGCCCGTCTGGGCTGCAGCCCCCTGCCCTCCCCGCGGCCCCACTCCGCCTGCCAGGCCAGAGCCAGCACAGCCAGGTGGAAATTCAGGTTGTGCTGCTGCTGTGAGCAGCAAACCCATCTCTGACGGCGGCTGTGCTCCCACTCGGTGACCTGAGCCCATCCCTGGCTGGCGGTGACGTTCCCTCCCCAGAGCCCGAACATTTCCGGAGGGGCTGAGGGCGCCCGCTCTCCTCCCACAGCTGAGCTCCGCAGCCTCGGCCTTTTAAGTTTAGCTCCAGAGCTTGTCGCTTCCCTTTATTTCTCTGTGAAGCAGCTGGAGGGGGTCTGGGGCTCAGGTAGGTCCCCTCCCTGCTCCCGGAGCCGAGCCAGCGCCGCGGGCCCGGCCTGTCCCCGCCGAACGGCACCGGCACCGCCCGGGACCGGCGCCGGGCACCGGCACAGCACTGGCCCTGCCCCAGCACCCCGACCCTGCACAGCCCAGCCACGCTCACAAGTGGCTTTGGAGGACGGGAACTCACAGAAAAGACTTTTTGCTCTTTGTTCTATCCCTGTGTCACAGCTCGGTGTCATTGTCTGCAGTTCTGACTGGGGTGCTGCAGTTCACTGCATCGTTTGCATGGAACATTAAAATGATAGAATAATTAAAAATTTGGAGTTTTCTTTGTAGCGAACCAAATTAGTCAAGAAAAAAGAGTGAAGTAATGTTATTTAATGTTTATTAATACACACATGTCCCTGTGCCTTCAATAAGACACCCAACAAGCATTAAAAGCTGGGTTTGCTGGTGCTGTAGAACAGATCCACCCTATCAAAGCCATTAATTCAGCCTCAGCATCAGCCCAGCACACACAGCAACAACCAGGGCCTGCCAAAAGCCCACCCCAGTGACCTCCACAGCTGCAGGCAGGGGCACCAAGCTCCAGTTCCCCAAGGGGGTTACACAGAAAAGCTGAGTGTTCACACACAAAACTTGATTAAACATCACTTCTCCTAAACAGAAACGTTCATCTGAATTAAACTCTTCCACCTCATGAAAGCAGCTCAGTTGTAAATGAGGAAGCTGAGGAGGAAAGGGTGAAGTGACCAAAACACCTGAATTTTACTATCGAAAATCTCATCTTAATGATGGTCCCAAATTACAAATGAGATTTGGTTTCTTACAGAAAACTATAAAGGTTTGAATAAAAATTAGAAATTCTCCGACTAGACAAGAGGCCTGTTCAATGAGACGTGCAGTTTACACTGGTCCAAAAGCAGCTTTGTCTCAGCCTGGCACCTTCCCCATGGTGCAGCAAACATCACACCAGGAACTGCAGCCACCCCAAACCTCCTCCCTGGCTCCCGGAGCACTGCCTTGCTCATGTTCTAACAAACCAAACCCGTTCCTACCGCACCTGCACCAAGCTCCAGCTGTGCAGGCAGCCCTCACCCTCAGAGCCTCACGATCTGCAGGCCGGACAGGCTGCTTTGGAAGGAGAACACCAATCACCTGTCTTGCCCAAACGAGCTCTCCTGGCCATCCCTGCACCCCATTAAAATGCAATAATGCCACTGTTTTGATAGGCACATTCTTTGAAATAAGATAAATTTAAAAAACCAGAAGCTTGAGCTTCTCCACACATCCACCCACGTGCCTCCAACCCACCACACCAGAGACAGAAACTATTGACTGCTAAAACACGGCAGCAGAGACAGGAGGAAATCAGGAAAACAGAGAAAGCATACCATATAGAAAATGTCAAATATGTCAAAACATTCATGAATACCAACATCTCCCTCTGCACCATCCCCAGCTGCAGAGGTTACTTAGGGCTAACGTTTCAGCAAGTGCAGATTATGCAGCGCAGGGTTTACTTATACATAAAAAATCAGCTACAGGTGCATCCAAGGTGCTTTTTGCATGCAGCCAGTCCGGGGATTTCTCCCACTAAAGAAAAGTCAGGAGGGAAAATCACATAAAACACGAATTTCCCAGCTCTGACCACCCCAGACGTAAATTCCTCCTGGCTGCTCACGGTGCCCGTGACACACACAATGAGGATAATTAGGGACAGGACTGAAAGCAACTGTTGCCGGTTGCATTCCCAAACCAATAAAGCTCCCACACGGGGCCATGCCTGCAGCAATTCATCTCCAGGAAAGGCGGATTCAGAATACGGAGCAACACCTCCTCGGTCTCAAGTCACCGGCTGGGAATTCTATCAGCCCAGTTTGGTGGCACTCAACACACCCAGGACAACATCGCATCACCCAGGCCCTCTGAAAAACGCAGCTGAAATTAAATGTCACCAGAGGAATACGATGGGCTGTGTAAGCAGCAAACACCTGACCTGAATTCACCCCCCGTTTGTTTGTCACATTTGGAAATCTTGGCATATTTGGGGAAAATTTTGCCTTGGTGTAACCTCCTCATCCACCCAGAGCAGGAAGAGAAAGGTGCCCAGCTCTGAAGAGGAACAGAGACCCTCCCCTGCCTGGGCTTCACTGGGAACACCAATGTGACTTTCAGACAAAGCAAACAGACTCCATTCTCACACCTCGGTGCATCAGAGGAGCAACTCCACAGAAAACAGGGTAATTGTATGAGCAAAATAAAAAGTTAGGTTCAAATGAGCCCAGTAGGTTGGTAAGGAACTACAAAAGCTGAAATTCCGAGGGAACAAGCCAGGATGGGTCTGGCTGCTCCTCACATGAGCCCAGCAGAACGAGCAGTAACACATTCCAGCAGCAGCACAGGGGTAAAATAATTAAGATAGCTATTGATCTGGAATATTACAAGCCTGGAGAAGTGAAATCTTTTAATAAATCCTCCCATTGATACCACCAGTTAAAAATTATTCCTTCAGCTCCATATTCTGCATTGAGCTCCCACTCCAAACATTTTTCTGAACATCTCTATAGAGTGCTCAGCCTTTCTCCCTCGCTTTCCTGCCTCGCCAGAGCCTGCAGAGCCCGGCAAGCAGGAGCCCGGGGAGCTCCGAGGCTCCGGCAGCGCTCCCCTCTCCAGCCTGCCCCCAGAGCCAGCCCCGAGCCCTGGCAGCCCTCCCCGCTGCGTTCCCTGCCCGAGCCCACCTCGGTGCCGTGTCGGGGTGGGCAGGTCCCTGCAGCCTCCGCTCCGTGCTCGGCTCCTCCGCACGCTCACCCAGCGAGCGGCGGCCGGGACAGCAGCGCTCCCGGGGCTTGGGGAAGCCTGCGGCAAGGGGAGGTGACCCGGGGAAAAGACGAGGCAGGTGTGAAATGGCCGCCCGGGAAGGATAAATTCTGCTTTCCCCAGGTGCAGAGAGTTAAACCTGTTAGAAAAGTTACTGCAAAAGACGCTGAGGAAAGTGGAAGCAGCTGGTTTCTGGGAGTGATTGGGAGCAGCTGGGGGGATATTTAGAGGGGGATCGAGTTGTTAAATACTTTCTATAAACAGGTTTTTATTTTTCTTTTGCATTTTAAACCCCTTCCGTAGTACAGACGTTTACACTTCCATATCTATTTACACACTTTTAGGGAATGCCTCTGTTCTCTGTATGTACTCAGGGATAGCTGTATTCCATATGCACTATTCAGGTTAAAGTCACACCGACTCCAGCCCCGTGCCCGTGGCAATCCCAGGCTCAAGACCCCGCTCGGCAGGAGTTAGGCAGCACCTGCCTCTGCCCCAGCCCCGCTCCTTGCCCCCCACAACACCCGCCTGCCGCGGCGCCGACTTTTATTCCTTCTTACAACTCTTTATTTTAGGAATTTTTCGCTTGACCGAGCCGCAAAGCCGCTTCTCCGGCAAACCGGGTGCTCGGGGCTTGCCCGCACCGGGGGCTGCAGAGCCGCGGATCGCGGTCCCCCGGCACCCCGGGATGGGGATGCTGCACCGGGATGGGGATGCTGCACCGGGATGGGGATGCGGCCCCGGGGTGGGGATGCGGCCCCGGGGCGGGGATGCGGCCCCGGGGCGGTCCCCGCCAGCTGCGGGGAGAGGCTGCCCCTCACCCGTGTCCGCGGGGTTTCGGCTCGGGCACCGCGGGACGCGTGGCAGAGAGGAGCAAAGCCGATCCCGCGAGTGGCGTCCCCCACCCTCCCACGGGCGTTATTTTGTCTCCCCGAGGCGGGAGGCTGAGGTTCCGTCCTTCCTGGACGAACCACCGGAGTTTGGGTTCCTTCTCCCTCTCCACGCGCGGTCCCCCCGCCGGCGCATCCCATTCGTCCCGGGGGCACATCCCGGTTGCCGGCGGGGCTCGGAGCGAGGTGTCGGTGCCGCGGGGCTCCGAGGAGCGCCCCCGACCTAAAGCCCGGCAGAATCCCGAGGCTTGGGGAGCAGCGCTGTCCGGGACCCCGCACCCCGCTTTGCTCCGCGCTGCCCGTCCTGCCCCCGAGCCCCTCCGCCGCCGCGGGGGCGGGTTTGGGAATTAAATTCCTTCATTAAAGGTGTTTTCCTGACGAATCAGCCCCCCCGACAAAGGGATGCGCCTGAGCAAACGCCGGTGCGGGAGAAGGGAGGGAGGAAGGGAGGGATGTCGCAGGATGCGGGGTCCTGATGCGGGGTCTGGATGCGGCGGGGACCGAGCGTGGTAAAACCTGGGAAAGAACCAACCTCCGAGCCGCGGCTTTTCCTCCTCTTCCTCGCACGGAGCCGGCGGCGCCGAACGGGAGCGGCCCCGTCCCTCGCCGCGCCGGGATCGCCGCACAGTCAGAGGCTTTTGTCCCCTGGGTGCGGCGGGGGCTGGCGGAGGAGCTTCGCACTTCGGCAGAAAGGAGACGAAATTCGATTCGTTTACATGTTTTATTGTTGTAAACATTAAAATTGTCTTTCTCAAAGAAAGAGTTCTCGGGAGAAAAAATAATAATAATAATAATATTAATCCGCATTTCTAACTGTCGTACACCATATTAAAAAAAGGCAGCGACTTTCCCGTGTGTCAAACTGGGGTATACAAAGAAAAATACTACAGAATATGGCAATATTAAAAATATTACTCGAACATAAAATAATATATTAACCGACAATTTTTAGACATAAAAAACCAAACGGAACAAAACAAACCAAAAATTCAAAGTGCTCAGTAATTTCCAGGGAGTTATGTATAGTATAAGCACTCTGGAAACAGTCAAAAGCTGCTGCATGCAAGATCTGTTTAGCTTTAGACAACAAAATAATCAAGATATAAACTTCTTCTTTAATCAACATCAACAGTACATACAACACTTACAAACAAGGGGTGTCTGGCGGTGTTTACAAACACTATGTGTCCCTTGGGGGGATTCCAGGGGGTAACACTTGTGCCCACCTATTTTACAATTGAGAAAATGTTTGAAGCTTAGATAACTACCAGTCTTTATAAAAGCTACCAGACTACATAGTGTCTGAAATACTATTTATAGAATATAGACATTACTGAAATAGCAAGTGCCTATAACATTGTCACCCTGGAATCGTCATGCTTCCCTGGTATGGACAGATTGGGTTTTCTTTTTTTTTTTAATTGTCCTTTTTTTTTTAATTCTTTTTTTTCCAAACACATTTAGCTTTTCTTTTTTAATTTTTAAAATTGTTTTCCATGTTTCATCATAAATAGGCACAGAATAATTTTTTAAAAAGCCAAACTGCATCTGGTAAATTTACAAGCCTTCGCCTTCATTAATGCCACACCACCCACGCAACTTTTGGGGTTTGGGTATATTACAGCTTTCTTTTACAGCAGAAAACTTTAGTCTTTTGGAGGGTGAGACTTGTGGGTCACCTCAACGCTTGGTTTGTCACTGCGTGAGTCTGAGCCGTGCGCCCGGCGTCACCAGACAGGCTTGTCTTTCCAACCAGAAGTCCTTAATAATAAATTCATTTAGAAGCCGATAATAAAAAGTTTATACCATGGTATTTGTGTAGTCCATGAGCTGCGTCCATGATGCCCCCAGAGCCAAAATGCCCATCGTGTTCTGCCTGCAGGAGTTTGCAGCGCTGGCTGGGTGGGAGCTGGCACCCAGGGGTGCTGCTCTGGGCCCAGACCAGCTCCCCTTCAGGCAGGTGGAGCTTCTCCTCGGGTCAGCGGAAGCGCACGGGAAGAGTCTTAAAAAGGTAAAGTGTCCAGAAAAAGTTTGTCAATTATTGCTGGCGGTGGCACCAAATCTTCCAGTTTCAGGTAGAAAATGCGCTGCAGCCCCTGTGTGCAAAGCGTGCGGAGTTCGGGGAGCTTCCCCAAGAGTTTGGACAAATAGTTGGGGCGATTCAGCCCCCCGTTATTAAAAGTCACATGGTCTTTGAGACAATTTACAATCTTGTTCTGAAGCTCTTCCACCCTCTTGGGTTCCTTCAGCCCGTGCCTCTCTGCAAAGAGAAGGGTGCAGGACATTACGGCTCTGACAGGAGAAAGGCGGGCAGGGGAGAGGAGCGGGGCCAGGCGGGGAGGGGGACACTGACCTGTCACCATGGCCAGGGCAGCGATGCAGGAGAAGGCAGAGATATCGATGTTCATGTTTTGCAAGTTGGAGGAAAATTCCACAATGGAATCGATCCACTCCCCAAAGCCACGGACGCACTGCAACCGGTGCAGGACCACCCCGTTGCAGAAGATCAGTTTCCCCTCCACGGGGTTGGACCTGGAAGGAAGGGGACAACCCCAAAATGAACTGATGGATGAATGAGAGAGGGAGGAAAATTAGATAGAGAGAGAAAAAGGAGGAAAAGAAAGACAAAAGAGAAGAGAGAATGAGCAAAAGGAAGAAAGCGAGAAAGGCAGGGAGAGAAAGATAAAACAGAGAAGAGAGAATGAAAGAAAAAAAAACAAGAGAGAACAGGAAAGAAATAAAATAATAAGAAAGGAGATGATGGGGGAGAAAATCTAAACAACTAATTACTTGAGGAGCAATAAATGAAGGATTTAAGAGGCACCTAATTACCGAGGAGTTAATAAAATGCCGATCAGTGGACCTTGAAAGGGTCTGATTCCCGCCCGCCCCGCGCTGCCCCGACCCCCGCTCACCTGTACGCCAGCCGCAGCACGAACAGCTCCAGGAAGGCGGACTCGAAGAGCAGGTCCTGGTCCGTTTTGGGGAGGTCAGTGAAGCCGGGGATTTTTTCCGCCCACCCTCGGATGATCTCCATGGAGCCGGTCAGAAGATCGTAGAACTGCTGGATGTGCTGGGTGTCGTCACCGCTCAGCTGGTAGTCGGGGTTAGCCTGGAACTGGAAATTCATTTTAAAAAGCACTTAATGAGGTTCTCTAAAGTCTATAACCCGTGAAATTGCTCACCCCGTCCCCGGCCGAGGAGCGGGCTGGGATAACAATTAAACCTCTCTCTGACCGGTGAGGAAATTAGATGTTCCGGGGCGATTAATTCGATTAGGAACGGCGCTCCGAGGCCGCCGCTCTCCGTGCGCGGGGGGCCCGATCCCGGGGCGGCGCCGGCGGNGCCGGGCCGAGCCCCGGGCGGCCTCGCCTCTCCCCCCGCAGCAGCCGCGGGGCCGGGCCCCCCCTCCCCGGGCGGCGGCGGCGGGGTCCCTCCGCGAGCTCGGTGCCGCTTACCCGGGAATAGTCCAGGCTGGTCATAGCCGGGTTGGAGTCGACATGGGCTCTCACCAGCGCACTGATCAGACTCACCGGGGGAGAGGGGGGAGAGGGCTCCTGGGGGCTCTTCGGTTTGGACGGCAAGCGGCCCCGCCGGCCTTTTAGGCTGTCTGTGCGCACCACTGCAAGAGAGAGGGGTCAGCCCGGCGCTGGCGCCGCGGGGCGCGCCCGGACACGCGGACACACGGACACTCACCCTCCTTGACCATGCCGACGGCCAGGCACTTCTGGAAGCGGCAGTACTGGCAGCGATTGCGGCGGCGCTTGTCCACCGGGCAGTTCTTGTTGGCCAGACACACGTACTTGGCGTTCTTCTGCACCGTGCGCTGCGGGCCGGCACGGGCAGCGCGGTCAGCGCCGCTCCCGCCCCGCTCCTGCCCGCCTGCTCTTTTACTCGCTTTTCCCCTTGACGTTCTTTTCCCGTTCCCCCCTTCATTTTCTTTTCCGTTTTTCCGCTTTATTTTCTTCCCTTTCCCCCTCGTTTTCTTCTTCCGCTTTAATTTTTTCCCCTTTTCTTTTTATCTTTGCTTTTGATCTTTTTTACCTTTATATCCCTTCCCCTTTTTCCCTTTTCATCTCTTCTCCTTTTTAAATTTTTCTTTTCTATTACTTCCTTTGTTTTCTTTTTCCCTTTTTTCTTCTCACCTTTTATTTTCTTTTCCCTTTCCCCCCTTTATTTCCTTTTCTCTTTTCCCTCTTTATTTCCTTTCCCCCCTTTATTTAGTTTCCCTTTCTTCCCTGTTATTTCCTTTTTCTTCTCCCCCCATTCCCTTTTTTTTTTTTTCCCCAGGGCATTTAACAGGAGAAAATTGACAGCGTTAACATCCAAGCTAACCTCGCAGCTCCTAGCCGTGTTTTATATGCCAAGAGGAGGGAAAGAGACGCTCGGTAAATACAAATCCGTGGGCATTCATATTATTTACATTCCTTGGAGACCTTCTCTATTTAAAATGATAAGATTATTCAATCAGGATGGTGAAATAAAGAGATCACTTAATTTTACCACAGGGAATTCTGTTCCACATGGTTAGCTCAGACACAGTTCTCTGTCCTAACCGATTTCCATCTGCGGGCTCCTCGCCCCGCGGGGTCCCCCGCTGCCCCACGCCCTGCCCGTGCCCTGCCTGGCGCTGCCCTGCCCAGGTCTCCGTCCGCTGCCCACGCCTCTGCCCGCTGCCCTGCCCACACCTCTGCCCTCGTGCCCCGCCGCCGCGCGGCCCCGCTCACCTTGAAGAAGCCCTTGCAGCCCTCGCAGGTGCGCACGCCGTAGTGCTGGCAGGCCGCGTTGTCCCCGCACACGGCGCACAGCCCCTCGTTGGAGGGGGACCCCCGCGAGGGCGGCGAGGGCACCTGGCTGTCCAGCAGCTGCGGAGCGTGGCCCAGCTGCAGCCCGGGGAAGGCCATGGAGGGCTGCTTGCGGATGGGGTTGGGCACGGCGAAGGCCTGCCCGTCCACGCCGTGGTGCGCCCCGGCCGCCTCGGGGTTCATGGGCACGTGCAGGGGGCCGTCGAAGCGCATCTGGCAGCTGGACACGGGCGTGCCGGGGGGAGACTGCTTGAAGGAGAACAGGGACAGGCGGGACACGGGCGTTTTGCGCTGCTCGATCATGTGCGTGGTGGCCACGTAGTTGGGGTGGAAGTTGTGCAGGGAGCCGGGGTCGTCCCACACGGGGCCGTGCTGCACCTGGAAGCCGGGCGTGGAGGGGGTCGGGGGCGACGAGGGCTTGTAGTAGACGGAGCCCGAGTGGGACATCATCTCCTCGGACTGGGGGGGCAGGTGGCCGTGCTGCTGGTAGCCGTGCATCTGAATGTCTTCCACCTTAATGGAGGACTGCTGTCCGGACAGGGGCATTTGGTACAAGCACGGGGGCTTCACGTCGTAGCTCGTGTTGTAGTTGTCCATAAAGGTACTGAAGCTGGGGAGAGAAGTGGTGGCAGTGATTTCGGTGTTGGTGAGGTCCATGCTAAACTTGACGAACTCCGGAGTTAGGAAGTCGGAGCTGTATTCTCCCGAGGAGTGGTAGCTGTAGCTCTGGGAGGCCGGGCTGGCTCCTTGCGGCGAGGACCCATACTGAGCCTGAACACAGGGCATGGCTGCGAACGAAACAGCGGCAGGTAGGCTCGGCCCGCGCCGGGCGCCGGCGGCCGCGGGGGCGAGNGGCGGCGGGGCGGGGGCCGGGGCCCCCCCCGCCCCCGCCGGTGCCGCGGGGACGGAGCGCACCAACCTTCAGCCGAGGGAGCGGCGTTTTCGGGGCAGCCGAGGGCGGACAGCGTCGGAGCGCGGCGGGGAGCGAGGGGTCCGCGGGTTCAGAGCGCGGCGGCGGCTCCAGCCTGCCCGGCGCGGCGGCTGCGAGAGACACGGAGCCGCCGGTGAGCGGACCGACGCACTGACACACGGACCGACACACGGA
>VZTJ01003357.1:3618-43498 GCA_013397795.1 Orthonyx spaldingii
GCAGCGGGCGCGGCGGTGGCGCCCGGGGTGGGTGTGTGAGGGTGGGTGAGGAGAGCGGCGGAGGGCGGCGAGTCCCCGCCGGTTCCTTTCAACAACATGGCGGAGGGGCCGGCTGGGGCGGAGTCACCTCCCCCCCCACCCCCGGTGTCCGAGCCCGGCGGGGACCGCTCGGCCCTTTGTTGGCCGAGCGCGGCGGCGGCTCCGCGGTGTGGGCGGTGAGGAGGGCTCCTCTTGGTCCCCGCCGAGCAGCGCTGCGGGCGGCGTCTGTCCGGGGTAACTTTGTTTCCCGATGTCTGCCCGGGCGGGTGCGTGTGGCCTTGGCCCGCGAAGGCAACTTAGTTACCGCTGGGGGAGCACGCCAGTCCATCCGTCCGCCCCTCCCTGCGGAGCTCCGGAGAGCCCCCCCGGCTCCGGGCGGAGTGCGCCGGCAGCGGGAGGAGCGGCGGCCCCCGGGCCGGCGCAGGGCGCTCGCAGCGGTGCCCCCGGAGGAGCGGCCGGTGCAGAGACGTGTTGAATGTACTACGTCGCGGAGCTGACAGGGGGCTGCCCCCGCTCCGCTGCACGCCACAGTATCGGGTGCTGCTGTCGCGGTGCCAGGGGGACAGGTGAACTTTCGGTCCAACACCCCCTCGCCTGTGTGCTCGGTGAGCACCGAGCCGTGTGGAAATAAAATCTTTGGGTGAATATTGCACAGTGAAACGGTTTTGTTTCTCCAGCCTTCTGTACTTGTGCTCTTTTGCAAGAGAGATCTGATATCTGACTTGTGCTCTTGCAGAGCATGAAACAGGACTGCTCAACAACATTCATAAATGCAAGATTTGGGTAGCTTTGTTTTTTCCTTTTTGTTTTTTTAAATGCACGTGTTGTTCTGCGGTTAGCAGTTTGGGATGTATGGCCTAAGGATTATACGTCTGTTACTCTACCCGAATTGATATGGGCTTCAGTTTCATCTATACTAAGTCAGATGATGAAATCTGCATTTTATAATCAATCGACTTCTTAAATTCTTCTGTAGTTGCATTGTATATTGCTTTGGGTTTTAAAGAGGAAGTGGAGAAGCACCACAACTTCTTCAGTTACAGCTTTGAGACATCCCTCAGTCTGGATCTATACCATGCTGTTCATAATTCAATCTAAAATGGTACTCATGCTGAAAAAAGAAAGTTACTTAAATAAAGCATAATGTGCTGTACTAAAATGTGGTATTAATCACCCATATTCTTATTGCAGACAACGGAACATCTCTGATGTGGAAACAGTGAAATAAGCTTAAGTTACCCATGGGTTGTTCTTGTGTTCTTGAAAAGGTGCAGCAGACTTTAATAATTTAAAGCTTTCTTACGTAACACATTCAATTTAGATGTTGAAGGAAATTTTAGCTCAGTTTGAGCTTTGAACTTTTTCCCGTTTAATGCTTCTCATCAATCAACAGTTTTCCCTTAATCTGAGGCATGAAATTAAGGTCTAAAAGCTTTGTGTGAAAATAAGGCAGCAGACTTCCATACAAAACCTTAGGTGTGGAAGTAGTGGTGTGCTACCTTTTGTTTAAAAAAAGAGAAATCCTCTCTGTCCAATGGAATCAGGAGAAATCTAGGGTTCCTGATCATCCAGAGGCCCTGGTACAGGTAAGGCAGTTAATTTGCCTGAACATTGTGGTCAAGCTGATGAAGTAGTTCAAGGTATGATTTGGCTACTGGTACTTAATGTTCTTATTGTGGGTTGACAGAAGTTGGGCGTTTTCTGGTTGCCTCTACTGGGGCTGTTCTGCAATGTGCTGATGTTACTGTGTGGATGAGTCGTCTTGTGATATAGTTTATGTGGAGGTCAGGCATGTAATGAATCCCAGCAGCTAGCTGAACAGGAGAACAGCTCTAATTTGTAAGACAGAGTCTGAAAATAAGCTTTCTGTTTTTTACTGTGTAGGCCTTAGTCTTTAGTCTTGCCGAAGTTCTGGGGAGTCACCACGTGGAAACCCTTGTATTCAGACAGTTGCTTCTAACTGCAACTAAAGATAGCAATCTGATTAACATGGTGGAATGAATTTAAAAGTACAAGTAAAGATCTTTCTCTTTTCATAATGCTAGTAAAATTATTATCCGGGCTTTTAATTTTAGCTTTCTTCTGTTAGTTTGTTTTGTTGTTTTTTATTAAACCATACTCTGCTACAGAAGATAGCAAAACCAAATTGTTACTGTATCATGCTCTTAGAGGCATGAACATATCTTTGGGTAGTGTTTTGAATAGAGGGCAAGAAAACTGAAAGTGCCATTCGGCACCTACACTGCAGAGAATATGGTATCACTGGGATTTTACGCAAGGTTTTATCATTACTTGCAGGTTGATAGTAGGGCGTTTTTTAAGTAGTTTGTTTTCTTGAGTGCATCACTTTGGTTGACAAGACCTGCTCTTTGCACTGGAAGTTTTGGTTAACAAAGATGGGTGAAATCTATGTGAAAGTTTTTCTGAAAACTTGATACCCAGTACTGTTACTTTACAGCAGTGAAACTTAATTAGTACCTTTTTGAGAAGAATGTGTTAGTGAAGGTCATGAACTATTGTGGTTTTAAAA
Source organism: Orthonyx spaldingii (assembly GCA_013397795.1). Taxonomy (NCBI): domain Eukaryota; kingdom Metazoa; phylum Chordata; class Aves; order Passeriformes; family Orthonychidae; genus Orthonyx; species Orthonyx spaldingii. The sequence continues at coordinate 6,188 of VZTJ01003357.1, forward strand.
ACTGTACCTATGTCCCAGATATTTTAAGACCTAAACCTTTTTGTATCTTGAGCTAGAACAGTTCAGGGATGAGTCAGCTGTACTGTTTGAGGGGATTGTCTGAATTACAGACTCAGAAGCTGACATTTGCACTGTTATGTATTATGCATATTTTTTTTATGTTGGTAAATTTTATTGAATAGGGAGAAAAACTACCAGTGAACATTACAACACTCTTATTTGTCTCCCCAAAAATCTGTTACTGTCTCTTGCACTTCTTAGCCTTGCTCCTTTATCCCTTAAAACTCTGCGTCTTGTGGAACCAAGAGTTGTGATTTGTTCCTCTGGTGAAGTTCTACTTTCTGGTGAAATTTTTGTTTCAAAAATTGTATTTTCCATGGAAGAAGAGTTACAATATCACAAGAGAAGTCTCTTTTTCAGAAAAATGTTGCTTTTGGGAGGCTGAGGCTATTTGTCTTTTTGAAATTTGTAATGCAAAGATATATTATTAAATAAAGTATTAACAATACAATATTGTTAATTGTAATAAGATGTGAGTTTGAGTTTTTTAGAGCACCTCCCAAGTTTTAACTTCTGTACTGCCCCTTGTTAGCATCCTTTGGAAGACAATGTCTCAACATACAATTTCCAACTAAAAATTCTTTGGCTGAAGGTGGTGTTCTGCGCTAAACTGTCTGGTTGAAGTACTGATGCGGGATGTTAACAAATATTACATAGTGATTCATAAGGTTTTATGTAACTAAAAAATTTCTGCAATTTTCTTTCTTCAGAAAGACAGCAGATTAAAAAAAAGACTTTCAGTAGGTAATAGTCTGGTTTTGATACAGACTTGTAAAAGTTAAGTGGCTAGAGTGTACTTAATTCTCTGTTTACATTTTATGTATAATATTAATATCTCAGCTCTTGGGAATCAGCTAATTTTAAGTCTTGTCAAGCTGCGTAGTTTCATTTATGAAATAGGGTGTCATTTATGCTGTCAGGTGGCTTTACCCTCACTAGAGGCTTTCCAGGCTGTAACATTCACGCAAGAGAGACTTGGTAAAGGGAAGGCAAAACTGTCAAACTCAGAGTCTGAGCAATTACACAGTAATGGTATTCAACACAAAAGGTTAATCTTGAGATATGAGATATGAGAAATACGCTGTTGATAACTTGTATGACATGATAATGTCATAATGCACACCACCCCCACTTTCACAACAGTGTAGTCTCACTGTTTCTATTAGGTAGTCAGTCTCAAAAAGCAGGAATGACTATGTAGGATGGTAATGGTGCAGTGACAAAATGCAATATGCCAGGAACTAGATTGTTATGTTAACCCAATTTCTGCTCTTGCCTATGTCCCTGGTTGTCTGTATGACTTTCAGTGCATTTGTTTAGCTGTCTGTGCTGTCGTTTCTCCAGCCTTGTACCACTTAAATGGCCATGAACTTTCATTAGTTGGTAGTGGAGCTTCATGCTAGTGGTTCCATCCAAAAACTGTTGTAATAATTTAAAAAAAAAAAATTATCTGCCATGGACAGGCTTGATTGAAAACATTTTCTGTTCTTCAGTAGTTTTGAAAGTGCTTTTTGTGGTAGCAGATTTAAAGGGTGTTTACCAAACACATTGAAACGCTTTTTACCTGAAAGATTACTGGCTCTGGAAGATCAGCTTATATCAGAGTTGTTAATCTCTCATCCCTTTCTAGTATCAACTCATTCTAGAAATGTACGTGTTCATTAAAGTGAACTTGGAGATCTGACTGGTTTCTGTCTGAGTTTTTAAAACTACTGTAACACTTACCTGAGACAAACAGAGACTACTTGGACAAAAAGCAAGGATTTCTTTCTCCAAGAGGACAATAGTATGGGCTTTTTTTTCTTTTATATCAGTTAAAAGTGAAAACACTTCCTCATAGGAATGAAGTGATTTAATTATAGTTGGTCATTGTCATCGCCTCATCAGAGTGTTGTAAATCTCATCTATGATGTGTTTGTGTAATTGTAGTTTCTTTACGCACAGATGACTGGAGAATGAGACATGCTCAAGGATATTCCGATTGTGTATTCTCACCTCTTGGTATGGATTGTTGCTGAAGATGCTGAATTAGTTTACCTGTTAGTAAAACATGGAAATTTTACTGTTACCTGCATGAGTTGGAAGGCATGAAGAACTGTTAAGTGGCCAGAGTAGGAAGGGGGACTGAAACGTTTTTAATGAGTTTTTTTTTAAGAGTGCGTCCACTAGAGAGCAGCAAAAACCCGTATTCCTAGAAGCTTTGCTATTCAGCTGATTAGACATTGTTTTCCCCTCTTATGGGACGGGAAGAGTAGCTTCAGAAGAAAATAGTGATTTATGTGTGCCGAGGAAATCATTCGGTTCTGTGTGACAGTGAGCTGTGTCTTGGCAGGAGACGAGCACATAGCTGCATGAAAACAGAACAAAAGTGTAAATTGTATCAAAGTACCCTAAGTGGGAATTCTGTAGCAAAGGAGCAGTGGGAACAAAGTGAATGAGGAAGAAAGGGCACAAAATGCTTTAGTCATGGTTGGAACAGTGTGTCTCTCCAGTTTCACAAGACCAGGAACATGAAGAAGTGTAACAAGGTCAACCCAAATGTAATTTTTCACTTCAAGTAACTTGGCCCCTACACAGTGACTCAATGTAAATATATCTCACTGAATATCTGTATCTTGGTGTAGGCATTCAGATGCATGTGAGCCACAATTACCGTTTAAATAGAAAAAAGTCATGGATGAAACAAGTGAGATTAAGGTGTGCTCATTTAATAAGTTGAAAGAAATAGTGTGCGTAAATATTTTAGGAATTTTTTAATGTTTTTAGTAGATTAAAAAATAATTTGTTCAGGTGTAAATTACCAAAGGCACTGCAACAGGAAAATAAGTGTTAAATATTCTTGTAGTTAAACTCTGAATAATAAATTTTCCTTACTTCCCTGATGAAGCAGGAAGAAATGTAGGTGGGAAATGGCATCTTCAAAAAGTGATGCTGTTAAGATTTACCTTTGTGAGTGCCAGTTCTCATTTAATCTACCTTCTAATTATTTTTTTCAATAATCTTCATAGTAAAAAAAATAATTTTGTAATCCCATTTGTAGGGTTTTTTCCCCTCCCTTTTTCTGACTGGTCTGTGTGCTGATGAATCTCTCTGAAACAGGGTTATCTTTCTATAGTGAGTCCTAAGAATTTGATAAAATCTTTTCTGTAACAGTAGAAGATGATTGGCAATGATTTCATTTGATTCAAAATCTTGGGGAAGGGAGTATTTTAAGAAAATGTTTCTCAGAATTCAGACTTTGAGATGACATGCATATATATTTGAGATCAGATTGCCATTTATTTAAATCTGTGATATCCAGTGACAGAGGGGTGTAAAATCCAAGGCAATCCATGTGGTTATATTAAACTCTTGAATTTAAGTGAAACGCCACATTTCAGATTTGGGGAACCTTTTGTTTGCCACCTGTTAATCCTTATCCTTTTGGTGTGAGTTTTTGTATGTAGCCTTGAAAGAGACATTTTTATGTTTTGATCATAATTAAATTTTTCTAAGTTTCTGTATTTTAATATTTCTGTGTGCATGTACACAAGTTCTAGGCCAGCTTTTGCTCTTCACAGTTGAACAAGTGGACTGAGGATGTACTGATACTTTTACTGTTGCCAGTACACCATTTTCTGCATGGTTTTGTTGCTGTAAATGCAGGAAGGAGTGGAGAAAGAAATTAGAAGTAGTAGTCTTCCTTCTCCAAGAACTTCTGCAGTGTAAAGAATGACACTTGATCATCTGTGGGGTGATTAGGCTGTCATTCCTGCTTCTCTCCCCATGCCCTCTCTTTTACTACTGCAATTGATAGCTTTAGTAAATCACCACCTTGAGTAATGCAAGACAGCATTTTCCTGTGGCTTCATAAATAACAAGTCTAAACAACATTCTGCTTCTGTGAAAGGGTCATGCAGGGTTTGGTTTTTAATGGGGATTAAGCTGTTACTTGCCCTTTTGGTGCAAAATGGAAACCATGAAGTAATGCATAATGTATTTATCTTGGGTAACCAAGGCATCCTATCTGTCACTTACTAAAGCTATGCCTGTGGTTATTGAAAAAAATTGCATTATTTGTATTTGGTTTGAAAATAGCAGACTTGCATACTGTAGGTGATAGAATGTTGTTTTAAAAGTCTAGATCTTTTGTAGGAGGAACTGTAGTGGTGCTTCTTTACCTGGAGGAACAGCTAGGATTTTAGCGTTTGTCTTTTAATACATTATTGTGTAAGGCGAGATGACTTCAGACCTATTTTTTTGGCCCACTAAAAAACTTTATAGTGTTGTTTTTTTAATGTTGCAGTTCTGTTTATGTAACCAAAAAGGCCTCCTAACATTTTGAATTTATATTTCTTTAGTCATTCAAATTGTTTCTCAACTCAGAACATTTACCAATACTAACATTAATGTTTCTTTCTCAATACAGAATTAGAGTGTTACTGCCAGCTATGTACAAAAGACAACTTTACGTGTGTGACAGATGGAGTATGTTTTGCCTCAGTAACACGAACTGCAGACAAAATAATGCGCAATAGTATGTGTATAGCAGAAATTGATCTGATTCCCCGAGACAGGCCGTTTGTTTGTTCCCCCTCCACCAGAGATGGAGTCCATACGGTGTCTCATTGCTGTAACACACCTCTCTGCAATAAAGTAGAACTTCCAATTCCAACACCAGGTAAGGGGGTTGGGATTTTTGCTCTTTCGTTTGTTTGGCTGGATTTTTTTTTTCATTTTTTCAAGCAAAATTCTGTAAGAGTAGAAGTTGTAGGTAAATTTGAAGGTGTAAAGTATACCTTAAATTCTGCAATAATTCATGATATTTCAACAAGAGTTGTAGTCTTGTGGATAGTGATGTTAGGGACAGTTTTGAAGACTTAAATGCAAAGTATGAGTAAGCACATTGCTTTTGTCCTTTTTAGTACTTACTTTGATTCTTGAAAAAATTACTGTGCAAAAGTTTTAACAAATACATTGAAACAATTTGGCTGTGTCCCACAATATCGCTGTGGGATACTATAAGTTTAGTAGCATAGAAGGAAATTAATGGTTTTACCATTTTCTTTTATTTTAACTCCCAGGCCCTACTCCAGGAAAACCAGCTTCTAACCTAGGACCTGTGGAACTGGCTGCTGTCATTGCTGGACCTGTCTGCTTTGTCTGCATTTCACTGATGTTGATTCTATATCTTTGTCATAATCGTACTGTAATTCATCATCGTGTGCCAAGTGAAGAAGACCCTTCATTGGATCGTCCCTTTATATCAGAAGGAACTACTTTAAAGGATTTAATTTATGATATGACAACTTCAGGCTCTGGATCAGGTAATGTGACAGTTCTAATAGTAGTTACTCTGTGCATAAGAGCCTAGTAAAACATCTTTTTTTTTTTAATATTGTCGAATCTACTTAAATTTATAAGTAACTGGAGAAAATACTAGAAAAGCAACTTCAGTGTAGGTTCATTCAACAATAAGTGAAGATTTAATGTATGGAAATAAGTGAAATAAAAGAAACACTGAATTGTTGCTGCCGTTCCTTATCATTCTCAGAGTAGCCTGATATGTATAAATTGTATAATGCAGGAAATATCACAGTCATCTATTGTAAATGTTTTGTGTTCTGTAAGGCTGTCATTTACCCTTTTGTTCTGTACAGCCTATCAAAATTACCATCTTCTGTGTTTTTTAGATAATTTTGTGACAGGTATTTTTTAGCTTTAAATTGAAACTTAATTTATAGATGTAACTATTGGTGTATGAAGAATATTCTGAATTCTGATTTAATATTTTAGCCAATTCTCTCCTTACAGAAGATTTTTTCAGTTGCAAATAGCCCTGTGTATAGAATGGATGCAGTATGCAGACCATGTGAGATGAATGTCTATCCCTTGATTTCATGTTTTTTTGTTTTAATTCTGACTTGAAGAGGTGCTACTCTGGGAAGATGAGGCATTAGTCTGTTCACTGCATATAGTCTCTGCTATTGTAACTCTGACCATTAATTGCTTATAGGATTATGGTGATCTGTGTCATAGAAATGTAGTTTAATAGGTGTTGTTAGGAGATGATTTGCCAGGTAAATCATTGCATAAATTAATTGATCTCTGGTCCATGTTAAGGAGGGAGACATCAAATTGTGTACTGCAACCTTTCACCAGCCTTCTACTATATAAAAAGTTTAAACAATTTAATACTGAAAATTTTTCCTACTACTGGCAAACATATGTGTTGAAAATCCATACCCTTTCAGAACACTTTCTGCAAAGAAATATTGGTGTTTGTCAACTGCTGAATCCTTTATTGAGTGGGAAAAAACTAAACCAACAAAACCCAAACATCTAGGTTGTGTTTCTTTCCCAAGGGCAGTAACTGGTAAAACTGTTAAGAGTCCATTCCTTTGTCAAATAAAATTTATGTAACTTGCTGAACATGTTTAAAATCTAGATCAAAAATTATCTTTAATCATATCATCACTAAAGAAGGTGAGCTTGCACTAGGTGTGTAGGCAGTTATTTTTCAATGAAGAAAGCTTTTGTGTGTGCACATAAGATTTGATCCTGATAAGTGTAAGTTGTTCTCTGGTTAGAACTGGAGTTTTAGTAATTTATGTTTTTTCTCAATTTTCTCATTTACTAACAGGAGTAACTAAGTCAAATAATGAAAGTGATTAATAGAACTTCCAACATATTAGCCTAGAGCTTGATAAATGCAAATGCTGTTTGTTGGCCTCCAGTTATGTTTGTTCTAGGAGGGGTATGCAGAAGTCAGAGATATAGATAATATGGAGGAGTCAGAGATTTACATATCTTGGAATGCAGAAAGATTTTACATATATAAGTGTTACACTATTAGAAGTGTAAAACTCTACTTAATGGCTGCAGATGTAGACTTTTCCTAAGGAAGGCTGAAAAAAATTTTAATTAAAATTCAAACTTAGTTGTGAATTGGTCTTTTCATTCGTTATCAGAAATATTCCTTTGTTTTTCTTCTGGCCGTCTTACCTGTGGTGCTTGTGAACCTCTCTTTTTGTTTGAAAACTCTGGAAATAATCCTTCAAAATAAGCTCTTGAAAAGCAGAGAATCCAAGTTAAAAGAAACTTAAGATTCTTCCTCTGGAGCAAATGGCTAGAAACTATTGACTCTTCCCTTGCCTATTTGCAAATTACTCTTTAAGTAAAAGGAGCATGTTAGGGAATTGCTAAGCTTTCACAGCTGAATTCAGGGCACTCACACTGGTCTAGACTCCCAGAGCACCTGAACTGCTACGGTATTTGAGCATTGGCTACTGGTGAAGGCATCTGAGGAACAAAACCAACAAATGTGGTTGAATTTGACTTATCCCTAAGGAAGCCTCTTCACTAATTTGCTTTTGTGCTTGAAAGGCTGTAAAACAAGGCTGAATGTTTCCTTAAAAGGGATCTTTTAACTTCAGCTGCAGTGATTCCCATGTTGTTGAGCTGTTTTAAGACAAGTATTAGGCTTATTTAGTGTTCTTGACTTCGCTTTGATTATGACAGTGAAATAGGAGATGCTTCAGGTACTTACTTGCTGTACTGTTGGCAGTGTGTGTATTTGCAATGATTTGTGTCACTTTGTCTCAAAATTAGTCAATCAATGACTGTACAAATTCACTGTGCCCTAGCACTTGAATTGATAACTTTTGTGTGTCCTGAGGTATGCCTGCAGCATTTGAATCTCACTGAAATGTGTGTTTTGATCCAGACTTTGGGTACAGCACATTTAAAGTTGAGAAGACTGTACCTTTATGGAATAAACTGGGGGTAGAGAAAAGGATCTCCAAAGGGAGAAAAGTCAGAGCTGCTAGTTAAAACAGTGCTTAAACCCTGTCAGAAACTGAACGGCATGAAAGGGGTGGTGTTGAGACAAGAGGTTGCAAAAATACAATGGAAATGTACAGAACAGGCCAAATAATCCAGACCCAAGAGGCACAGCTAAGGAACACTAAGGAAGTGTTTAGTTTGCGGACCCAAAGGCCATGTTCTGCTCTTAAATTCATGCTGAGGGACCAGAAGAGCTCATAGTAAAATAAAAGGATTCTACCAATTTTGTTAATTCAGTATTCTCTGATGAGAAGTGTATAAAAGAGAGAAATAATTAAAACTCTAAAAATGAGCTTCCTGTTCAGACTGAAAGGGAGCAGGATTCATTTGCTGCAATGATGAATAGTAAGCTGCTATTAATTATTCGGTCTTGATTTACATTAGTGTTGCCATGTTTTTCTGTGACGAACAAGACCTGAAACAAGGAGATACTCCATGAAAGGAATTAATGAAACATCTAAAATAAATCCTTCTGGTGAAGCTACAGCTTCTAAGAGAAGGATTTTAAAGTCTCTTGGAGCTGAGAATGATTTTCAGATCATGATGCAAATCTCTAAATATCAACTACATATTGTATAGACAGATGGGAACACCCATCTGTTACTGTCTTAACTCACAAATGACGGAGTCACTTAGTTGCATGGGAGTAGAAAGAATTGCCTACAACGGGGGAGAAGCTTTGGATAGTATTGGTAGCCAACTTCCAGCAGCAACTTCAGCTATTTTAAAATCCAAAGGGTCACAGAAATCAGTGCAAAATTGAGTCAGTTAATGTGAATGTAAAGCTCCTTAAAAGCTATTTTGCAGTTCATACAAGCTTGAAGGGAATGAGATTTTTCACAGTTCATGAAATGGTTTTTTTTTGATTACTCATCAGAGGAAGTCTTCTGGGCAGAGACTTACGAACAAGAACAAAATTCTAGCAGCTGCTTTTGTTGGCTACCTGTAGCACTCTAGAACTTAATTCCTGAATTATCCAATTCAGTTACAAACTCCTTACGCTTTGGAAAGTCACTAAACTAATCAGAGTACACTTAAGATATGGAAAAGAAACTGAACATTCTGTTTTTGTTAGACTTTCAGAGGGCTTAAGGATGATTTTTGATATATGAAAATGATTATGAATGTTTCAGGAATAAATCAGATGACCATGACTGAATACAAAGTGTCAAACATTGAGCTGCTGTTGAATTTAATAGGGGCTCAAATTTTCTTATTCTCCTGATTGGCAAACTGGCTATCATCTTTCTTCATGCACAGTTAAAAGAAGATGTGTCCAAGAGCTTGGAGTACAGTTGTGCCCAATGTGTATGTGAAAGCCTGAGGCTGTAGCTGTCTCCTGTGAGATGCTTTTCAGGCAGTGTGGTTTACAGTACAGCAGTTGCTCAAGTTCCTGGTGATGCAGGACTGTGATTCTTCTATAGCAAAATGAGGAAATTGCTCAATTGCAACAGAAAGTCTGTAATGAATTGCTATGAATGCAAGATAAATATGGATTCCAATCTTCTGGGAGCAGCAGGAGTAAGAGAAAGGTCAGTTTCAGACAAATAGAAGCAAGTCGCATCTTGCAGATATTGTAAGATAGGAGTAAGTGGATAGATCACAGTAGGGTTTTTATCCTACAGTCTTGACGTGTTAATGTGATGAATGGGAGTTTGTAATGTGAAATTGAAATGTTTTCTGTCTAGAAGTTTAGAGCTTAGCTTATTTAGCAGTCAGCTGATATCCTTGGACATATATTTTAAACAAGGAGAGATGTCTATAAATGGTGCAGCAAGTTGAGAGCAGTGCATCTGAAAATAAGAACATACAAATAGTTTTCTGATACAACTGTATGGCCTATCACCCATTTCAGGTACATAAATTCAGGTTGTATTTGACATTTGCTTACAGATTTTGCAGTAGTACATAAATTCTAAGGAAGAAACTTTCTCTGACCAATGAAGTCATTTTACATTTTCAGAGTTGAACTTGGTCCCGTGGTTGTTCTAATCTGGCCTCTTCTGCATTTCAAAATCTGTCCATAAAGAATGCAGGTTAGGTTTCAGAGAAGAGTCTCTATAGTTTGGACATGTAGCGCAATTCACCTGAGGACAGCTATTACAGCAAAAGTTTTAACTTTCTCCATGGAAATTATTACAGCACCTGACAATTATTAAATTGCTGGTATGGTGTATATTTTTTTTTCTTCCTGTCTTCATGTAGGTGTGTTGTCAGCATAGACCATCCGCACTTATAACAGACCATGCAGAAAATTCCTGTAGGTCTAGAATCTCTGAGGAGCTCTTCCGAACACTGCAGTGTTTTAATTTGCTCATCTCAGACTGAGACACAAGCATGGCAGTGCTGCCAAACAGATCAGATGTCCTTCTAGTGCTGTTGTTAGCAAATAATGTCCTGAGGTGGACAAGAATTAATTATTTGAGCTATTAGTTGGGATTTATTTTCTATAACATAAGGAAATGCAGGTGTTCTGTCAGCTATTGGAACAGTGATTATAGAGTAATAGATTACTTTGTAAAGTGTTTGGTTTAAGTGAAATAATCCTATACCAAAAGAGCTTATTGTAAGCAGATAACCTGGCTGATGCTTTCATCCTGCAGTGTAGTATCAGTGTGGAATCCAGTGACAAGCCCTGTAGTTACAAGAGGAAAGATTTAAAATAAACAAAAACCCAGCCTTGTTGAGGGATGCCGGTGCTGCTTGTATAAAATTACTGAAGCATATTAAGATGTGCTCTGTGTTGAAAGCATGTAGATGTTCCAAAGCTATAAAACCTTCATGAATGTAAACATTTTTCTCAATTATAATTACACTGAGATGCACAAGAATGGCCTGTAAAGCGGGAAGCTTGAGTTACAGGAATATTTTCCTATTTGACAGAGCCTTGGGGTTCCTAAGAGGCTATTGGCATACTTGGGCATGAGTGTGGATTTTCAGTAGTCGGTGTTGCTGATAAGTGTGGTTTAACTTTAACTTAGAAATGGATTATCTAGTGATAAGCCAAGTAAAGTAATCAGTCGCAAAAGTACTCTTAAACCACTTTGCCAGGAGAGTTATGGGCAGATCCTTTTTCGAAATGTAAAGAAAAAACACAACAACCAAGCCCCAAACAAAAAGCAACCACAAAAAAACTCTAAACCTGGTCCTGACTGCCTCATCATTGCTTCTTTTTTTCATTTAAATAAAACTTTATGGATCAGTATTCTTAAGGAAGTGTGTGTTGTGCTTTTTACAACTGTAGAGACAGTTTGTAGCATAATATCCTTGAGTACTTGTTATGCTGGCCTTTTAAGGGTGAAGGCAGAATCTTACCTATGTGCTTGCTAGCAGTTCTCAACAAGCAGTTAAAATCTTAGAGAGTATGTGCATTCTAAGAGAAATACCCTAATAGAAATAGGATCTCATATTCAGTATTTGGGTGCTAATTCCGTAGGGTGATATTTAAGACTAATGTAAAATTTTCTTTTTAGGTTTACCTTTACTTGTGCAAAGAACAATTGCAAGAACTATAGTACTTCAAGAAAGCATTGGTAAGGGTCGCTTTGGAGAAGTCTGGCGAGGGAAGTGGAGAGGAGAAGAAGTTGCTGTGAAGATCTTCTCTTCAAGAGAGGAACGCTCATGGTTTCGAGAAGCAGAAATTTATCAGACAGTTATGCTTCGCCATGAAAACATTCTTGGATTTATAGCTGCAGACAACAAAGGTTGGTGACACTATGAATTCGTTTCACTGATTCTGCACCTAGTCAGAATAGACAGTACTTGAAGGGGGAAAAAAAAAGTTGTGAGGATCCATTTAGAAATAGCAAAAAATAGTTTTGTTACTAGAGAAGTTCAGGGTTTGGCATGCTTTTCATAGGTTTAATGAAGGAAAAAAGTACATTGTCTTTTTTTTTCTGAAGAACATGCTTTGTTTAAATTTATTTAAAATGCTTTGGTGTCAAAAAGGAGATGCCTTATCCTGTGAGCCCACACATCTGCTGAATACCTGTATCTGTCATTACCTCATAGCCTAATAATATAGATGTGTGGGACCAAAAGAGATCCTGCTGTCCTGATATAAAGTAGGAGGTAGAGGATTTATTTTTAAGGCTGAGTTATGAGATGTTATTCTTTTAGAAGTCCAGTTAGAAAATAAATTGGAAAAATGGAATTAATGACTTTTTCCTAGTAGTAAAAAACTATACCTGCTTCCTGAAGCTCTCCTGATAAGCTTTCCATTATCCACTAAGAGGAACCATTTTTTCAACTTGATTTGTTGTGATTTCAGTCAGATTAAAATTTCTTGGATTTTACTGGAGTTCAATTAAAGATGCAAGAACCTGACAAAACCAAAACAAGTTTTGAATTTCTTTCATTAAGGGGAGCTAAGATGATAAGATGTTGTTTTGTTCATTTATTTTCATCTGGAATTGCGTGTTTCACCACAAATGGCCTTTGACTTCTTTGTGAAGAAATCACTAATAGAAAATCCTGTCACATTAGGGCAGGGTCAATAATTCACACACATGCTGAGCTTCTAAAGCATTCTTAGTTTTGTGGGAAATTCCTAAATGGTTTTAGTGAAGTGTATGTGTAAATAAAGTTCTTTTTACATTCAGATTAATTTCAAGTTTCTCTATCTATATAAATCTGTAGAATTGGAACAGAATCTAAGAGATTGTGCAGAGCACTTCTCCAGGAAAGGGTTGTCTATCGTTAACTTGCACCTAACAGATGTTTGTGCAACTTCTTATCCTCCAGAATTGCAGATTAATACTGTACCAGGCAACTCTTTCCTGCAGCTTATTATGCTTACCATTAGAAACTCTTACTTTCATGCCTAAATTTGTATTTGATATTACTAGCACCTGCAAGGGCTTGAGTTTGCTCTGGTTGGCCTAGGGGAGTATCTGGATCCTGGGTTTAAAATTGGATCAGCTGCATTAAAACATAAGGGATATATTGCAATACCTTAGTTGCAACTTTTAACAAAATCCATATGTAGTTAAGTATATTAGTGTCTCATTTTGCCTGAAACCTTCAAGTAGTTTGTCCCAAAAATACACTTGACTACTGTGCAGAGGAGGTATGAAGAAGGTTTCCTAAATGGGTGGGTTTTTAAAATAATTTCTTGATTGCTGCTTTGTGTTGCAGATGCTACAGCATTTGACTTGATCATCTTTAGTTTTCTTTAACATAATATAATGTGATATTAAATTGTTTCTGGTTTTTCTGTTAATATACTTTACATACAAAGAAGAAATCCTGAACTGATAAGTCATGGTATTATTTGAGGTTTTAGGCCTTCAGGGTAAGGCTTTTCTACTTTGAGAACTAGTTGGTGTCTAGTTTTTGAAAAATAGATAAAAATGTGTTTTGAAAATGCCACTATTCTTGACTGTGTTCTCTAACAGTATTGCTGTCTGAGCAGATGTAGAAATCTATGTTGTCATTTTTAACCCATCAATGCAGAATTAATTCATAGTATAACCTTCTGTATTCTCTCAGTAATGAAGTATGTACACACCATTCACTCCCTGGGCTAAGAATTCAGTTCTGAAAATTGAAAGAGGTTAATACTTCAATTCTTGTTTAGAATACTTCAAGCCACCTGTATCCCATTAGACGAGGGAACATAGAGGGACCATTATGGGGGTAGTTCTCCCAGTTTAGCAGGTGCACTATTGTGGTGCTCTGAAAGGAGCAGGTGTATCACAGCATGGCTTTAGAGACCAGTGGCTTAAAAACACCTATGAACAGCCTTTCATTGTAAATGCTGGGGCTAACTGATAAATGTTTATGTGGTGCCAGGTGCAAGATTATGTATTTGTTCACAGCAATAATATCTGTGGAGGGTTTGCATCCATTTCTCCATAGGGCAGACTTTTGAATGCATTCACGACTTACTACAGGCTAGCTGGTATTCACAAAGTCATTAGATTGCAAGAATCTGTGTGTCTGAGGTATTGCAAAAATGACTGCAGAGATACAGGAGTACTAGTAATTTTAAAATTGGCAAAGGACTAGTACAAGAGCTGTAGAACCAAGGCATGCTGCAGTTCTTGCTGCTGCTGAAGGCATTAATTAGATCTCCCTCTTACCACAATTGCAGTTTTTCACAACTCCTGAGGAACATCTGGCTGGCTATTTAGTGTAAAATTGGTGAAAGGGGTTCCTTTGGGTACGAGAGAGTGTGTTTAGATTAGAGCTTGTGACTGAACTGCTGTCTTCACTCCTTTTTCTGCTGCACTGTTTAGACAATCCATGTGCCTTAATGGCACACACATTCTTCTCTTCTACTGCCCCAGAGCTGCATTATATTCAGAAGGCTACAGGAGCTGGTCCAATCTCTCTGCTTCCCATTCTGTAATCTACTGGGAAATAGGTGCTGCAGTTAAGCCAGCTTGAGGGCTGAGAAGCAATGAAAGATTTTGACTGCAGCTGTGGTCTGCCTGACAAGCACTTTTGTCTTCTGGGTAGTTATTTGCATAGCGGCAAAGTATGTGCTAACTTCCAAATACTGCTAGATCAACTTTCAGGGCCATGTGTTTTGAACCATCTAAACATACAGTTTGTTTTGTGCATGGTTTTTTGTTTTGTTCTTTCTAACCCAGATACTTGAATGTAAAATGTTTCAGGGACTGCTTATCTATACTGTTCTAGTAGCAAAAGAATAGTGTCAGCAACCTCGGTTTACAGTACTAAAGGTTTCTCTGCATTAGTTGGCTGTAATCATAGCTGCCTGTAGTCAAATTAAAATAAGGTGAAGTCTTACACCGAACACTTGCAGATAACTTTCTGCACTAAAATACCTTGACTACTCTATTCCTTCTGAAAGGAATGAAAGCTGCACTTCCCTATATAATAGTTGGTTCAGTCAGAATACCTTTCATGGTAAGTAGATCCCCAAGAGTGATGTTAAACAATATGCTGCAAAGAAATGAACAGAATTCCTGCCACTTGAGAAGTAATATTTCAGCCATTTATTCTTTTTGAAGCTCTGGCTTTAGCCTGAGAAGAAGGAATCTGCACAGCTCAAGTGCTTTTCATCATTTCATCAGGTGACTGTGCCAATGTGATAGTCAAGCTGTTTTGCTTACAAGACATCAGGCATACTCCAGTCACTGACAAAAGTGTCATCTCCCTGAATATCTCATTTCTAAGAGATTTCTAGTTGTAGATCTCGTCTGAATCTGATATTTTCAGTGCTTTTTCCTGGTTTTTTTATGTTACATTATCTGCATGCCAAAAAAGGCTAAATCTCTGTTTTGAAACACTTTACTATCTGACACCACAGCAAACATTTTTGTTTTGCTAGTGCTGATGTGATAAAAACCATTTTTCACTTCAGTGATTTCAGTCAGTTGAATTTTAATTTAAACTTGATTATGTATTTAATACAGCATTTGTATAAATTCTTTTCTTCAAGAGTCAGCTCTACTAAGACGGATCTTGCTTGAACGTCATTAATGTTTTTCCCAAACTGTAATCATTCTCCTGACAACAAATCTGAAAACTTCTTTACTCACAATTTCAATTTTTTTTAGAATTAAAAAAGGAAAACCTTTTACTTCTGACTGATTTTGATGGTATAAAATACTTCCATGTCTCTTGAAATAGGTGAAATAACTATAACTAATCTCTTAAATATATTTCCAATAACACATGTAAATTTTTTGATTTTTTTTTTTTAAACATTCTGAAATTGTTTGAGATTCTTGATCATTGTGTGTATATAAACTAAATTAGATTACCTTATCATGGAAAGATAGGCTAATGTATCTAGTTACTGTTGAGTGTAATTACTTTTTCCTACCTAATAATGCAAATCCTGTGATTGAAAGCTTCATGGCAGATGCTGTTTACTATGCAGCCAAAAATACTCAGGATCAGGTTAATTATTACTTGGTAATAATTAACTGCTGTCAACAGAATAAGAAGACTTAAGTTTATTGTAACATGTTCTGCTTAGAGTGCTAAACAAATGTATAGCTTGTCAAATACAGCAAGGCAAGGAAAACATAATAGGTCCCTTCTGATAGCTAGACGCTGGACCTATTACTGCATTTCAGCTTGTCTGTAATTAATATTATTCATGTGGGTTTGGATGTAGCACTGTCCCTTCTTAAAATCTGGTTGAAGGGCCACAAATATGGCATATAATAGGAAAGAATCACGGTTCCTCTCAGACTGGATGATAAGCCCATCTTATATTTCTTCTTTAGAACGAAGGTAAAACTTAAATATTAAAATTTGCAGGGAATAAATAAGATAAAACTGAAGTAGAAGGGTCTGTAATCAGCAGCATATTCCCCTCTTAGGAGGGCACATAACATTAAGAGGGGAGGAACTTTATACAAAAGCACCATAGTCTTGAATCAAAGCAGTGATAATTCTTCAGAAACAAACATCTTGTATAGAGCTGTTTAAACACAATAGATCTGGTAGACTAATTAAAATTAGTTTAATTTCCCTACTTATTGTTGTCTAGTATAGACACCTGCTGAGGTATCCCACTCCAAAGAAAACAAAGAAGAAATCAAATACAGGACCAAGCAATGAGTGTGTATGGTGTTAATGACCAGGAGAGGAATATTTCAAACAATGTAGGGTCATAACTGATGAAGCAGTAGAATAAAACAGAGAAGAAAATATTCTGAAGTGATAAGGTTAGTTTACTTGGAACTTTTGCAGCTCTTAGGAGCTCTTTGACAATCTGTATTTAAGAGTTTCTTTTCTGTGCCTGTGAACTCATACCTGTTTCTAATGGTTCTGTAAGATGGGTTTAATGAAACCAATACTGTTGGATTGACTCTTCAAAGACCATAATTCTCTTTGGAAAAAGTCACATTTAATATTATGCTGAGTTCTATGAGTTTGTGTTTGGCTATTGCAAAGTAGCAAGAGATGCAGCAGTTCTAACTAGAAAATAATTGAAGATTTTTTGTAAAAAATCTTTAATTTCCTTATTCATTTTTAAAAAACCAGAACTTTGGCATCCCTTCTGTGGACATAAAACACTCCTCCTGCAGCAACAGTAGCTTTTTAGCAGTCTTTTACAGGTTGGATTATGTGACTGATTGTTAATATTTGTTTGCCTGTTTAAACAACTTAGTTGAGACTATTCTGTGAATGTAGCAAGACAGAGTTCTCTTTCCATTATGGGAGTTGTTTGAACGTAGATTAGTCTTTTTCCTACTCTGAAGTATTTGGAGGCCTTTTAATTTTGGGTTTTTTAAACTTTTATGTTTTTTTAATAGCATCACTGTCTTCCTTAGAAACATCCAAATAAAAGGGACACTTGCAAGCTCTCCACCCCCACCAAAGTGTTTAGTTAAAGATAAATGCAAGTATTTCTATAAAGGTAGTTTCTGTCAATCTGTAGAGCAGGTGTTTTGTGCTTGTGGCTTTTCTGGACAAGCGTGTTCTTTGGAAAGTAAACATTTTTCAGTATGTTTATGATAGGAAGTAATTTCCTGAATTTCCTTCCCCTTTTCATGTTCTTTATTTTTAATTCTTGAGTAATCCTTAAGGACTGTCACATAATGAGGCATCTTTTTGATTGTGCTGAGTGTTCTCACCTTTTCTGAGAGCATAGGGGCCACGTAATTCAGGATAGGAGTCCAACTGCTGTCTTTTATGGGATAACTACTCTTCTAAAGAGACGAAAGATTCTTCTATAAAAGTAGCTGTCTATAAAAGCACTTCTCAAGTCTGCCACAGGAGTTGCTTTTATAACACAATAAAATTGGAAAACCTATTTGGTGGCAGGATTGGTCTTTTCTGAGTGTATTTCTACTTCTTAGGTAAAAATACTTTTGCTCCCCTCTTGATTTGAATTCCATTTATAGTCTTCTTTGTGTGGATTAAACTTAAATTTTGTGTCCATTTCTTTAATAATGTAAACAGTTAAGTTCGTATATGTCATTTATAAGCCTTGGGATATCTACAGATGTATTGTGGCCTGTCTTGTTTGTCATACTTCAGTCAAAAGTCATACAGCAAACTGATTTCCTCAGTGTTTTTTGCTTTCTTTACCCTTGTGCCTCCTGAAAACCTCAATTTTGGCCAGCAATTCAGAGGTCATCAGAGGTGGGATTTAACTTTGTGTCTGATTGCTGCTTGTAAGCTTCTACCCCAGGATGAAAAATCCACTGTGGAAATTGTCTCTCAGGCTGAGGGTAGATAGATTATGGGAAGACTGAAAGAGTTAGGGAGCAATGTTTGAAATGCCTTTTTTTTCCCTTTTTTTTCCTTTTTTTTTTTTTTTCATGGTTAGCCTGGACAGTATTATGCTAGATAGATAGTGACAGGATTAGTTTTGTATCACGTATTCAGCACTGTTCCCTGTGCCCCCTCTCCAGCAGGAAAGACAAGGCCTGGCTAATACCTTGAATAGTTCACCCTGAATATTCCCCTCAGAGTTATAGTGATGTCTGTTTTCTATGATTTATGTTATAGCTTAAAGAAAAGGATACTCACTAAGCTTTTCAAAAAGTTTCCCATGGTATTACCAGCCCTTACAGTTCAAATGTTACAGGGATAGAAATAAAGATTTAAGAGTCTAATTTACTGAGGTTACGTGCGGAACATAATTTGTGCTTCATAAGCATTGTATAAAAGTGGAATATATGGTTTATTTGTCTTTTGTGTATGTGTGGTATTCATGCCAGTTTTATTTTGCAGACAATGGTACATGGACTCAGCTGTGGTTAGTGTCAGACTATCATGAGCATGGATCACTCTTTGATTACCTGAACAGGTATACGGTAACAGTGGAAGGAATGATAAAATTAGCTTTGTCCACTGCCAGTGGTCTTGCTCATCTACACATGGAAATTGTTGGCACACAAGGTAATCTTACAATTACTCTGCTTGTCATGTGGATAATACTGGTTGCTTTTGAGGGATTTTTTTAATGACACATAAGTAGCTCATTCTACTATGTGATGATTTCCGAATTAATAGAACTTCTTAATTTGAAAGTCTTTTTGCCTTCCTTTCTCTGGTATTGTGATGTAACAATCCTTCCTGCAAAACACCCGTTAAAAGGCACCAAGTAATGGTCACCTTCTTAACTTAGAGTTGAGACAAGGTTTGAGCAGGATGTGTGCACAATCAATACTTGCAGGAAGAGGGAAAGGAGCAATAGAGTGCTGTAATACAGTAAACATGAAAGGAACTTTCCTGAACAGCCAGAAAATCTAGAGTGAATTATTTCAGGAGGTACCCTGGTGCATGTAAGGTGTCAGAACTGGAAGGAATTCTGTAACTTGAAACAAAATTTTGTACCAGGTTTAGAATAAAAGCAGGTTGGATTGGGCTTTATTTACAGATATGTTACTTCTGTTTTTTTTCCTTACAGGCAAACCAGCAATTGCCCACAGAGATTTAAAATCAAAAAACATACTGGTGAAGAAGAATGGAACATGCTGCATTGCAGACCTGGGATTGGCAGTTAGGCATGATTCAGCTACAGACACAATTGACATTGCTCCAAACCACAGGGTGGGAACAAAAAGGTAAAATCATTTATGTGATGTGTCAGGCAATATTTATAATAAAATGCTTTGGTTTTTCATGTCCTATGTAGATTTGTGTTGATAGTAATGTAAGCAGCAGGAAAATGTAATGGCAGATAGCGTTCTTAGGCACTTCCTTGCCAAGCTGGTATTTTAGTTAGACGGTAGGCACTTAAGAAGCACGTTGAATGTTGGCATGTGTAAAATACTGAAAACTTGCTACGTATTGTGCGGCACAAGTATGTATTAAAACAATTAAGAGGCTTGATGACTGATGATTTTTGAGACTTCAGTGCTCTTTCTTTCTTTCTTCTTCTTGCCATGTGTTGCAGCCCAAACAGGAGTGTAAGACAAGTGACAGTAAAAAGCTGGTTTTTGGTGTGAAGCCTGTGTGGTAGAACATATAAGGTGCAGAGTTTTGGACATAGGGTTTCCTGAAATCACATTTTTGAGAGAAATGCAAGAACTTCAGACATCTTTGTCATTTAATGTATAAATAGAATCTGAACTGGATGAGTCAATATAGTCTCTCTTAAAAGCTTCTTCTGAATTTGGAAATACAGGTTTTTCTTGCCCTCAGAAGAATTCAGAGCTGTTTAACTCAGCACAAGTGCAATAAAACTTACTGTCAGTAATTTATCATTGATGAACCTTCAGGCAATAATAACTGGAAGCTATAAATAAATTTCCCTTAGTAATCCATGCAGCTATACAGCATACAGAGATAGCAGCACTAGCAGTGAACCACAGCAACAGTTTTGGATATGGGCAACTTTTCATTCTTCTGATGCCTATAGGTT
Source organism: Orthonyx spaldingii (assembly GCA_013397795.1). NCBI lineage: Eukaryota > Metazoa > Chordata > Aves > Passeriformes > Orthonychidae > Orthonyx > Orthonyx spaldingii. The sequence goes on from VZTJ01003357.1 coordinate 26,376, forward strand.
CGATGTTATGTCAAACTGGAGTTTAGACACTGCTCATGGAGAAATGTGTGACAGCCAAGCCCATGTGGCTTAGCAGTATTGGAGAAAATTGTGTTGATGTTGTCCAATCTCCATTTTATATATCAAAAATACTTTTTTTTAATATATTCCTTTAGTAAGCGATACTGTGGGGAGGGAGTTGATTGGTGTTTTACAATGAACTAGGATGCCCCTTGAGCTGTGTCCTTTTGGGAGGAAAAAAAACCCTAAACATTATTTTAAGGCTTACTTAACTAAAGCTTTTAGAACGTGTGCTTAAAATTTGTTTTACTGACACTTATATTGCTGAAGTTGCTTTGTTCTAAAGCTTTGCTGTACTAGTCCTTTGCCAATTTAAAAATACCACACAAATGGTCAGATAAGATTTATTTTCTGAACTACTCCTGCATTATAAGGTACTGGTTATTATTCCTTCTCAAAGTCTCCAGTAAGCAGCAGGCTTACTTGGGAATTTGTTGTTGCAAATTTAGCTGCATGCAGGGCACCATGCCATGTGTGATTTTGAATTTTCTACTACACCTACACGCAAAGAAAAATGATGTACAAATCAGTTACTTTCTTTAGTCTAGTCATTGGACAAAGCATCCTTTCAGCTGTGTTTGCAGATCCCACTTACCAGATCTTTTCTTGCATAGGCATTATTAAATTGCTGTTCATCTACCTTATGCTTCTTCACAAGGGTAAAGCTGTAGCAACTCTTGCTTGCTGCAGTGGGCAGCAGGAGGACTAAATCTGTTTTCCCTTTTAAAGACATTAGTCATTTCTACCTCTCTGACAATTGCTCATCCTTGTAAAAGGCTTAGACCCTTCTTCTCCCTCTTGTGCATTCTTAGGTAAGTAACTCTGCACGTCTGATTAATTTTTCAGAGTACAGTTCAAGTCTTACCTGTTCAATGACAGTTTTAAGTTCCACTGATTGCCACTGCTGGTACCTCTTCTGCACATGGAAGCTCTGTGTACAAGTTCAGGGAGATTTGATGAAGTCCGTATTTTTCTAATGATTGTTGTAAAAATGTATGTCTAGGGAGCAAGCAGACTTACTCTTGTGTGAGTGATCAAGGTGTTGAGTCAAACTGATGATCCCTCTTTCTGACTGAATTTTCTTACTTTATTTCTTTTCTGTTCAGAGGCTTAGCTTTACCAGAAGTTGTGAACTGTATGCTTTCACAGCTCAGCCTGCAACATAAAGCAGGGAACATGAGCTTTAAACTGAGAAGGAAATAGAATCCCTCTCTCACTCCCCGAGGCAAGTAAAAAAACCCTCATTCTCTTTCTATTTTTTTTAAGAAGTGTGGCCCAGCTGTTACTTTTGATAGTTCAAATAGGTTGTGTTTTAAAAGAAGTTTGCCAGCGCATTCTTACCATGGGTGCTTCTCTGAAGTTTAGCTAAACAAAATGTGGGCAGAATTCTACCTTGTAGAGTATAGGCTTGATGAAGGGAGATGCCACACATGTCATGTATGGGTCTGTTTGCTGACACCAAACTCCCTGTATGTTGTACAAGACACTTAGCTAATACTGAGCTTTTGGACTAAAAGAGTTGGGAGAAAGAGGTTAGCAGGCACCCAAATTTTGGCAAGACCATGCTCAACATACTTTGTACACCTCTTTGTAGACTTACCCTTTTGTTCTTGGATGATATTGAGCTGCAGACCTTGCTCAGAAGGTCAGAGTTACTCAGTGTAATAGAGTTGCTCTCTCCAGAACCTAAGATACTGTTTCTGCCAAGCAATGCATTTCCAACACCTAAGCTGACAAGGAGATGCCTTCTTCTCTGCCTTTTGTCTAACAGCCATGAAATGGCTGATCTGCTGACCTCACTGCATGACCTCCTTGCCTTTCTTGTTTCAGCGATAATCTCTCAGACTTTATGAGCAGTCATTCACTGTTCTGTGTCATGGAAGCCAAAGCCAATCTAAATGTGTTGATGGAGGATCATGATAAGAGGTCAATTTGCCAATGGAAGTCACATTGAGGGAAGGGGAGTAGGATTTTTTGCCGCATTCAGGCCTGTTATGGTCTTTCCTGTTAAAAACTTTGTTCTTTGGATGATTCACAGAAGCCAAGACAATCTCCTTTACTGCTTGTTTGAGTGTTTCTGGCTGACATCTTGCACCATGGTTGGGGTTTTTGGTTTATCGTTTTTTCAGGTCCCTCACTTTTTTCATCTCCATGTCATCTTAAGACAGATCAAATATTCTTTCTGCTAGGCTCCAAGATAATTACTTACAGTGTCAACCACATGAAGTGGCATAAGGGTATTATCCAGTAATGCAAAATCCTTGGAAAGCACTAAAACATTCACCACAGTCTTGCATTCTTGATTAAAACATTTCTTACATGAGTGGACCAGAACAATTTGAGCCTTGTCCATATCAAAGATTGCAACAATACTTAATACTCCACTTCCATTCAATAAATACTGACAAAGTAAACTTTACACTTAACTTCAGACCGTTGTCCTCTGCTCGTGCTGTGTTTATTACTTGTGAGGAATTTGTATGCCTTAGGAGAACTCTCATCTCAGCAAACCTTGTTGAAATTCTGGGTAGTTCAGAACAAATGCAGCTTATGGTTGCATTTTTTAACTTACCATGATAGGCCTTGCTTCCTTGTATCTATGTAATTTCTGTAAGACAGTAGTGCTGAGGGAGTTCTGAAAGGTGTGATAGTCGTGAAATATCTTTCAAGTAGTGTGTCTTTTATTCTGCCTACCGTCCCTGGCACTGGAAAAGAAAATCCCACTATGATATTGGTTAAATGAAACTGTGCCTAGGCTTCTGTGGCTGTTCCAGAGGAAGAGCTATTGCCTGGCACTGCAATCTCCAGTAATCTGCACGTTACTGTTTCACCAGTCAACACTCCTCTTCAAAGCCCTGGTGCCACTGTTGACCTGGCTTCATTGATATGTCACCTTGAGACTGCTGGGGCAGTGATGTGGAGAAACACACTGAACTCTGTTAAACATCACATTTAGCTGCCAGAACCCTATCAGAATGAGAGAGCAGTGCTACAACTGATGTTGACTTGATGCAGGAAATACCATTCATTCTTTCCAGCAGCCAGTGGGGATGCTGCTGTCAGTAGCTCTTGCAGTAAGGTCCACATTGACATTTTGCTTGATGTTCCCACCTCAGACTTACTCACTAAACAAGGTAACAACCACTTGGATGCCATAACCAGTTTACACACCTTGTTCTTAGGGGAAAGTTTGTTACAGATTTTTCTCCTTGCAGGAAATGTGGGTAAACCAAATTCCGTGAGCACAGTTGTTAATTTGGAACCCAAATAGGATTTACTACTGAAAAAAAAAGCCTGGCATGGTTTAGGGTGGGACTTGCAGACTGTACGATGAAGAATCAGGTACTACAATGTTAGTGAGCCTTTGTTCTCAAGAAATTTTTAACAGTGCTGGTTTCTTAACCAGCACTTCATGTCTGTTCCTGCTCAAGGCTTGCTAGCTCTAGGCTTGCTAGGGGATGTTTTAAGGGGCTGCTATAATTTGTGAGTTTACAGAAGCTGGGGCTACCTCCTGTGTGACCTCTGGAGCCCAGCTGGTGTGTCCCAAAGGGCTGGGGCTCTGTTCATCCAAGGCCCATGGATGTGGCTGCTGCTTTCTTCCTTGGGATCCAACCAGCCATATATAGACACATACAGTACTGACAGGGCTGATTATACAGACTGCGATGTACCATGTGCTGTCTTCAACACCCACATAAAACACTGTCAGAACTTGTATAAAACATAAGTATAGACAGCCAAGTCTCCTTCCTTCTCTTCTGCTGATCAGGATTGAACTTCATTAGTGAAAGTACATACTCCCTTTTGCAGCCTCACAACTTCATGCATGTTTATGAGCCCCTCAACCATCCATCTAAGGCTTGCTGTCTCATGCTCTTTCCTGTGCTCCATGGATCTTATACTCTCCAGCTGGGTTAATGCACAGCATCACACAGCTGAGGTACTTGTATGTGTGCCTCTGTGCATGGCTTCCCTCAAATACCAGCATGGGCCCTTGCCCTGGCAAATATCCCTGCCTGGGCTGCCTAGGTGCTGACTAGACCAGCTTAAAGGTTGCTAGTGAATTCCAGCCCTGCACACCAGCGCTATAGGGTTGGGATAATGCAAACCTTCTGGCCCACCCCAGCAGCTGACACCCAGGCACATAGACCTTACAACCTGTGACTCCCACTCCAATTGCTGGTGCTGAGAGACCCTTACTCTGTTTTTCTCACCCCTTTCTCCCCTGTAGTTGGTACAGGTAAGATGTGACTGTGAAGCCCGTGATCCATGGTCGTCTTTCAGTAGCTGAAACAGACCTAACCATTTGCTCCGGTTGCTGATGCCAGGGTTTCCTTCACTTTCTGTCAAACTACAGTTGCTGGCCCCAAATTCATTCACACTGGTGCCCCCACAGTAACTCCAGATATGTGCTCTTAGCACCTGCAGACATGTGCTCCTAGGATCTGTAGTTCTCCTTCCAGCTGCTGATGTTGAGACCCTCCTTCTCTCCAAATTTCAGCTTCATCTCTTGTGCTGCTCCCGTTGCTAGACCTGAATGGACTCATGCCTGCCTCCAGTTGCTGACATACGGTTCTCAGAGAATGCACATGGGGTTGAGAGTGAGAGTGCACAGAATAGTTAGGATTTAATAAAATAGGATACACTGGTGAGCATGTGCAGAGTGGCAACCTCTTATGCAACTGGCCCCTTTGCTACCTTTTTCTATCTGTTGCTCTGTTCCCTTTCTTCTAAACATTCTTTGATAAGCGTTGATAGTTGCATGGGCCTTCCTTGAATATCCTCAGTCCTCATATTCTTCTTGTTTCTTATCAGCAGTCACAACATCCAGACTGCACCTCTATAAGGTTATGCTTGGAGTTTCTTAATAGCCTGTCAGTTAGGAACTGGAGACTTTTGGTCTTTGTCATTGTCTCAGTTGCCCCTTGTCTATCAGGTGTATGGCTCTACTTGTTTATTGTTTCACAGTTTACTTATTCCCCCTATTTCTTAGCTTGTTCCTCTCAGTTTACTTATCCTTTTACATTGAATTGTCTCTGAGTGGATAACCTTAATGAAGCAGATTTTCCTTTATCTCCTTTTCCACAAAAATATATTATTTTGGGTTTGAGCTGATCAGTAGTGCTGAACTTTTCTACTTTTAAGTGTTCATGAAATCCATTTTCTTTCTTTTTTAAATTGCAAACAGGTACATGGCTCCGGAAGTTCTAGATGATTCTATAAATATGAAACATTTTGAGTCATTCAAACGAGCAGACATCTATGCAATGGGATTAGTGTTTTGGGAAATAGCTCGGCGGTGTTCAATTGGTGGTACGTGGCAATCTTTGCAAAATGGAACATATTAAGGAAGTACAAGTAACTTAAACTTATTCAGGTTCTGAAAACAGTTTGCTCAAAAAAAACAGTGCAAAGTAAGAGCCAGTATATCTCAGACTTTCTAACTGTTAATCCTGTAAATGATAACTGATCTAGTCAACCTCTTTCTAGACTGATGAATTATATTTGTTGAAGAAAATAGGAAATATTCTTGTCTATGTTAATTTTTTTTTCCAAACATTTACATGGAGGGGAGAAAAGGGTAAAATTTAATGTTCTTGTGAGCAAGGGGGAATCACCACAATACCTAGCTATAATGTGTTCAGATAACATCTATACCTTATTTAAAATGAAGCATGCTGTTATAAATCATATGCTCTGAAGAAGCATGTTTTTAATACAGCATATGAAAGATTTGATATACCGTATATTTCTTCTAATTTTATAAATTTTAGATCCTTCAAGGGTAATGTAAATGCTCCCAAGGTACAATTAAGGATTTTTGTTTATTTATTTGTCTTGTTTTGTTTATTTTGTTTATTTATTTATTGTGATATAATTTTTAAAATTAAAACCAAAAGATGGTAGGGGCCTGATAAGGAACACAGTAAAAAGTGAAGAATATGTAATCTAGTGTTACGTATGTAATCTATGTAATCTAAAATAGAGCTATTTTCAACCTATTACAGGAATCCATGAAGATTACCAGTTGCCATACTATGACCTCGTTCCTTCTGACCCTTCTGTTGAAGAAATGAGGAAAGTTGTGTGTGAACAGAAGTTAAGGCCCAATATTCCAAACAGATGGCAGAGCTGTGAGGTATTAACTAACCTTGCTAAAGCTACTTTAATGGACACTAGAGCTTTTAGTGATTTCAGTGGCTTAAAAATGCTTATTGTTGAAGGGAGAAGAGCTGCTTCTAGGAGAACTTAATTTCATTCTAATCATTATGGCTTTATTTAAAAGTATTGTTCCTTGGTTATACATTAGTATTTAAATGTAATTTCTTAAAAGTTAATAGCTAACTCTGCATTGAGGATTCTAGGATCCTTTCCTGTGAAGCATAGGTGATGCTAATATAAACTAGAGCTAATCTGAATTACATTATGCAGGAAGCATCATTGCAAATAAATTGTACTGTGTCTGGCTGGGATTGAGTCAACGTCCTTCATAGTAGGCTGTACGATGCTGTGTTTTGGATTTGTGACCAAAACAGACTGATAGCACACTGATGGTTTAGCTGTTGCTGAACAGTACTTGCACAGCTTCAAGGCATTCTCTGTTTCTCACGTAGGTTGGGGGTGGACAAGAGCAGAGACAGGACAGCTGACCCACACTGGTCAGAGGGAATATTCCATAGCATTGCTCTGGGAGCCCAGCAAGGGCTACAACCAGTGCATGCTGACTCACAGCTTGGGGGAACAGCTGCAGGGGGCTACAGGAGCAGTGAGGCACTGACAAGAGTGAGGTGCTTTGGATAGACGAGGAACCTGGGTTGTGGCATGTGTGGAAAGAATGCATGGCTGAGATAAGAGTTGGGCAAGAGTGCACAGGAAAGAGAGAAAGGTGATGAATGCACCAACAAATTGAGAGACAGGAAGCTATTGGGATTGAAATGATTAATGTAAGACAGCTTTCACAATATTTTGGAACGTAGAGCTGTTGTTTTATTTTATCTGCAGTTTTTGTTTTTTGGTTTGTTATAAATAACATATAGAATCACTCAGATTTCAAAGAATGGCTGTTTGAAGGATAAAAAGACTCCAAAAATTTTTAGAATCCTAACAGAACTTCAGTTTGAGGAATAACTCATAAGCTTAATTGCTATGCATTGAACTAACTCCTTAATTGAAGGTACAATTAAAAAGAATGTATTTTTGTCTGATGTGAAAACTAGAAAACAGTTACAGACCTGTTACTAATTTTTCATTAAAATATTTTTTTCATGGGCCAAAAGTCTACTGAAAAAAGCAGGTTTGCTCTACAGTTTTTAGAGAGTTTGACTTTTCTGTAAATAAAGTAAGAAATTTTTTTTCTTTAAACAGCACACTCCCATGCAGTTTTAGTATTAGTTGTGGACTTCAGGAATGCCTGAAGAGGCTAAGGCAGAGCAGCAGTTACATGGGCTACGCTGGATCAGCAGTGCCTATAATGACTTGTGTTTCCTTTGCAGGCATTACGAGTGATGGCAAAAATTATGCGGGAATGCTGGTATGCCAATGGAGCCGCGCGGCTGACAGCTTTGCGCATTAAGAAAACATTATCACAACTTAGTCAACAGGAGGGGATAAAGATGTAATCCTGGATTTGCTACCGAAGAACACTGTAAAAATCCCTATCTGCACCAGAGTGGCGTGTTAAGAAGGTTAATTGTTCTACCTCACTGGGGGAACAGAAGGATATTGCTGCCTTTTAGTACTTCATAGGAACGTCACTTATTAGCATTTTTGTGGATGTGCTAAACAGTTGTGTTGGGTCTTTCTGTGCACTATGAACCTCTTTCCCAGGTTACTTACAAAACATCATGTACTCTAGTTTCATTAATCTCTAGTTTTTTATTTGGGAAGTTGATGGCTGGTCTTTGCTAGTTAACTGTGCTAAAAGTAGGAGGTCACTTCTAAAATGAAACTGGTTCACTATATTGTTCTGCAGTGCATTGATGGCTCTTAAAGCAACTTTATTCCTGCCTGGTACATTGACAATTCTGAACCACTGTCTCAATTCCTTGATTCAGATTGTGAATGTACTACTGGAGTATACCTTGCTAGCTATTAAGGTAGTGTATCTTTTGGACTCTTACCTTGACTTACAAATTGACCTCATTCAGTTGTGGGAACATAACTTATGCAACTATACTTTATACATGATTACTGGGTTTTTTCCACTTTTTCAGAACATTACATTGCCTTCAAAATAGATTGTATTACACCAGTAAGTGCCACTTTTGAGTCTTTTAATGCAAAATAGTAGGGACATGCAAAGCCTATGGTACATTTCATTTCAAAAATACAAGTTAAAAATTGTTCCTTTGCCTAGCTAAGATCTAACTCTCACTTGTTGCAACAGTGAGTACATAATTCATAGAATATCTTTGATTTTACCAAAATCTGACTCTTGAAACCACTGTAGGAGTTTTAAATAGTGTAAGCTAGTAAATTCACTGTCATATTTTGTAATTGTCAAGTTATGAGTCATAATTATGTAGAAGATTTTTTTTATCAATTGGTACTTCTAAAATGTTTGAAGTACCTATATACTTCAAAAAAGTAGCAAGAGGAGTAAAATGTTAAGAGAGATTTTGCTTCATTAAATAATTATGAAAAGCATATTTTCTGTGCAGTTCTGCTGAGTCTTAAAGCTCAAAGAACAATATTTGCAATTACACAAGGATTAAGTGCACCTGTAATTAGAGAAGTTATTTGGGCTTTTGTACTAGAAAGTTCAAAGCTGCTTATAAATTTTATGTGCATGTATGTTGTGTGTGCCTCATACACAAAGTGGTGAGCTGGAGAAGGTGGTGAGCTGCAGGTCTTTGGATACAAATACCAGGGAATTCCAGCAATCCTCTTCATAGTTAGAAGAACAAAGCTTATGTTGACTTGTGTTGTCATAAGAACACAGAATAATATCCATGGCTTTAGGCAAGATTCCCTGAGTTTTTAAGGGTATCGTAAGATTTTCACAAACTTGTTTAGAAATCTAATTACTTCCTGCCCAAATGTACAACAAAAGACTGCTGTTACCGGGATATTTTTTTAATTGCAATTTTAGGAAGAGTCTGGTTGACATTTGGTTTCATCAGTGTCCAAAACAGTAGTATTTCAGTATGTAAATATGCCTGGTAATTAATATGCTGCCTAACCTGCCACTCTTCAGAACACATCAGTACCCATCCCATTATGCAACACACATGGCAACCATTAACTTAGGTTCCTTTTCATCCCTCAACATAGAGCCCACTGAGAGCTTGTCACCACGCTGGTGGCAGTGGCACAGTGGTTGCTGGCAGCAGCACAATTGAAGTTCTGCTCCATGGTCTGTGATGCTGTGGTAGCTAAAGAAGGAAGAGGAATGGGGCCCAGGAAGAAGAGCCTACATAGGTGACACAAGCCTTGCCCAAGATAAGCCTTAACACTTTGTTTTTGTTTATTTCTATATTCTTACTGCCTTCTTGGAGATAGGTTTAAATGATATCAGAATTACAGACCTTTGGACGTCAAACTGCAAATAATGAAATGTGTTTGTCAACAACAAAATGGATGAGTTTATTCATACTGGAAGACAGTAACCAGGAGAAAAGGGAAAAATAAGAGAAGTTCTTAGAAAGCAATTAGTCTTAAACATACGTACAGCTGTCACACTTATGTTTGTTTGGCATTATCTGACAAGTCAGGCTTATGTGCTGCAGGCCTCTGTCAATCAAAGATGGATTAAAAGTTACTTCATGTAAGTATTTCAAATAAACTTTGCCTTTGTGCACACAGACAGTCGTGCACCACAGTTTTTCAGTTATGATTGTTCGAAAAAAATGTTTGAATATAGCATAACTCCCAAGCCTATCTACTTGGCAGCCTCTCCAGCAAGTTCTATGTATCTGTACAGATACTTAAAGAAAACAGATCATCATGAAAATAGGTCAGGATCTCCATGCTAATTTCAAAGGCTTCCTAGTTAGCAATTTAAGTGTTTTGGTTTGTAAGTTTGTTACATTTCAAGCTTTCATAGGTGTCCTGGGGTCCTTACCATAGATACAAATGGTACAGCTCCTTCCGAAATATCAGGCTACTGGCGTGCCTCAGATCTCTATAGTAATTTTGATGGTAACAGGAGAACTTGCAGTATAATCATAAAATAATTTTAATGGCTTTTTTAAGCCCCCAAAAACCTTAGAAGCATAGCATCTAATTTCCTAAAACACAAGGAACAGTTCTATTGCATTTTAAAGAGGATGTACAGCAGCTGAACAGCATCATATCACACAGATGATTCTGTCAACAACGTAACTCAACCACCTGGAAATCTTCATTCTCCTGAATTGCTAGCAACTATTCTTACTTTGTTCAAAATTTAGCTTTGTAATAGAGACTTGCTAAAACAAAGCACAGAAGGATGCTTGACACAGTGTATGACATAAGGAACAGTATTTTGGAACAACCTTATCATTCTTACTGGGCTGCAGAATAGGAAAATTCTGAATAGAGCTATATGTATCCTCAGTTCTGACATCACAACTTCAAGCTTTGTTCTTCTTTTCCATTATATGAACTGAACACCTTTTACAAAGGCTGTGTCTGTATATATTATGTAACTTTAAATGTTACCTGTGTCAGATCATATCTTATATATATGGACACAGGTACACATAAGTATTTTTTAAATTAAGATTCTAATATCACCAGATCTGCTCTTGGAAATCCAGGGGGACCAAAATATTTTAGCATTAAAAATATTAATTTTGTATCATTTCAAGTATATACCAAAACAGTTTCTGATTAATACTGATGCAAATGTTTATTGTAAATATTGCATACATTATACATTCACTTAAGTTTTGTGGATTTAATCAACTTTACATTTTAGTAGCATTGAAGCCTCAGTTTGGTTTACAGACTTGTGACCAGGTGGATATGGACATGGAGAACAAGGAGCATTGGAAATGGTCTGATACTGAAATGCCTGAAATGTTGTTTTTGAAATGCTGGAACTCTTCAGGGACCTTCCAACCTTAAAAGCTGGAATTCTGGGATGTTTCTCAAGCAGACTTTCCAAGTATGACACACTGTCACCCTCCAATGGTTCTGCTTGTAATCCTAAGAAAGACTTTGTATATAGGTAAAGACATTGGGATTGGCTGTATGGGGACATGAAGGTGTCAAATGAAGTAAGAGGCTATGTTATTTTTTTCAGTAACGACTCTGAGTGTGATTGCCATGAATTTCACCTTTTAGTTAGTTCCTTGTTTATATTGTGCCATTGAAATGATTGTAAGGTGTTAATCATGTTGTGTTTAAAAAATAAACAAACAGAAAGCTCCTTCACCCTATCAGTTGCTTTAAACTCAAATTACCTCTTAAAAGACCAAGGTACATTTACCTCATGTGTATATAATGTTTAATATTTTTCAGAATGTTCTCCAGGTTTGCAGTTACATGTTTCTAGAAATATGGGTATTACTAAATTTACAACTTCCGTGGTACTAAGTGTATTATCTGGTGCCCCAAAACACTAATTCTCTGTATTTTGTTGTATTAGCAAGTTTGCTGCTTTGTCACTGTAGCACCTGCCCTTACATAGCTGTGTGGATACTGCCTTGTAAATTTTACCTTTTGGATGATTTGAGGATCTTGTACAGATTGAGTGTCACTTTTTTAAACCTTACCAAATTGTGCATTTCTGAAAATATGTGTTGTATTTGTAGAGTATACATTTCAATGGATTGTAAATAGGACAGTAGAAGAGTGGATGCTTATGTTAAGTGCTAACACTACAGTAGAGAGATTAAAGCAGTGAAAATAAATAACGTTTTTCAAAATGCATGAGTTGTCTTTCAGAACAAGAAGTTGCAGGTAGATATGGATTTGTGTGTGATGTTTCTACCTGCTAACATGTCGGTTTATTGTGAATTCCTTTCCTCAGAAGGAGTTTCTTCTAGTACAAAAATGCTAAAAGGATTTGCTACTGCTGAGGCAATCCATCTCATCTGTGCTCTGCACATAATGATAAGGTGCTTGCTCTTTCTTGCCTCCTACAGTAATGTTGGTATAAGAACCTTATTGGTGTCTCTTGTCTCCTGGACAAAATAAGTAATGACCAATTGTTCCTTCTCTACATTTATATTTGCATAGAAATAATACAGCTGCTGAGGATTTCAGACTACTTAAGCAGCTCAGCACCTCAGTGCATCCCAGAACAGCAAGTAAAATCAGCTTGTATTGGAGTGCATTGTTTCTGTGCCAAACTCGGTTTCAGGCTGGTGTTGCATTTCTGAAGGAAGTAGAGATTTAGACACAACAAAAATAGGACATCTTGCCCTCATGTAAGTTTAGGTTCATCCTTTAGTTTTGGCTGCAACAGAATTACCAAAAATTACTTCTTCTAGCAAACTTTGTCCACAATGGGAAGCCATAAGGTGTCCAGAGAAAGCCTATGGCTATGTCAAAACTGCATTCCTTTCAAATGCTTTTACCGGAGCTATGATTATTTGGCTGAGAACATGTCCCTCGCCCATGGGCGGCTAACTGAAGGCCTTTGCTACCACTGCAAGCAAACAAAACAGTAAAATCCTGAATCCCTCTACTCCATTTACTAGTAGAGGAAATGTGTGGCCTGGAACTAGCATAACAGTGTTGCTGTCCAACAATCTTAAGTTTTCATTAAGTAGTTTTCTGTTTCGTGCTTTGAGGGCCTGAGCCTAACAACTGAAAATTCATAAACAGCAAACAATTACCACAAGTAACTTAAATGTGAGGATGCTTTAGGATCATTTTAGAGGAGACACTGAATTCAGGAGGTCTGCATGCTGCTTTGGATTGGAAGGCGGCATAAAGAGAGGCAGACTTTCAGCTGGATGTTTTGCCCAGTATAACCTTGTTTTTAATTTTTGAAGTGTGGGACTGTTGTAAGGGGTTATTTTAATACCCACTGCAGCCAAGCAATGAATATTTTCTGTAGGTACAGCATAACTTAAAGAGTATATAAAGAAAGCACTTCTATGCAGTACCAAATATACTGTAATTTTCCTTTTATCAATTTTTGTGACATTCGTAAATGATGTACAGTGATGTACCCAGTAACTGTGGTATAGCATAAGGGTGGTCCTGGCAGAAAATAGATTCCTTTTTAAATAGGAAATCAGAAATTCCAAATTTCTCACTCAGTGCTCTTACTAGCTTCTTTTATCTATCCAGCCAAGCCATAATGTTTTAACTGGAACTAACAGTGTTCATTGTTTGCTGATGAAGAGTTACTAGAATCTCACACTGCAAACCCCCTTATCAATATGATGGGCTGCTTGGGTTTTGAGTCTCTTAGTTCTATCTTGGAGTGGCTGGAGTTGTTCCCAAGTCTTCCAGGTTGAAAAAAAGAAATGTTGGCACAGCATTTCCTTTGTCAACTTGACTGGACTGCAAATAAAATCCAGTAGTGCTTGAGAAACCCACACCCTTATGTCTTCCTCAGAGTTTCTTGAAAATAAGATTTAAATCCCGAGTCTCTGAGATGAAATGGTACCTGAAATTATTACCTCTCTTTTGAGAAGAAAAAAAGAGCAAACCATGCTGGTAGGTTCCTATGCAAGATTGCAGTGTTTATTGGTATTAAAAGAGTTCTCACTGGAGATGAAGAGTCGACATCCTCAAGATGTGTTTCTAATTAACTCAATTAGGAAAATGAGAACAGCTCTTCCACCTGCCAGTAGCAGAAAGTCTGTGTAAACTGTTGAAGAATTGGGCACATGATACTCAATTTTATATAATATCAAATATATTCATGTAGGTTTTTAAATGAGGGAGGAAGGAGTTAGAAATATGCCTTTAAATCCAAGCAGGATGCAGGACTTATGGGATGCATAGTGAAGGAAATAAGGTCAGGGAAAGGGAAAGGTTTAGGTGACCTGGAGAGGAGTGAGCATGGGAAAATAGAGGAATAAGGAGATTAAAAGGGTGGGTCCTATATAAATAGCAGACCAGTCAGTGTGCCAGTCTGTCTGTGCCCAGCACAGCCTCCTCCTTTATTTTTAAATCCCTTCCTGCCTGAGAGACACAGTTCTGGGGATGCAGGGATGTGTGAGCACAGCGGCTGGAGCCAGACCACATGAGGGAGGTCCTGTGAGTCTGTGGTGAAGCAATGGGAAAGAGCAGAGTGAGCAGACCCAAGTGTCAGCAGCTGGAGTGGGACCACAGGTCATGGGTGCCTGTGTGTCCATAGTGCTGGGGACTGGAGTGTGGGTGCAGGCACCAGTGGCTGGAGTGGGACTGCAGCTCCAGGTACCAGCAGCCAGGGAGACTGGGATTCTGGGCAGCTGCTTGCAGGGTGCACATCTGTATGTCTCAAGACATGGGGTCCTTCGTAGTGGCTGTTCTGATCTATCCTTATGTTCTGGTGGCTCTGTGTGGACATGCAGTTATGTGTTTTTCCTTGAAGATTTGTGGCCCAGTGGAGTTCTTGAGATTGTTTGCCTGGCTTTTGTAGCTTGGGCAATAGAAGCTTGTACATCCAGAACTGGGCATCACTGTTTTGATTCTTGACGTTGGTCATCTACACACAGGGACTAGAAAACATCTACTTTATTATGGTACTAAATTAGATGTCTAAAAACCTAGAAAGCAGAGGCAGCAAGTAAAAGTCTTAAGAAAAGATGTAAAATGGTAGTTGGTGATAAATTCCAAGTTGACTCTGAGTTTCAATAGCTTGTCTATTGCTCTGGACATCCCCAGATGCTAATTTGCATTCATGCAATTTTCCCGTTCCCTTCTATGCTGTGGGCATGAGAAATGTGTGCGTAGTCCCACTGTTCAAACTCTTAATTAGTACAGGAATGGGGTAAAGAATGGCAAGAATTCTGTGATACCACAGTTGCTGTCTAATTATTATATATTTCCAAAGAGTGGAATCAGGCTATGCATTCTTTCATTATTGCCCTCCTGTGGCTTGGACTCTCTGACCTACATCTCCTTCCATGAAGAGAGTTTTTTTGTCGCTGTTACCAGAAGGGTCAGTGAGATTCAGTTCCTGAACCTCTCTGGACAATTCTTCATTAAAGTGAGCTGCCTTTTTCTTATCTTTGTTCAGGAAACTGCTTTGCCTATGCTTTTTTTGCAAAGATAACTCTTTCCCACACTAAATGTTAGAAGTCTAAATTTTTGTATTGGGAGACCTGAGCCATTACAGAGATCCTCATTTCCATCTATCCAAGTCTGAAAGGTCCATGGACTGTTGGTCTTTTCACTGCAATAATATTGTCAGATTGCTAATTTCCATCTCGTGCAAAGGCTCCTTCTGCTGAGGCTCATGTGATTGCAGGCATGCAGTCTCCTAAGCCTCATACGATTGCTGGCACAGCAGGTAAGCACGGCCCTTTCTCAAAACACTCGGAACAGTATTGAACTTCTCCCTCTCTGGAGACACTTAAAACCCACCTGGACACATTCCTGTGTAACTGTTCTAGGTGACCCTGCCTTGGCAGGGGGATTGGACTAGGAGGTCTTCAGAGATCCCTTTCAACCCTAAAAATTCTGTAACCTTCAAGAAGGAAAAGGGAATATTGCAAAGAAAAACCATATTGCAACATTTCTTTTTAACTTCTTCAGGCTATGTTGTGTGTATGTACAGTACGCTCACAGCCTCTCTCCTAAAGTCCAACTCTTCTGGTTCTTCAGTTAAGAGGATGCTTGAGGAGAGGTGGATGCTTTGCTGCCTTTACTGTTGCTGCAGTTGCAGGAGGCTTGAAGTACAACACTGAGGAAACCCATATGGTGAAATTTACCTGAGAGCTTGCATACAGATAATCTCAATGTAACTGTACAAACAGGTAAGACATTTAAAAGAAAAGCTCCTAGGAGGAGTAAGGAAAGTAACCTCTGTTCATCATTCTGCTGGTCTGGGTTCTAGCAGAAAGGCAATATTACATGGTTTAGGCTTGTAATTATTTCTTTCTTTGTAATGATATGTTGCTGTAGCCATTTTTGCAGTTTCACGTAGCCAGATGTATGTTTTGTTGTTTCCTTTCCAAAGATGTTGCATTTAACAGCTGAAAAGACTTTTAAATTGTTTTAAAAAGAAATAATTTGCGCTAAAGCCAGTATATTTGATACTCTTCAAATTAAAAACAGATGTTTTCTTTACACCACCTTGAAACCTGGCTGAAGTTAAAGAAACTTATTCAATATATGGTTCAACTGATAAATGTTTAGGTATCACTGTTTTTCACATCATGCCACTCATTTTTAGAAGTTGAATGACAGCTTGGGGGTTTTTTTCATCCAGTGGATCTTCTGTGTTGGGAATAATTATCTTGGTATTTCTGTGTTGCATTTTGTGTGTATTTAGTGTTGTAGTATGGAGAAAGACAATTCCATCACACATCTTGCTCACTTGCTTACTTCACACCTCTGTTTCAGCTAATGCAAAAATCTGCCTGCTATCATGTGTGCTGAGACACTGTGTCGTGGGTTTACCCAGGAAGGGTCAGTCTTTTAAGTGACTTATGGTGCAAGAAGTAGTGCACCTTGCTTCCTGGGAAACAGAGCCAGTGACCAGTTAGTTTTGAGTATTAATGAGTGTATAATCCAATTAAAAATTGTTCCGCCTCCAGGGAAAAAACCATATTTAAGAGAGATACACCTGAGAAAAAACTCTCTTTTCCTGTCCTGTTGCTGCCAGAGAAGCAAGTCCTGTGCTTCTCTCTCTGGTAAGGCTGGGCCCTTGCCCTTTCCCCCCCCTCCCCTCCTCAGAGCGGGGAGGGGGGGGAGGTTTGGAAGGGAGTTTGCAGCAGCAGTGCAGCTGAACGTGGGGGAGGACCCGGCCTGAGATTTCCGGCTGCTGGGCAAAACATTTTAACTACAGCGGGCAGAGCCGGGCCGGCTCCCTCCGGGCCGGCTCCCTCCAGGCCGGGTCAACTTCGCAGAGCCAGACCCTTGCTCTGGGCCGGGCAGAGGCCGGGCCGGCTCCCTCCAGGCCAGGCCAGCTTCGCAGAGCAAGGCTATTGAGACTCTTAACTGCTTCTGCAGCCCAGCTCAGACTTTTT
>VZTJ01003357.1:44075-63188 GCA_013397795.1 Orthonyx spaldingii
AAAAGTCAACATAGTAAAACAAAAAAAAACTCCTCTCCCTAAATAACTAAAAAAAAACTAATTTAAAAGTAGTAAACTAACTGAAAGTCAAAGTGTTGTTTTTTTGTATTGTCATTAAAAAATGAAAAGATGAGAAGAGCAAAAGTGTTCTGACGGTTTTATTCTAATTCTTAAGTTTTTTCCTTCCTTTTAAGTCTTTTAATAAACTTTCTTTATACTCTTTAAAGTTTGAGCCTGCTTTACCTACTCCTAATCCTTATCTCACAGCAAAATTAAATAAATCTAGTAAGTGTGCTAGCGTTTAGCCAAAAACTCAAGTGAACGAAGTCAAACCACTACACACTGGCACTCAGTTCTCCCTATCTCCCCACTGTTCCGTTTGCTGCTCCATGTCAGAAAGCCACTTGGAAAGCTGGAGGCAGTTGGTTTGGTTAATTTAAAAAGATTCGTTTTATCTGCAATTTCTCAAGCTTTTCTTGCCTTTTGTACAGCCTGGCTCTTGGAGATTTTACTGAGAAATTTTACCCAGCAGTGCATCTCGCCCTCCTTGAAGTCCTCCCATTGTTGTGGATGAGGCAAGAAGAATTCTCACAGACCATTCTTGACATGAGCTCCCTTACTTGTGCATCCCTTCACACAGAATACTTCACATGTGGTTGTTTTGCTTTTGCTTCAGCCCCTTACCACTCCAGATTTACAGAGTGAAACCTCTCTGTTGTGTGCTTGAAGTTTACAGAGTAAAACATCTCTATTGATATGGACAGTGACTCCAGTACCCTGAGTGTTCAAAACCTCTCCTAGATTTTTACATATGAAGCAGTTCTAAAGTATGCAGTAAAATAGAGCAAACTGTAGTGCTCTATTTCATCTGTATAATTGTCTGTTTGAAATAAGTTGTGATTGCAAGATTTCATGGAGTGACTTACAGAAGTAGACCTCTGTATTGGTTTATGATACCATCCTGGAAAACATCTGAACTCAAGCTAGATATAATTCCTTTAATGAAATTGCTTAGGTGGAAAAGGAAGGAGGGTAGCAAGACCAGAGATCATTTTGTGTTATCTGGGATGAAAGGATCATTACCATGTTATCAGAATTTTAACTGTAAAAAGATAGAAAGCTGTTCTGGTTGGAATTCTTAAAATCTATGCTTTAAAGAATACTTTGTTTACAACAGCCCTTAGGAAACCCAGAAAAGATAGAGGTAAAAATAGAATCAAATCAAAAGACCAGTGATGTCACTTTGAAGCTAATTAGCTTGAATATATACCAACATGTGTTTCCTTCAGTGTCCATCTGTTAGACAAGATTACTAAGGCAGCTACACCCTGGGATAAATATAAAACTTGTAAGAAATTCTAATATTTATAGATCTGGATTGGTTTGGGTTTCTCATTTAGAGGTTAATGCAGTCCTGGGTTATGACAATACTTAACACATGGTGACTGAGCTCTAGCAAATTCATATTTGATCAAGAAGCGAAGAGATTTAGAAGAAATTTGAAGATTTTTTTTCTGCACTCCTGAGGATTTTAGTTGCAGCCACATGCCTTATCTAAGTGGTATTGGAAAAATTAGTTGGTCTGCCCAAGGTAAAGACACGCTTCTGAAGCAGCAGTGGTGTTTAAGGCACTTCCAAGACTAGCTCTGTCTGACTGATTCCTGAGGCAGAACTGCTCCTGCAGGGCTCTGGTCACTGGCGGGGGCTGTGTGTTTTCATGCGGTTGTTTTTCCTTATAATCCTGAGCACAATTGGAGGTGATGTGTATAGGCCAAAGTTCAGGAAGGTGTCATCTCTCCAGTGACCTGTCTGCTGTGTCTAAGATGGAGTACAGGCACGTTATAAATTATTACAGGTGTTTTACTTATGAGTGACAGATTAGATTATGAATCAATCCCTCAAAGAGGGACCTGTGTGCTTTTTCTGGCTCCCTGTCAGCCTCTTTCAAACTGTCTCCCTAGATGAATCCTGACAGTTGGGAAGTAGGAGCTACAAGTGCTTGCAGAGTATGTGATTGTGGGCCTGAAAAAGGTGACCAGGCTGAAGGGACATTGCTCATCTCAGTTTTCTCAAGGTTTTCTCAAACTTTGCAGAATTGATGGAAGAAACCAAAGCTGATTTTTAAGCAAAGATTTTTCATGTCAGGCCCTTCTCAAAGAAATGCATTTGAAAATTTCCAAAAAAGCAAGGAAGGTTTATCTGAAGTCAGAGGTGATCACAGAAAAGATAGGAAGTGAGAGTTTTCCATCACCTGGTGTTTCTTAGGCAGAATTTAGTGTGGATTGATGGCTTTTTACCTGGTCGAGTACCTCCACTCGAGCAGACAAATATCCATCTATTCACAGATGAGACAGTGAAAGACACGCCCTGAGAAAAGAATGCATCTATCTTCCTTAAGGAAGGTTTGGAAGTCATCTGACAAGCTAAAAATAAAAATAGAGATAAGATTGTCACGGCAAGGAACGTAAGGCAGGTATTTCTAAAGGTCTAATAAAGAAATGGCAGTGCAAACACGAACACAACATGATCTGATGCAATAAAAATTCAAAAGACATGGATATGACAAATCAAGGATGAAAATTCAAGGCTAAGAAAGTGAGAAAGAAAGAAAGAAAGCTGTATCACTACAGTTCTCATGCCATCTGTGCATACGAGGAGGTGCAAGACAGAATTTTGCTGACACATCCTATTTTGAAGGTGATGTTGAAGATAACACAAGCTATTGTCTGTACTGTAAATTTTGGTCTTTCATAAAGAAAATCAACCCAGAATCAGTTTGTTTTCATATGGACTTTGAACTACAGCAACAAAACCATGCCAAAACATGGATTGTTGTAATCTGGACAGTTGAAACACCAAGATACAGAGGAAGCACAGCTCCCCGGTACAAAAAAGAGGAGTGAAACGATAGCTGCTGAAGGAGAACATGCTCCATATCTAGGAGGAAAGCCATGACTCTTTTTGTTTATCAGACATCTGTAGTAAAAGGACATAGAACAAGCTGGAAGAGACTGATGTAGTAGATTATGTTTCTGCCGTGAATGTGGGGGAAGAGTTATCCCTGATTATTCCATTCTGCAAAGGGCATCTTGCTGATGGCTTATGGGAGCCAGAAAAACAGTGAGCTTTGGTGTCCTAGTCTGTGATGAGGTTTCTTCCCTTGCTTTCACAGCACACCAGAGGTAACTTTATCTTGTAGCAACTAATGCGGGGCAGCTTTAACCTTTCTGTCTGCAGACACAGCCCATGTTTAGCCTCCCACTGCAAGCTCTGATTAGCCGTGCAGTTACTCAGGAAAGAACCACATTAATTCATGTGGGACAAATACACAGTGAAATTGTAGCCAAGTACTGTATCAGGGAATGTGAGGATCCTCTCTGTAGGTAGGACAAAGATTTGCTGCAGTCAGGAAAATTCTAACATTGCTAATGATTCCAGACTCCCCACTGTAAAATTTCTGTGTTCCTGGCTGGAAAAAAATGGGTTTCCATTCAGGTATGGTTTTGTGCATGCACAGCCATATCATGGCTGCAATTAGCAATTAGCAAAACTACGCTTGGCTCTCTTGGGAAGGGGAAGCTTGTTCTGCCAGAGGTCCCCCACTACTGGTGTTTTCTCTGGGTTTATGGCACAGTCCTCTCCTGTCTTGTTCCAGGAGTCCAGTGGAGAAATTACATGCAGGACTGCACTCTCCATGTCAGGTTCTTGCATTTTGTTATGGCCACCTCCATAATTGGAAGATCAGTGAAAAGCCCCTATTTTCAAGGTACATGTGTTTTAATTTCTATTATTCTGGTTAATGTAATTAATGCACAGATTAATAAATATGAAACTATTTTCCATATGTTTGTTGAGTAATTAACCATCTGTGTGGATACAGCAAGCATTCTGGCATGGTTGCCATATGATTTATTGTCTTCATGCTGTTGAGGTTTTTCACTATTTCAATTCTGGTTTTATTACAACTGACTGTGCTATTTAGATCTAAATGGGATATTTCCTTGCCAAAAAATCCCCTTATCTACAAAGACACAGTATCATTCTGTGCAGGTGATAACAAGCATTTATTTCTTGTAAAATATTTTTATTAGTCTCAATCTAGTTCTTTATTGCAGTATACAAGCTTGAAGTCTGGCATCTCCCACACTCAGTTTTATATGTGTCTTATTTACTGATAAAGTTTATAGAGAAGAAGGACTCACTAAACAGATTAAGAAATCAGGTTGTGGCTAAATTTTTCCTTGTCTTTTTTTTTTTTTTAATTCCTTTATTCTCCTGGCTGCAACACCTGGAATATTCTGTCAATGTACACAGGAAAAAATTGGCACAATTTACATTTTCTTCTTTGACTGTCATGTTCAGGCAACGTTTAATTGTTGCCTCTGTCCTCATTTTTTCTGTCTTCTTAGTTTCAAAGTCATGAGCTTGACAGTTGTGTAGGTAGATTCTTCCAGGTACCTGGAAGAAACAAGACAGGCTGCTATGTAATGATGTCTGACTCTGGTTTATGTGGCTGCTCCATGGTAAGCTGCAACCACAGGCAATTAATTTATTTCAATAAATCCTCAAGCTTCTACCGGCTCCAATACCTCTGTGGACTTGGAGGAAATTTAAGTCAGGTGAAGTAAAAGCAGGTATGAAGTAAAAGCAGGTATGGAATACCATACATTTTCTTTTTTTCGTATATGTGATACAATACAATCCACTAATGATATTTTTCTTATTTGTCATAAGCCCTGTTGTAGCACTGCTAATTCTGTCATTTTTGGCTCTCAAAGCCTGTCATAAAATGAATCAAACTCAAATGCATCAATTGTATGTGCATGTTGATGCTGAACATCTAAAATAAGGTATTTCTTTTCTAAATATTGCATTTAATACTCATTGCAAAATATAGTTGATTTTTGGAAAATAAGATTTTCTTAGTACTGAGAGAGGAGGAAAGGGCAATTTTAAGAGCTGCCAGTCAAGATTTCTGAAACTCTTTTTAAAAGCTGCTCCTTATTTCAATGATTTCTTTGTTTTAACTGGGGTAAGAAATCTCTTCCCATGTTTAGGCATCGTTGGATCATTCCTGCACCTCAGGAAGTGGCTCAGCACTGCTATTTTTACCGCAAAATGCTAGTCAGTGTAGGTAGGTTGAGAGTTAATCATGTCTTGCAGCAAAAATGTAAAAGCATCAAATCAAAACACTGTCAAAATTTACATTATACTTGTGAAGCATTCACAGCTGAATTTATAAATTTTACAAATCTTGTTACATGAGATCATTCTGCCTTTCAATAATTTGATACCGTTTTACTCCACTGAAAGGAAGATCAGGTTAGGTAGTTACCCAGCTGTTTTTAGTGGTCTGCCTATGTCTGGTACCAAACCAACCATGCTAGTTCACACTTAAATGCAATTGTAGTTAGGATCATAGAATGATTTGGGTTGGAAGTAACCTTAAGGATCACCTTGTTCCAACCCCTGCCATGGGTGGGGACACCTTGCACTAGACCAGGTTGCTCAGAGCCCCATCCAGCCTGGTCTTGAACATTTCCAGGGATGGAGCATCCTGGACAAGCTTCTCTGTGCCAGTGCCTCGCCACCCTCACATGATGTATTTTTCCCCAATATCTGAACTAAACCTGTTCTCTTTCACTTTAAAGCCATTTCCCCCTTGTCCTGTCGCTACCTGCACTTGTAAAAAGTCCCTCTCCAGGGCAGGACTGTCTTGTAGGCTTTCTTCAGGTTCTGGAAGGTACTGTGAGGTCTCCTATCTTCCATATTCCATGCATCTATACCACAAGTGATGTACAATTGCAATTTAGTATTAGAAGCCATCTCAGTTTCTCAGATTATCTTTAATTTTCAAGTATTCAGTAGTGTATTATTGTCCACAGACTAGAGGCAATTACTAAACATAATTGTGTGATTGAGTTATTGTACTTAATTCATGGAGGTAGAAGGTGGTCCCAATCTGGGTGATACTGTGCTTTACACACAAGAATGAAAGAGTTTTTCTGTTGGACTTTCAAGTTCTTTGCTTGCTTTTCGCAATAACAAACCCCACATTTCATTTTTTCATTCTTATGAGTCAGTTTAGGGAACCACTCAACCCTTTGAGCTTCCAGTTTGGACCTATGAAAATAATATTTGCTGCAACTTTAATTAATTATTCTGCTGCAATTGAATTAAATATTTTGGATAAGATCACCACTGTTGAAAGAGAGAGAATGAGAAAAAACAGTTGCCAGCTCTACTTTCCATGCTGAAGATCAAAGACACCAGATAGCAATAAATCTTTTAACTGAGAGTGGAAATAAACTTCTTGTGAGTCTTATTCTTCCCCAAAACGAAACATTTTTGCTTTAGGCATCGAAGAGACATTGTTTCTGAAGAATTGAACGGTGAATTTGTTTACAAAAACCCATTGCAATTCTGCAGCCAGATGATCTACTGTCCAGAACACTCACTGCACCACTTTAAAATCCTGACAACATCTCCTGCCTTTAATCTTGCTATAAACACTAAAAAACTGTAGAGAATAGTAACCAAAGTCCTTAATACACATCTACTTAAACTGTGCCCGGGTCTGAAAAGAAATATACGTCATTACTAAACACATTTTTTCTCCTCTTTTTTTTTTTTTTTTTTTTTTAAGAAGAGGCCACAGTGCAGAAGCTGGAAAGCTCAGTCGCAAGTGAAGAATGTTGCAGTGAGATTCTTTTCTACAAGGGATTCAAAAATTCACAATTTAAAGAAGCTTATACTTTTAGTGCCGTACTACTTCAACATGAGTGTATCCTGGTATGATTAGTTTCAAGTTAAAAGGGCTGGTTTTTCAGATATTTATCTCTTAATGAGAAAATCTTACTCATGTCCTTTTAAGGTTGTCTCTAGGGGGGAAAGGGAGTTACACTGTACTTCATTTTTGTTCAAGTCTATAATTCACTTGAAATTTTTGATAGAGAAAAGAACTTTTGAAGTATCTGATTTATTATGGCTTTGACATAATTTTTCCTTACAAGCCTGTAACTTTTCAGATAGTTATCTCTGGTTTTCCTTGCTGTTGCTTAAGGAGAGGTTAGAAAAGAACATGTGATATGATACAGAGGCTTTTCATTTCCTTTTTTCAAATTAAAACAACAAACATTCAGGTTCCCTTACATGTTGTGGGACTGGAGAAGAATGCCCATTACAAATCTGTCTAAAGTTATTTACACAGTTTTTTCATTGACTTAAATCCTAATCAACCCCAATTTTACTTAAGAAATTGTGCTGATTTTTGCTGGGATAGTTAACTTTCTTCACTGTGACTGGTATGGGGCTGTTTTGGATTTGTGCTGAGCACAGGGTTGATAATTTAGAGATATTTTTGTTATTGCTGAGCAAGGCTTGCACAGAGTCAAGGCCTCT
This sequence comes from Orthonyx spaldingii, assembly GCA_013397795.1. Taxonomy (NCBI): domain Eukaryota; kingdom Metazoa; phylum Chordata; class Aves; order Passeriformes; family Orthonychidae; genus Orthonyx; species Orthonyx spaldingii. The sequence continues at coordinate 51,477 of VZTJ01003357.1, forward strand.
TCTGGTTTCCATACTGCCACACTGGCAGGGAATGTGGAGATTCTTGGGAGTTTGGGAAGAGACACAGCCAGGACAGGTGACCTCAACTGACCACAGGGATATTTCAGACCAGGACATCATGGTCAGTATATAAAGTGGGGGGAAGAAGAAGGAAGGGGGCTACATTTGGAGTGATGGTGTTTGTCTTCCCAGCTTGTTACATGTGATGGGGCCCTGCTCTCCTGGGGATGCCTGAACACCTGCCTGCCCATGGGAAGCTGTGAATTAATTCCTTGTTTTGCTTTGCTTTTGTCCATGGCTTTTGCTTTCCCTGTTTTCATCTCAACCCACGAGTTTTCCAGCTTTTACCCTTCCAAGCCTCTCCCCAGCCCTTCTGGTGGGGGAGTGAGTGTCTGTGTGGGGCTCAGCTGTTGGCTGGGGTTAAACCAAGATAGTTGGTGAAACAGAAAAGTGCTCTTTACAGTAAGACCTAAAAGGAACTGATTTCATAGAATACAACTCTTACTGATCAGTGAGTTCATAGTCATTGGCACAAAAAGGATCATTTGACAAGGAACAAGGAATGTGCTTTGATTTTTTTTCTTCTTAAAACAAACACTGGAGTTAATTAGCTCTACTGATAGATTTACCGATCCACTCCTGCCATATCAAATTATTTTCAAATGCAAGCATAGTAACACAAGTTAATGACAAGAATTTCCTTTTTCTTTTAGGGTTCATTGCATCAGACATGACATCATGAAATTGCAGTAGAAATTCAGCCTTCCTACCACAAAAATGAGTCACTGTTTAACTACATGCAGTTGATAACTTATAGTTGTTTAAATTTTTTACTTTTTCTTGCAAGTGGTCATGTGTATCCATGTATTAAAATATTTGGATCAGAAGGTAAACCAACAACAGCACATAGGCATTAAAAAATAAACATATTTTTGTTAATTGTGTCACTGCATTGCTGACTTCAGTAAGGATTTGTCATTGTTTGAAAAATAATCTCTTTCGTGACAAATTCTGAATTAAAAGTATCCTGTTCTTGTAGCTAGTAAATCTGCTGCGAGGAATATGTAGTATTTATTAGATAATTCATGTTGCATACAAAACACTATATGGTATTTCGTTTCAGGAATAATACAGCAATCTCATCAGAAGTCCTAATTCATTAACCCAAATAACTCACCATCGGTAAGATGTGGCTCCTGATTCATTCACTTGCACATAGAAAAGACTAAACAGGAGAAAAAGACTGTTAATGTCTGTTTTGTTGCATTGTACTTCCCAAAAGAATGTAGGTCTTTTAGTTACAAGTGCAGATGGCTGAGGTGATTATAAAAACCATGATAAAGAAACAAGGCAGAAACCTAGCAAGGATAACTTCTCAGTAAATAATATTGCTAGAAAAGATTCTTAATCTGAACTCCCTTCATTCATAATGTTTTTTTAAAACCTTCCTGATTTTCCCCTCTTGAGATTTTAAGATTACATAATAAAATCATTGAACTATCATTTTAAGAATAATTTAAATTATTACAAAAGTATTTTAAGAATTTAACTTAAACAATTAATAGTCATTTAAAATAATTAATGTAAGTTGTAAGTGGAGTATTATTTAGTTTTGTAATGTCCTACATTAAAACACATAAACTACTGCATAAGTGTGGAAAGCTAATTATGTTTTTTGGGTAATTTTATTTAGCTATGTATTTTCTGCACTGTGCTTTCTCAGACCTCTGTTATATGTTCTTCTGAAGAAAATAGTTCTATACCTATACTATACTGAAAGCACAATTTTGCCAAGATTTATTGCTGTCAGTCATATGCTCAAGCATCTGCAGCAACAACAGAGAAAGGAAGGGATATATAACTAATTTTCTTGGAATGAATTCTACAGTGTTGTTTCTTACTTCTTTCATAGTATCTCTAATTCCTTTGGGTCTGATCATTAGAACAGACTATTTTCATTAGCTTTTCTTGAAAAAACCCTTATGGAAGCAGAGTGTGGTGGTGTCAGGAGGTTGCTGCAGTGGTTGTAGATACAGCACTGCAGCATATGGAATGCCTGCCCAAGGCAAGAGCAAACAGAATTTCTCCTGCAAATACATGGTAAGGGAAGGAAAAAACATCCTCATTTTCTGTCTCCTTGGAAGCATTTGAGGCCATAACGCCTATGATACGTAATCCCAGTTTGTTTCTACTATATCTGAAAATACAAAAAGTTGTCACACAGAAAATTGCATAGGCAATAACAAGTTTGAACTTCATGCTAGAAACAGATGAAAACTAGGAGGTTTTGAACGTGGGAGATGAGTGTTGACATTTAGAAAATGTTCTCAAATGAAGACCATTTCCTAAAGATGAAACAGTTTTGTTTGTGCTGTCTTTTGTGGTGATTAGGTCTTATTCTGAGGTTGAAAACGAAACTTTTGGGGTTTAATTCCCAGAAAGGCTGAAAAATCTCAGCAGCTCTTTGTTAGGTATCTCTTCCAGCACACCCTTGGTGATCACTGGCAAAGGTCCAGCCAGAAGAAGGGTGCTTCCAGCTGCTTCAGGTTTGTCCATGAGCACTTCAGATGCCCAAAAAAGCCCTTTACAGCAGTCTCTGCCCTGCTTGTGAAGGCCCCATATGCAGCCTGTAGCACTGTGTGGAGATTCAGGGGGAAAAAAGGCCTGAAAAAAGATTCTGGAAATCATCAAAGCTTTCACACTCCTCCCAAGGGAGATAAGCCATATCCATGTGCTTGGTAAACATTTGCCTAGACTATATCTGAAAGATTTGCCAGACTGTTTCTGGTGGATATTCTGCAGCTTCCCTAGGCAATATATTCCAATACTTCACTAGCCTTATCTTTAGAAGGGTTTTTCCTTGCCTCTGTTCTTGTGAAGGAAAATAAGTTATGTTTGCCACAACCTGTCTGCGACAAAATGCTTGTTGATTCTTGCTTGCTGTTATGGTGGTACTCAAAAATAATGTTGGATGACTCATTCAGGGTGTATTTTTTTCCCCAAACAATCAAAATAAAAGCATTGGTATAAAAATTCTTATTTCTTTCCTTTGCTCCTCTTCAAAAGGATCACTGCCCACCATCCCAATCATTCAGTATGTTCCCAACCCTTTGCAAATTGTTAAAACAACACCAAGTCCCAACATTGTTTCAGTTGTTTTTTTTTAATTCCTGTGATGAGCGACCCACCTTGAACTAATCTGAAGGCAATATTCTACTTGTCTCACTTTTCCTCACTGATACAGTCAGCTAGCTATCAACTTCTGGAAGTTTGGAATTAATTACTTTCAACAATTTGAAATTAATTACTTCTAGTAATTTGGGAGTTGGAGCTAGATAATCCTTAAGGTCCTTTTCAACCCAAGCCATTCTGTGATAATGTCAAGATTTAATTAACACAGATTAAATAATGCCACTTCCTGTGAGAGCATTTCTGCTTTACTGTAGCACTTCAGCCTTCCTATGTCCCCGACTTGGTATTAAATACATAATACTGATCAGTTAAATGTGACAATGCTAACTCCAAATCTATATGAATCAAACTTTCATTTTGAAGTACTCTTACCTTAATTTTAGGCCTTGCATTTACACATTCCTAGACAAAGCACTGATCAGATGTTGGAAACAATACTAGACTTGACACAAAATTGTACATGGCAAAACTTCTCAACAACCCAATTTTAGCTGATGGCTTTGATGCACATGAGCACATTGACGTGAGTATTTGCTCTTATTGTATGAGCAGTAACCAGAACATTTAGTAATAGTGTCAACAAAAAAAAAAAGAAAAATTAGAGTTTTTCTGAACCTGTAAGTAGAACTAGGGATGCCTTGCCACTGAGTCAGTGTTTTAGTGACTAACTAGCAATACAAGAATTGCACTACTAATACAAAAACTGTTTTGTACAATAACAAACAGGATAAAAATAACAAACATTAACTTCACCAGCCAGAAAATCCATGTGCCTGAATGCCCCGTTCCCTTATCTGCACTGCACCTGGAAGTATGCCCTTGGTGCCTTCTGGAAAGAACGAGTTTGCCTTTTTTGCTGCTTTTGCACATTTTTAGGAGCAAGATGGAATCTTTAGGCCTTTTGTAGAAATGGTACCTTCTAGTCTCACTCTGTTCTTTAATATGTCGTGTTTTGCTCATATGTAAGATATTCAGAAGCTGCAGGTGCTTCACAGGGATACAGGACTGATAATATGCTCCTTTGGGAAAAATTAGGGGAATGCAAGAGGAAGGACAAGGGATGCAAAATCCCTGCAAGTGTATTAGCTCCAGACATGTGGTCTGCTTTCAGCTGTTGGGTTTTTTCTGTTCATTGGCGTTTTCCTTAATTTGTTTTACTTACATTGTTGCATATCTCTTTCAAGTTATATTCTGAGTGGCCTTTAATAGGTATGATAATTTATTTTTTCCCCATTTTGGTTTCCTAGCATAACTATAAAATCCCCCATGTCCTTTACAAAGAAGAGGTTCTCAGCCTTGTTACCACGAGGCTGGTGATCCAGAGACAACCACCTGCTTATGTGTCCTGGTTTTCTTGGGCCTGCAGATAATATACTGATAGATCAAAGAGTGGATTATATTATTTGGTTCAATGTTGGCTGATGTGAGGAGCCGCTCCTCCCCACAAATACAAAGAAGCACAGAGGCAGGATGGGGAGAATCCCTGTAGCCCCGTAAGAGGAATAAAGCCCCTGTCCCAAAGCTGCCCTGGGAAAGCCATCATCCTTGCTGTCCAGCTCATGATCCTGCTGCTGGAGAGGCTCTCTGTGTCTGGCCTCTGGGTGCTGGACTTGCCACAGCACATTTAGGGGAGGAACCAAGGTGGGGAAAGGGAGAAATGGAAGGAACAAGCATAGGAAAAGAGAGGGGGAAAGGGATAAAAGGGGCTGGTTGTGTGCGAACAGGTGGCTGCCAATAAACTTAAGGTCATTATGCTTTGGTCATTACATTCAGGCTACACCCTCTGCTGCACTGGCACATTCTGTCCTGTTCCATCATGAAACTCCATTTCTAACTTTCATTTAAAGACAGCTTTTTCTTTAGGAATCGCAGAAGAATTTAAAGTACCATTTAGAATTGTGTTTCACTATTTTTCCCATATCTTCAAAGCTAGGAGGTACAGAATGGCAAAAAACACACGAGAGAGCTTTCAGACCCTGTAAATTGTTTTAAAGATAAAATTTTGGTTCTGTTTTTGAAAATGCTCTGGCATTTTTAAATGTACAAGATGTAAATACAGCTTGATTAAGCACACTTAATAACATTCCCCCTCCCCCAGCTTTCATTTCATTAATGTGTCTTCCATATGTGCTGCCTTCTGAATTAAAATATAATAAAGAGTGCATGTAAGGTATACAGGTATGCATAAAGGACATCACTTATTTAATTTATGATATCAGTAAATTATTACTTGATTTTCCTTTTTGGCACTAGTAAGAACACTTTTAAACAAAGTTACTTTTTAATTTGTCCTTTTAAGATGCTGTGTGATGGAATTAATTATGTTTTTGAGAGGCTACTTATTCTCAGACTTTCCACGAGAAGAGCGCGGGTACACAGAAGGGTGAGGGGCTCACAGATTTTGTCTGGGATGTCAATACCCACATCTGCCTCTGTTCCACTGGAGGAGCTGAGCTTTGGAGGATGGCAACCCAACAGCACATCTAAGGATGTAGGAAGGCGCGTCTGGCGAAGGAACTCAGGAAGCTGAAGCATGAAGTGTATGCAGTGCTTCCAAGCAGTCAATTTCAATTTTAATTCTATGTTTCTTTATACAGCTCTTGCTCTCACTACTCCACTGCCTTGTCCCAGTGCATGACTCCCTCTCTCCATTCTTTGCAGACACAGATTGTTTCTCCTTTCCTAGCAAAAGCATCAGAGTTCTCTAAATAATTCCCTTCATTCTTAAACTTAATATGTAAATTACACATATCTACATATATTTTTATTACAAACAGCTACAGAAGTTGGGATCAATAAGGCACCTTTCAACATTTTTATTATGGCATTTTGAGAAGTATTCAGGATTGATGCATACTAGCAAAGTTCTACCCTAATTCACTCACGTCACTCAAGTGTAGGTACAAATGGGAATAGGCACTGATCTGTAATTCACGTAATTATAATGTCATCTTGACAGAACTTCCTAGCTAATTTATGGAATAGCAAGAATAAAACAATTCCATTATAGCTACACTGATTCGTTTTAGAGAGTTTAACTAAGACTGATTTAAATAGTGTGACACAAACTGGTTGCAAAAATGGAATTTTATGCCTTCCCCTTCCTTTTTTAACCTGCCAGTCTACATTGATTTTTTTTTCTGTTTGAAAGTAGAAGCAACTGCACAATTGTCAATTAGCAGCATAAATGATTTCATACCACCCACATCCCTTTCTGCAAAGCTTACAGACTGTTCACATGGAAATAAATGTATAGCAGTGAATGAATTATATAGAGTCCTTCAAAGATTACTAATTGACAGAGAATTGTAGGTGCTAAAACATGGACGAAAATGAATAAAGCTCTTTGGATGCTTTAAAATATTTCACTGTAGGTGCAGGTTATGATGTAATTTTTAACACAATTCCATAGTACAGAAAAACATTAAAATAACCTTTGGAAAACATTCCAGCAGCAATTTGGTCCTTAAACACCATATGGAGAAGTAACTAATCCTATACACAACTAGATGATTCAGTGGGATAATCCACAGAAGAATTTCCATATGGCATTCTCAGTGTTCTTCAACACATCCTTTTCTATCTCCAGCCCATGCTTATGAAATGCTGGCAGATGCATTGCTGTTACAGAAGCCTGAGTTGAAAAGCAAAATGAATATCCATTTTATCTGTATCCAAAGACACGGATGACACATGGATGTGTCATCACTTGCTAAATGCTGTTATTTGTCCTCTTGGATGGTGAGCCAAGGGCAGCAAGAAGATAGCATTTCAACTGGCATAAGCACAACCCATCTCTGCTCTGGAACATGTGTGCTAGACTTGAGTTTAGATTCAGATTTATATCATTAGGATGATTGAAGGATTTGACTGGACTGAATATGATTCCATTTGAAAAACTCTTTTCCCACATTCCCAAACTCCAGGATCTGCCAGTGTAATTTCCCTCGTTTCCAACTTCTCAAACTGAAAACTAACTTTTTTATTCTTCCATCAATCCCTTAATGTTATTCTAGAAATAATTTTGAAATGATCTGTCCAATTAGAGGGTCTTTTACATGGAGGTACTCCAGACACTTTCTAGCAACCCTGGCCCTCATGCAGTGGTCTTGAAGGGAGCAAATTGATACAGATCTGTTAATACATATTTCCATTATAAAGAGTACAGAGCACAGAGACTGCAGAGCATACAAAGCAGCATAGAGAGCAAAAAGCATCTGGCCAAATAGCAGACATGTATCTTAGTGATTTCTTTAGGCATTATTTTTACCATCACCTTCTTTAGCTTGGAAGGACATAGTAATTACACTTCACTGATGAAATTCTTCTCTGTCAAAGAGAGTGAATGGTCTTGATGCTCCCATCAGTCCACAACCTGGTTTTAAATTATCCATTTCATAAGCTCTGCTACCAGGAAGTGTATTTTACTTCACTAAGTATTCTCCGTTGAAGACAAGTAGACATGGCTCTAATCCTGTAGCTGATTTCAGGAGCTTAAAATTTAGACTGACAGGTGACTTTAGTTTCAGGTGGTTTGCTCTGCTGAGAAAAGTTATGCAATGTGAAGTAGAGCCAGATTTCTTATGGTACCTTTATGAACATTAAAACTGTCTCTGAGCAAACATGAGATCCCTTTCAAATTCCTTTCTAAAACAACAAAACATTTTCTTATTAGAACAGAACTTATGCTCACTGATGATGACAGAATCTTATTTACTTCTTTATTACCTTCACAGCAAATTTTAATTAATTATGTATTCTTCAATTATTTAATCACTTTCAGTTGGCTGTCCTTCCAGACTTGATGTATGCAACATTAATTATTTACCTATGGCAAGATTTTACAAACTCTGATATGTACCACATGTTCAACTTGCTCAAAATTAATTGCAGACATTGTATTTGGCATTAATGTACATCTTTAATTGGCTTTAATTTCACATCTGTGTTGCTTTATATACAGCATTCTTTATCAGCATATATGCACACTGCTTCTGATGTGTGTAATACCAGCCACCAAACCCAGCTTTTCTATTAACATTTTACCTTTGAATATAATGCCAGTTTTCTGCGTTTAAAAAAAAAACAAAAAAGAAGTAATTTCAAAATAATTAATCTTTCTCATTCATTTTTAATTATTTGGAGAGTCAGATAGAAAATGCTGGCTGAGATCTAACAGAGAAAATAAAAAGTTGCTAAGCTTTGCCTGAAAAAGAAGGTTTGCCTGTTTAAGAAAAAAATCTCTTTGAAAGAGGCTTTGTCGTAGAAATCCATCCTTAGCCTGAAGAAACAAACAACAGCCTCACTTACTACCTAGCAGCTTGTTAGGGACAGACCCAGGACTGGTCCCACAGTTCCTATCAGTTTGCCTGGAGACACATCTGAGGCAGCTGTAAAGCCCTGCCTGGTTCCAACCTGGAGATGAAACCGAACAAGCCCCAGCACAAGAAAACACGTGCTAGGAATCTGGCACTGGCTTATCATGCAGGTATCTAGTTGTTGATACACAGATTAGGCAAATTAATGCTAATTAGAGTAAGTTCACAAGTGTTGTAAGCACCTTTCCAATTGCAAGGTGTAGATAGCCTGAGAATTACAGCAAAGCAACACTGCACATCTCAAATGAGATACAATATGTAACATTCAAGTACAGGAGACTATTTTCAGTCCACAAAGTACTCTGCCGAAACACACAGAGATTTGCCACACTGACAATTTGGATTTAAGAAAAATGTGGCATTATTTCACTTTCTGATCATGTCAGATCTCTTTCAGTAGAATGTGGTTTTGGACCAGTAACTCAGACCATGACTACATCAGAATCTTCACCTATGGCTGAGGGGACTTCAACATAAACTACGGAGTGACATTCAGCAATTTTTAGGATAAGAAAGCAGGATCAAATGCTACTCAGCACAAAATATAATGAACTCAAGATAATACAAAAAGTGTAGCTGAATGAGCAAACATTATTATATTCTAGGCAACACAGGAAATACAGTATACAGAATAAAGTATTCCTTTTCCCTCAGCAGTTGACAGGAGCAGCAAAAAACAACATAGCATTTGAAGAACGGTTTCTGTCTTATGGCCAGACTTTAAAATTATGCTGTCAGCATATTTGTAGCAAACCACTTTACAGTGACGTATTTAATCATTTCAAGTCCCAGAATCCCACTTCTCATTCTTAAATGTTGAGTAGGAATCAATTTCAAATGGATGCTGCTTTGAAAAGGCTGATGCACATGGTTTAACTGGAAAATAGTAGCCTGCAGATTCAACATCCAAACTCCCAAGGACAAAAGTCTTTGCTTTCTAGAACAATTAGTTTAAACTTTATACCACCCTTAGACTTAGTGTCAGACCTACCTGCATCTTTTCCCTGCCTGCTTGCTCGGGGGACAAATTATTGTTGCTAATGTTGCTTGGCACACAAGTGACACTCAGGGGAAGCAGGATGCACAGCAGCTCACCCCCATCCAAAACCAAGCCAAATTAAACAATTTAGCGTTATGGGGGGGAAATGCATCTAAACTGTTCAGGGCCCTGGTATTTTCAGAGAAATTAATCAGCCCACAAATTCTGCCGTCAGGCTAATTTTCCTTTGGGATCTGCTGCCGCCTTGTGGGCTCACCGTGAATTTTAAGTCCTAAGATAGAAAATCAGCAGAAGTTAACCTTGGATTGTGGGTGGAAAGCCCAGCTCTTTAGCTGATATGTAGCCTCACTACATACTACCATTATTTCTGTCCTGGTGTGAAAAAATTTTTGTGTAACCAGGTTACCGTTGCGACTCTTCACTTTCTTGAATGCACAATTATAGCGATAAAAGACTTCCAATTAAAAACAAAACTAAATGTACTGTTATTTTTTGTGGCTTTGCTCAACAAAGTAACACACTTTAATCACTCTATACTGGTGGAGATAGAGAGAGAAAAAAAAACTTTTTCAACTTATTAGAGTGTTCTCCTCTATTGCCTTGGTTTGTTTGTTTTTTTCTTTGTTTTGTGGACCATTTATGAACTTGATACTGGAATTTAATTCCTACAGATTCTCCAGGCTATAGAAGACCATGGAGCTTGGTAGTTTGTCTTTGGAGAAGACAAATGTTAATTGCTTGGTAGTTTGTCTTTGTAGAAGGAGGTCGCTGGGATATTAGATTGGAAAAAGGAAAAGCAGTTTGTGGGACACCGAATTCTATGGGTTCTTAAAAATTTTCGTTTTACTATTGCCGGAAAATCTGATAATGGCATGCTAATTGCTGATAATGGCATGCTAATGGAGTGCTCATCCAAAAAGCCTGGAGTTGTCAGAAGCTGATCCATTCGCCTTGGAATGGCCAGACTTTGAGGCAAAACGGCCACAAGCTATGAAATGAGCTGTAACTTAAGTTCATTTTAACTTCATTGGATAGCTTACATTTCAATTCTCTTTAATTCTTTTTTTAAAAAAAAGGAGATGGATAGTTTGATCTCTACATGCAAAATAAACTGCCGTGGTGGCCCTACTGTACAGAGGTTTTTTCAGTTACAGACTCTTTAACTGTACGCCCTGTGGACTGAATCTGACACTGATGATGGATCAGCATCAAGGCATAGCCATGACAGTTTTCTCACCTCTGCCCTTTGGGGCATCCTCCCAGCCCAGAGGTCACTCCCCTCCGTAATCCGTGCTTGGTGCTAGTGAGGCCATTTCTCCCTCATAGTCACTGGATACACAAAGTGATTTCAAGCAGAAAACACTGTTATAAAGTTGCCTTACAATCATAGAAATCACAGAATAGTTTGGGTTGGAAGGGAGTTTAAAGACCATCTAGTTCCAACCGCTCTGCCATGGGCAGGAACACCTCCCACTGCATCAGGTTACTCAAAGCCCCATCCAACCTGGCCTTGAACACTGCCAGGGATGGGGAACCCACAGCTTCTCTGGGCAACCTGTGCCAGTGCCTCACTACGCTCTGAATAAAGAACGTCTTCTGCATATCTAACTCAAATATCTCCTCTTTCAGTTAAACACTATTGCCCTTTATCCTGTCACTATTTGCCTGGGTAAGAAGTCACTCTCCCTCCTCTTCATAAGCCCCCTTTAAATACTATAAGGCCGCAATCAATGCCCTAAAAGTGACGTGTATAAATATGTTAATAATTCAAATATTATATATAAATAGAAATAAACTAATTAAACCGAGTCTGTGCCCCCTTGTCCTTTCCTTAGCCCTCTATTCAGACCGAGTCCGAGTCCTCCTTCCGGGAACGGCCCTGCCGCTCTATGGCCCGGGGGCAAGGAAGGCTGCGGGGTGCCCGCGGCCCTAGCAATACATTACGGGTGCCCGCGGGCTAGTCCGGTGCCGGGACGAGGAGGAGGAAGGGGAGGCCGAGGAGGACGGGGCGGGCCCAGCGCCCGTGCCCGGCGCATACTCCCGCCGGCCAGGCGGGCTGCGCTCGATCCCGCTGGAATGTCCGCGGTAGCCGGGCGGGGGCGGGGCCTGCGGGCGCCGCAGCCAATGGGGCGGGGTCTGGGG
>VZTJ01003357.1:63272-116861 GCA_013397795.1 Orthonyx spaldingii
CGGTGGCCCTGGGCCCTGCTGTGCCTAACGGCGGCCCCGCTGCTGTGCCCCGCGGCGGCTGGTGAGTAGCGACCGCGGGGGAGGGAGCGCGGGGAGGCGGCTCCGCGAGTCCCTCTCTGCAACATGGCGCAGGGGCGGCGTCGCCCGCGGGGTTGCGGCACCGCGGGACGCTCCTGTCTGGCCGCAGCCGGGGCGGGGTGCGGGAGCCGGGGGAGAGCGGAGACGCCGCCCCAGCACCGCCGCGCCCCCCGCACCTGCCCCGCGCCCGGGAAGCGGCAGCGGCGCCGTCCCGGTGCCGGTCCGGGCTGGTGCCTGCGCCGCCTCCCCGGGGAGGGAGAGCGCCCGCCGGCATCCCTGCGGCCAGGAGCGGAGCCGGGGAGAGGCACTTCCACAGCTCCTATAGCGGCCGGATCTCCGCCATCCCGCCTGGCAGCGTGACGGGCACAGAGCTCCCCGTCTGCCCCAGCGGGTGCCGTGGTCGGGATGTGTGCCTTCGGCTGTCACGCTGCACGCGGGTGAATTCCCAGGATTGTGGATTGAAATGGTCCAGATGGGTAAAACCTGACACCTGGGTTGCCAGACACAGTATCAGAACAGGCTGTGTGATCCAGGGCTCGTATTCCTTGCTTCAGTAGAAGAGTGGTATCGTATAAGGTATTATTTTAAAAAGAGAAGGCAAGATGTTTAATGAATAGCAGGATAGTGGTAAAATAGCTCCTCGCATTAAAGTTGTGATAGCAGATGTCTTGGCAATGTGCGCTTGCAGCCCAGTATGCCAGACACGTACAGGTTTCCCAGAGGATGGGTGTTCCATTCCTGGATGTGTTCAAGCCAGGTTGGATGGGGCTCTAAGCAATCTGGTCTAGTGGAAGGTGTCCCTGCCCATGGCAGGGGGCTTGGAACTAGATGATCTTTAAGGTCTCTTCCAATGCAAACCATTCTAGGATTCCATGTGTCTCTAACTTCTTGACAGGAACAAAAAAGAGTGGTGGAAAAAGAAAGCAGCACAGGGACAGATACTGGAAAACTCCTTTTAATAAATAGATCACATTGTTGTCGTATGAATGGAAAATACAAAACTTGTAATACTTTAAAGCAGAAGACTGCAGTTACTGAGGCATTTATGGGCATTTTGTTGTTGTTCTGTAGTTTTGGTTTCTAGTGAGGCTTGATTTTAGGAGGAAGGCAGTAAAAAGCTAGTGGAATGAAATATGACATACTCTGGCCCAGCTTTCCATTGATAAACATAGTAATATTGCAAGGAATTCACGCCTAAGTTCCTTGTTGATGGTTCAGCCAAAATATATTTAGTAAGGTGCTGTGAAATAAGACTTTTGTTGTTGTACCAGTGTGATACATACTTCAGATGCAGCTCAGTGGAAATCTGTAATCATTAAATGAACCTGTGTATGAAGATGTGTGTGGAAGTAAAAGCTTTGAAGTACACCTCTGTCTGTTTTCTAAAACACTGATCTAAACACAGGAAAGTGAGGACAAAAATTACTATCAAGGCACTGTTCAATTCATTTTATATTGGCCAAGCTTAACCATGAATGAACAAAATATTTGAATGGTTGGCGGTACACAGTACAAAATATTAAAAATGCTGCTTTAAACTTTGGTGCTTCATAACTTCTCAGTGCTTCAGTTCTCTTTTTTTTCGTCTTGATGTGTTCATACCTGTGTGTACTCTATGACTTCCACCCAGTCAGGCAAATCAGGTCTTAATCATCCATCACTAGTGAAACAATTTACGGTTTTGTTCTAAGGTTTTTAGAAGCCAGAGTTCAATGAGTAGCTATGTGAAAAGAACTTCCTTGTCTTATTTCCTTCACCACCTGTTGCTAGTTGATTCTTACACTTTTCAGATTCTGTGAGATGATTCAATTTACAAAGGCACATAGTCTCTACAGAGATTTTTGGTGTGTTGTTTACTTTTTCATATTTATTCTTTTTTAAGTTCTCCTTGAGTTAATAAATTACATTGTCTCATGAAGGAATTTGCCATGTGCCAAGCTAGTGCAAGTTAAGTAGCAGAAATGTAAATAGAGGCAGAAAGAGAGTGGTATCTCATTTTGGTGGCAGTGAGTGTTCAGGGGTAACTGTGAGACTTCTTGTAAAGATCTGCATCATTTTCAGAAAAAAACCTTCTCTTGTTCATTTTTTGCGTTTTGGGAAGGAAAATTTCCCACGGTCATCTGTGGGTCAGAAAATTGTCCTGATAGGACATCAAGTGTGTACTTGTGTTCAGAAGTGATGGTTAAGTGCTTCAGACCTTTTAAGTATCTTTTTCCCTCTCTCTGCTTTTCCATAGGTTTGTCTTGTTGTTACCATGCAAAGGACAATTTAATGTGCCGTGATGTGTGTGAACAGGTAAGCTTGTTTTAAATTTAACTCCATCAAAGTTGAGATTGTGCCTTTAGACAATGATGTAGCAATATTAAGATTGTAAGCTAATGATCTTCTGTCTGGATGCTATGTGTGAATTGTGAGATGTAATGTTATCGAAATGAGAATTTAAGTTTTGAAAACATAGTCCTCTTTCCTATTGTAGTGGAAAATGGGTTCTGCTGATGTTGAGGGGAAATAGAGATACCACCTGAGACCACAATTTGGTCAAGAAGTGATAAGCACGTTAGGACATGAGAGGGGTGAAGGTATTTTACAGAATTTATGAATCTTGTGTGTTTCAAAGTTCTCGGGAGTTTAAACTGAAGAACAAGATGCTGGTATTATTCTTTCTTCCTTCCAGTTCTTACTTGTCCATTAAGTATCTCATTATGATATATGGCTTTGTGAATGCAGCAAAAATCTGCTCATTTACTCAATTCATAAGGCTGTTTGTTCTAAATTCAAGCTTGGAAAGTATTTTTCCGTAACTTAGGTTTAGATTTGTACCTGTGGGTAGTAATTTGTACAGCTTTGTGTGTGTGCGCATAGTTACATATATTTATCTACAAAGAATTTTACAGCAGTAAAGCTTACATACATGTAGACACAATTTTTATATTAAAGTGATGTTCTTACATCATATCTGCCCTCTTTTCTTGTCTTCATTGCCCACTTTGGGGCTGTTCAAGCAATAAACCTGCTTGTGAGTAAGTTTGTATTTATCTCTGATTGTACTAACAAAACTTTCACTTTAAATTGCACTTTTACCTCTCTCGTATGTCTGGAGAATACAACCAAATCTTCTTTCAGCTTTCATATTGATAGGCCAAGCAAGGAAAAGTCTTACAGCCTCTGCATAAGATATTCTCTCAATTCCTATAATAGTTCTTGCAGCCCTTCCAGCACAAGTTTGTCTCTTTGAGTACAGGTAAGCAAAACTATACATGGCATTATAAAAAAAAGTACGACACTCAGTCATAAAAATTATGTTTGAACTTGGTTGTAAGAGAAGAATATCCATTCCTGTACATAAAAAAATAGTTGGTGAATTTAGTAGCTGCGTTGATACAGCATTTGGAATAATGTGTCCATTTCTTTCTTGTGTTTCATTGGTTTGAAGTTTCCAGCTTATCATGTGAATTCCTGTTGGCTCTTCGTGAAAGGCTTCCAGCTTTTTACTGTCAAATTCCATCCCAATTCTGCTGTACTGGTTCTAATTATTGCATAGTTTTCTGTGGGTTTTGTAAGAATCTCTGATCTTGCCTCATCTGGATGATCTCTCTCTACTCGGATAATCAGCATATCCAGCATCTTAGAGGTGAGAGGTCTAGAACAAGTCTGAAGCAAGACTGGTGTCCCTCAGTGTTCTATAAGGAGCGGGCTTAGTTACCTCACGTCAGGCTGGTGGCATCATTTTCTGAGTGATCCTTTGATACGGTCCAACAGGCTGGCTGAAGGAGCTGTCTGCTGTTATTTTACTGATTTTCATCTTCTCTGACTTAACTATTTTGTGCAGCTGACAGAAGGAAGAAGTTTCTCAGCCTGTCTTTGGATATGCACTTACAGATTAGATTTAGGCCCTTAGAGCAGATGAGGAGGAATGAGGTTCGTTGAGGTGCCATCTTGACCTAACCAACAGATTGTAAACAATATCACCAGGAGAAACACTCCCTTCTGCAGGGCATGGAGGCACTCATCTGCAGAGGAGACTTTCTGGGTAAGGTCATTTGGTTTTCAGGGGCTCAGTTCTAGGATGTTGCAGGAATCACAAAGTTTTTTTGACCCTCAGACTGTTACCCATTGTCTGCTCACCTATATGGACACCAGTGATAGTATTGAGGGAGCCCTTGCATGGAAGCCCAGGGACTAGGATGAGAGGCACAGGACACCCAGTGATGTTACCCTGGATCCTGCCAGTTAAGGAATAAGGCTTGATTAAGGGTAAGGAATTCTACTAACCAGTAAATCAGCTACTCTGAGACCTTTGAAAAAGAGAACTTGGATTACAGATTTGTTTGTCAACTAACATGATTCAAACACCTAATTGTTTTGCATTCTTAGTAAGTATTACTCCACTCTTAGCTTTGGTGTCATCTCCTTTTCATGATTATTTGATTAAGCATGTCAGATACCGTAGCAAGGAATAAGTGGGCCTCTTTCTTGAATTGACTTTTTTTCCCTAAGTTTATTTCTGGGAAGTTTCGTAATGATAAGCTTCCTGGCAACATTAATCTCTATACGATTCCAGAGGTCTCTGTCCATATCCTCCTCCAAGCATAAGGACAGTCCATCCCAGTCAGCCTTAATGTTCCAAGAATCTAACTTGGATAAACAGGGAAGTCATGAACAAGCTTTGGTGCAGAAAAAATGTGGTATAGAGAGTGTAGAAGCAAGGAAATGTTATACAAGAGGAATTTACAAATTTTGCCAAGGCAAGTAAGGTTATATTGGGAAAGACAAAGCTCAGCTGGAATTGAGACTTGTATAGGATGTCGAGGGCAACAAGACATTTTATGGCAGTAGTTAAAGGCTGAAGAAGGAAAAATGTGAAACTGTTGCTGAAGGCAGCATGTGATTTAGTGTCAGTAAATCATTCCTGGCCAGCCTGGTTTGATAATAAGGCTGGATTTCCGGATGGGGGGAAAGGCGTGGATGTTATTTGTGTTGACTGTAGCAAGTGTTAAAACACTAATTCCCTCAATATATTTTTATCCATTTTAGGATCATATGGGTTTGAGGAATAGACAACTAGATGAGTAAAAAACTGGTTATAAAATCAGGCTCAGAGATAGAGGTTAGTGGGTCCTACTTTGCCTGCAGGCTAATAAGTGGAATACCAAAGGGGTCTGCCCTGAGACCTGTCCTGTTTAACACCCTTGTTAACAACCTGAACAAGGTGACTCTCATTGAGTTTTCAGGCCATAGGAAGCTGAAAGGAAGTGTTGATAATTGTAATGACAGGACTGTCATCCAGAGGGACCTGAACAGAATGAAAGAATGGACAGATGGACACCATGGTTTGGTCTCATAGTTGACCTGTCTTTGAGCAAGAGGTTGAAATAAATGATATTCTGAGATCCCTGCCAACCAGAATTATTTTATTTTTCTATGACTTCAGAAGACTTGAAATACTAATGCAGTTCTTTTTTCACTCTCATTTTTGAAACAAGTGCTATTACTCTTTTGATTTTCTTTCAATAAGTTTGTCGTGTCAGAATAGAATTGCTAATTTATCATGTTACAGTAGACCAGATTTAGAATAGAACTGTAATGTACTTTTCCTTCTGAAATTCATGTTTCAGTTATTCATATAATTTCCAGTTTCATATCACACATTAATAGGTCTGTTTCTATTCCTCTTGTTGACCAGTTTCTTGTTTTAATTTATAAGGAAAATTTAATTAGACTGCTAAAGGAACAACGTCCTCAACATCCTCAGTTGCATTCCATCCAGTCTAGCGAGCTCCTGGGTGTTCAGTTTGCCTGTGGGTGCTATTCATTCCCATGTTAGTTTTGATTGTCTGTTTAACTAGTCTAGGTTTTGTTCTTCCACAAAAATTTTGTTCCACAAAAATTACTTTTTTCATGGTTTTTTTGAAGTTTAATTGCATAAGATCATGTAACATGTAGCAGAAGGTTGATTAAGTAGAGTTGTATAATATTTTGATATATGTGGCAGAAATCCTCTAGTTCACATTGCCCTTCCACATTCAGTAGAAACTTTTTGATTGAAATGTTTCAGGAGGAAATTCTCATTCTCTTCTAAATAGAAAAAATTGCATCTTTATAAGAAGTGAAGCATATTTCAAAAGCTACAAATACATGTAAAAAAATCTTAAATTTGCATTGTATACATAGTAACTGTTAGGCAAAATTGTCAAAGAGTAGATATTAGAGAAACTAAAAACAGTGAAATCAATTGAAAAAAAGTATTTGATGTGCCGTTACATTATGTTTTAATGTGTGTTTTGTTTCTAACAGATTTTGTCTTCTAAGAGTGATTCCCGTTTGAAGCACTTACTGCAGCGAGCACCTGAATATTGTCCAGAATCAATGGTAAGGCTTGCTAGAAAAGCTTTTCAAATGAGATTTGAACCTCAAAGTAGGATTTTTTTTTTTGTAAAGCCATCATAAATTATGTTACTTGCAATAAGGTGGCATGTATAAGCTATAAAATGCAGTAAAAATCTTATCTACGTTGTAAAAAATTGTGCTTGGTGATTTTCACTTGGATGTTGATGGCAGTGACTTAAATTAGGTCATACATTCCAACATGTATGGCACAAAGCCATGAGGTCTTGGGCTAGGACAAGGAGACCCTGATAGCTGCACCAAATTGTTTATGGCCTTATCTGAGAAACTGAAGTAATTTAATTTGCTTGCTCTTCTAGGGATAATCTAATCAGAGAATAGATAAGTACAGTCATTCAGATTGTAAATTTTAGAGTCTTATCTCTTGGCAACCTTTTGCAGTCAGAAAAGCCTGCTTTCTTGTGGTAATTTCTGTTACTTCTGAACAGCATCAATACTGGTTGCAGCAAGCCTAAAACATATGCTCAGCTCAAGTGGGCAATGAATAGGAGTAGTAAATCTGGGAATAACATTTGATAAGCACCTTCACAAGGTTGTGTTTGCTTATAGCTCCTTTCCTTCTGTGTGTCAAAGTTCCTTCAGATTTTTGTTTCTCCGGGTCAACAGCTCTAAGGTGTTGGAAGTTTATAGACAGCTCCTGGTATGAGTAAAATCTGTCAAAGTGATGAATAGCTTTGGTTTGGTACTGGTTTACTTTATCTTCCATTCCCTGATGAGTAGAATCTTATCTGTATAATAAGCGCATTTTATAAGACAGGATTGGAGATTAACTGAAGAGGGGGCAATGACATGATTTTTAGAACTCCCAATTACTGTCTTTGCACATTACAAGTTAGTTGTCCAGTGTGGATCTTAAATTAATATCACTGAACTGGTAATATCTAGATATATAAAATAGTTAACAGTTCAACTCAATACCATATTTGCTGTTCCCAGATATCTCTTGTCTTGTTGGACAGGTCTTCTGGTGCCATTTCACAGATGAGCAGATAGGTTTAAATTTAATCAGATGGTCAATATTCTTGAGCACTGGTTACAGACATTGTGTTGTGTGTATTCCTTCAAGTAATATGATAGAAAGGGTATTGCCTGGTATTAATTTTAAAAGTAACTATCAACACAAGAGTTGATTTTTATCTTAGAATCATAGATTTATTTATGTTGGAAAACACCCTAAAGATCATTGAGTCCAACCATTAACCTCTTCATGAAATAAAGGAAGTCAGCTGAATCAAAGAGATGGAACTCTTAGAAGTAGCAGCTCTTTACCATCTTCCTTTGATCTTGCTTTGGCTCTTGTCTAAGTAGAGAACTTCCACAGATACAGAGAAGGACACTGTTAGATCATTAAATACAGATCCATTGCAACTTTGGAAAGTCATCAGTTCCTGTGAGGATACATAGATAGATAGATGTGTCACTGTGTGACAATATGGGTTGCTGTGTCAGTCTGATTGAAACCCTTTTTAAAATTTGTTTTCTGTGTGGTTATGTGTATTTAGGGTATTTTTAAGCTGGTGGAAAGGAATGCTAGGGCAATAAGCTTCTCCACAGGTCTTGGTCCTAGACAAATCTTATTCTTTGTCTAAGTTGCTGTTTAGTTCTGTAAACACTGATGGAGAAAGTTGACTAGCTTGTGTATTCCAGATAACTACATTATGTTCTGCATCTGCAAAAATGCTGCCATTGATTCTGAAGTCTGTGCATAGCAGCCTTCTCATTAAAGGAAATGGTACTCAGCTTCTATCATTGCACTTCTTTAAAGGAGGTTTAAACATAAGAATTCTTCCAATCAGGTATTTAAAACCCAGTGAAAAAATGCTGAAATTGCTGACTTGAGTCTGCTAGAAACTCCTTTATTCTGTAGACTTACTTTTGCTTAATTGCATTTTTGCTTTTCAGAGAGAAGTGTGGACTTGTATAAATTCTTCTTTACCAGGTAAGAAATACCGTTTGGCTATTGACTCATTTTGCTTTTTCACCCTGTGTGTGTTTTGACGCTGTCTGCCATGTGCACTTATAGATTTCATTATAATTTTGCTTCCATTATGCACCTAATATAAACTGTATGTGGTGTCTAGTTTCCCCTGGTATATAATATAATACCTATGCATTTTATGAACACATTTCTTTTCCTAGTTAGAAAATATTTAATATGTTTGTATAATTAAATATGTTCTTCCATTACAAATCCAGGAAATATCAGCATTTCTTTCTTTTCAAGATTTTTTGGGTTTTTTGGTTTTGTTACACCTTAGCCTGATCTACAAAATCATTATGACTTTACCCTAGATGCAGCATGATCTGAACAAAAACTAAGTAACACAGGGAAATAGTAAGAACTAGACAATTTAAATGCAGAGGCTCAGATCCTGAACCAAACTGCTTAGTACAGGTGGATTTAGAAAGTTAAAGCATAAATCACAAGATAGGGCTGTAATGTTAAAAGGAGAGGTCAAAAATAGATGAAATCAGGCTTAACTAGTCCATTGTATCATATGTCATTTGTAAAAGACTTTGAATGAAATTAGAATGCTGTAGTTGGAAAAGTGGGAGTGAGGAAGGAGGAGGCTGTAACAAGTTTTGCAGCATCTGTTCAGACTCCCCCCCTCATCGCTGTCCCCCCACCAGACCTCAGAGGCAAACTGTTGATCCAGTGTTTGTAAACAGACTTTCTGCTTTATTGGTTAAATAAAACTGGCAAAATATACAATCTTTTGGAGTTGCAGTGTTTCTGTCTCATCTATTTTTAGCTGACGACAATACCTAATCTTCCTTGAAGTTCAGTAGTTAGATGAGTGGCAGTGCTTTTACTGCAAGTGAGAAATACGTATTTTATTTTGGATATTAGGTCTGTATAAGCATATGAAAAAGCACTGGAAATCTTTGTTAATGAATCACTCCCAAATTGTCTTCCTCTGCATTCTTTGTACCTGCACAAAGCCAGTCACTTTCCATCCTTCTTGCATCTGAAGTGATATTACTGTTTTCTTCTTTCTTGGCATAAGCCAGTTTTAAAATTGCATTCCTGGTGGGATTTTGTAAATTAATGGTAGATTAATTGTTAATTAATAGGGCAGCATTATAGAGGAAGTTCTTATTCCTTTTCTGGTAAATCGATACAACTGGGTGCAGCTGGGAGGTGCCCATACAGCAGTGCTTGCAGCACAGGGAGCAGGCAGAAGGAGCTAGAAACCTGTGTGCAGTTACAGGGCTTCCATCCTGGTGGAGTCACAGAGACACGGCAGGAAGGCTCTCACAACAGGAGTGCTATGAGGGACAGGGACAGGAAGGACAGGCCAGGCAGGTGAGGAGTAGGAGTTGCCCTTTACGTGAAAGTGTTAACTGGATTGCATGGAGCTCTGCCTGGAATGGATGATGAGCCAGCCGAGAACAGCCTGTGTGCACTGGAGGGCATTGTGTGGAGATCCCGACATGGGTGATGATGTGGGGGTCTGCTGCACGCTGGCTCATCAGGCTGAAGTAGTAAATCAGGCCTTCTTTGTACAGCTGGAAGAAGTCTTGTGTTCACAAGCCTGGTGTTCATGGGCTACTTTAATCACCCTGGTATGTTTTGAAGAGAAAACACATGAGGGCACAGGCAATCTGCTTGGAAAAATCCCATGAGTTATGGCCCTGGAGAAAAGAAGGGTCGAAGAGAGCTGGTTGATTTCCAAGCATCACCTTATCCAAGCTCCACTTAATCCATTGTGGGGTTAGAAAAGCCAGAGCCTGTCAAGAGTTGATACTGGTGAATTACGTGATGGGAAGCCAGAAAGCTTCTTGAACTACATCAGCAGAAAAGGAAGACTGGGGAAAGTGAGAGCCTGCTGCTGACTGGAGCAGGAAACCTGGTGACAAATGACACTGAATAGCCCATGGTCTTCTTTGCCTCAGTCTTTATTGGTAAGATGAACTTGCAGGAATGCCAGGTCCCTGAGATCAGTCATAAAGTGCAGAGCGAGGAAGATTTGTGTTTGATGGAGGAGGATAGGATTAGGTATTGAGAGGAGATGCTGAGGACTCTGAAGAAGAAAGGAAGAAAGCAAGTTCATTCCTGCCTGTAGAAAGGGCAAGGAGGAGCTGAGGAACTACAGGCTTGGACAGTTTCATCTCAAACCCGGGGAAGGTGATGGAGCAGATCTTACTGCAAACAATTCCAGATGCATCAAGAACAAGAAGGTGATAGTTTATGGTCAGCATGGATATATGAAGGGGAAACCTTGTTTAACCAACCTGATAACCCTAATAATTAACTACCTTAATGACAAAATTAATTTATAAGTTGCTGCATTAAGATTGAAGTTCAATGTTTCTTGAGAGTGCGACATCGATTTTGTATTCACGAGCTTATCTGCTGGTGGAATCTAACGTGGAGAGAGGGCCACTTGCCAAGAAAATATTAACAACAATTGAAAATCATCAGCCTTCTTAATATGGTGTGTATTTGTAGCTTGCTTCATGCTTTTATCACTCGTTAGTTTAGTTCCAATATGTCTGAAACCACAGGCCTTGTATTGCCCAAAATATGGATGCCTGATTGCTCAGTGGTGACACTGCCCCTGAAGCTGTCCAGCTGTATTTACCATGTGTTTCTCCTGGACACAGCTAGTTATTGCAGCAGAGATTTCTGGAAATCTTTTTTTCATATTGCACATAATGTTTCTTTGATAGTTTTTAGATTGCTTATGCCTTACGTTACCAATCCTACTAATAAATGTTCTACCAAACATTACTGTTTTTAGTGAAAAGAATCCCCACATAGGAATTTATGCAGAAATGACTGATGTGTTACTTTATGCCTAAGACAGTGCATCATGAGTGGTTAATTTGGCAGTTAGCTGTACATATATAGTCAAACTTAAATTCCAGATTTTTGAACACTGATTGCAAGCTACTGATGTGTGCACAAGAGTGATCTCTTTGACACTGTCAAAAAGATGCTCAGCCTCTGAAAAACTAATTCTGCACCCCAACTGTGGAAGTGAAAGGTGAGCTGTACTTGGAGTTATGACATTCATAGCTGCTTTGAACTAGTGTGAATTGGAAAGCTGAGCCAATACTCTGAATAGATGTCAGGAGGATTTTGAGAGTCTTCAGAAAGACCTATGGATCACTGGCCTGCAGTGCCTGCAGAGGGTCTGGACCATTCAGATGATCAAAATGACAGAATACAGGGTACAACCAGAAACTGTTCTGCACCTTTGCCCCTCAGCTCACTCCATCTGCTATGCAATGCTGCTGCTTTACTTGTGTCAATCATTAAGGTTTTAATTTGTATTTTATTAACTGTTATGCTTGTTTAAATTTCCACGGGGAATTTGTTAATTTAGTGAAGATTTTGCTCCTCCTTTATAAATTTGCCATTAGTGCATTTTCTTAATTCGCCCATTGGAATGTCATGAAAGACAGGTGCTGGCAAGACTTTCTATGCCACCTGTGTTTGTAAAGCTGACAAAGTGTATTTTAAGGGCAATTTTCTTCATGATCAATACCAGTTGGCCATTGTTTTCCATTGATTGCAATTATTTTTTATTACTTTTTTCCAAGTGTTTTCTTAGCATTTAAATATAAGATCACTGGTCTTGCACCTAGCTCTTTCACATCCCTTTTTTAAAGCTAGACATCCCATGTGGCTCTTCTAAATAAGCATTTCCTCTAGGCTTAAGAGCACTTTTTAAAATTAAGTTGTTGATTCTTTTACTTTCTGCTTTTTTATTTCTACATAAACAATATAATTCGTGTATGTAATGAAGTACTGTATAATTTGTGTATGTAATGAAGTACTGTTTTATTTTTTAAATATTCACAATAAAAATGAGTGGTTCATTTGAGTTAAATAATTCTACCTCCTGTCCTAAGAAAAAGAATGTAACAAGTTTGTCACAGCTGCTGGGCAGCTGTATAGATCAAACCTTCCCTTTATTTCTGTCTTTAAAGTTACATGAGAAATAGATACAGGAATGCATTCTTTTATTTTATTTCTGGTGTCTTGAAAACATTAGAAAATCTGTATTTGTTATTAGATTAAGAGGATGAAACAACTTATGGCAGCAATTTGCTTGTTGCCATATTTCTGTGTAACTTCATGGTAAGAAATGAGGATCATGCAAATAGTGAAATAAATGGATTAAGAGAGACAGGGAGATGGGAGACTTTTATTGGAGAGAGTTCTGGCTATGAAACCATGTTACGGGGAGATAAATGATGGAGGAGGTGTCATGGATTAACCCCAGTAGGCAGCTAATTACCACACAGTGTTTGCTTGTTCTCCCATCAGTGGGAGAGAGGGGAGAATCAGAAGGGCAACAGTGAGAAAACCCATGGGTTGGGAGAAAGACAGTTTATAATTTAAAAATGGAAGGAAAAACAACAAAGAAAGGAGGAAAAAACCCAAACCCAAGCAAAATAAGTGATGCAAAAGAAAATAACTGCTCACACCAAATGAATGCTGCCCAGCCAGTCCCCAAGCAGTGGCAGCCCCTGCCATTCTCAACACCCAGCTTCTATGGCTGAGCTTGGTGCCATGTGGTATGGAATGTCATCTACGGTCAGCTGTCCTGGCAGTGTCCCCTCCTGACCTCTTGTGCACTGCCAGCCTGCTTGTGAGTCCCTATGAAAAACAGAAAAGGCCCTGATGCTGCCTGTGTTAGCAGTAACTAAAACATCCCTGTGTTATTGACACTGTTTACATCAAAGTTCACAACATGGCACCATGCCAGCTCAGCTGAAGAAATTTAGCTTCATCCTCACCAAAACCACCACAGGAAGTTTGGAGAAAAAATAAGGAACATTTTCTGCGTTGGCAAAGTTGGTAGAAAAATGTGCTATTGAAACAAACAACAGGATGTATCTGTAAGAGATTATGTTCTCAGTTTTAATGGGACTTTTTTCCTGATATTTTTTGTTGCCTTATATTTCAGATTAGATAGATTATCGAAATCTACTACCTTCACTGAACATATAAGATAGGTTGCATAAAGCATCTTTAAACTCACTGTATGGAAGGTACTTCATTAATTGCTAGTTTCAGCATTTATGAAAGCACAGACTTGTTCTTTTTTTGCTTAAAGTTTAGAATTCAAATAAAAATGTGGTCTGTACATAGGCTTCTTGAATGAGAACAGGATTATCAAATTTGAAAAGTAGAGGGAAGGGAAAATGGTGGCATAGTTTCTCTTTCTGCTCTTACAAGTCTGGCATCTTATTTCCAAAGGAGTTTTGGAGAAGTCTGACGGGTGGGTTGGTCTAGGCTGCTGTGAGCTGGCTATTGCTGTGGAGTGTCGGCAAGCGTGTAAGCAGGTAAGGCTTTCACCTTACTGGCTGAATCCAGACCAATTCTGCAGCTCTCCTTGGTTATACTAAACTTCATTTTGACTTTCTTGTCACAGTCTCTACATGAAAGTTGTTACTTTAAAATAATGTTGAGTGGAAGGCACCATGTAGCTGTTCCTAAGCTCTCTTTTTTTGTAGTGTCATGTTTAGTGATACAATATTGTAGTTACAGCCCCAAACACATTTTTGTGCCTTTTCGAAGAGATTTTTGTTCATCAGATGGAAGAAGGGGGTTTTTTTTGGTGTTAATAGAAACAGTGTTTTTGTCAAGTAACAGTTTTAAGCATAATACATAAATTTAGCAATAGCCTTTTTATTAAAAATCTGTGAAGCATTTTGTGATTATTTTTTTTTGCTCCTAAATATGTGTTTGTGACTTTAAAAACATCTTCAAAATCTAACAGCATATTTATATTTATCATCATCCTTGTAATTCATTTGTGGAGAACAGATGCACTTAATATTCACACTTGTAAATGTTACCTGTATAGTCTTAATCTTGACCAAGCAGCCTACTGCAAACTGCTGTCATAAAGAAAAAATTTTACTTGCACCCAAAAGCACAGAGTTTAAACTATGTGACAAGAGATGAGCAGTGAGTATGCAGAGTAGTGTGGGAGAGAGATGAGAAGTGAGTAAACAAACTGGGTACTTTTGATCTTCTGAAAAGAAGATATATGTTTATTCTCAAATGCATTTTTTAGTCATGTTTTCAAATTTGTCCTAATTCTTAAGTGTCTTCCAGACCTGATAAAGACATTTCTGTTTATTTCAGTCTAATGAAATTCTATTAATTTAATCTTATGATTGCTACATCAATTCGCATTATTCTCCAAATCAGATGTTGTATTGTTCGATTGCAGACTCTGTTGTTTCAGAACCTTGGCTATATTTTGTACTTTAGCAGACTCTGATTAAAACATTTCCTATTTTTTTTATTCATACTAAAATCTAAATACTTGCCAAATATTAGGGATAATGGGAAATATTTGGATTTTAATTTTGATTCTTGAAACTTGAGGGGATTTTGGAGTAATTTTGAAGGCAGTGATATAATAGGTCCAAGGTCAGACTTCACCCAAGTGTTTTAAATTACTGGAGAGGGAAGTAATGTGTTAGTAGTTACTATAGTTTTGAATATCTGCCATATGAAAAAGGAGCACGAGATTTTGTATAGAACAAAGTGATCTGCAGTTTGAAGGGAGAATTTCTGCAGCTCAGTTTGACAATAGGAACCACTGAACTGAACATACAAGAGGGAGGAGAATGGAAAGGGGAAAACAACTGATAATTAGCATGCAAAATGGGGAGATCTTTATGGTCAAGCTCTTCCATTTCTTACATCCTTCCTGTATTTTGCTCTATCTGGCAGACCTTTCACAAAATCCAAGTTGCTTTGTGTGCTTCCAGTACCAACTATCTTGGTGCGGAAATATGAGGGATTAGGTTTTCATTAAATGTATTAACAGTCGTGCTGCTGCTTTTTTTTTTTTACAGCGTTACATGGATTCTTTAGGTTCTTAAAGGAACATCTTAATAGATCATGAATCCATGGTTATTGCAGTTAGTTTAAAAGTAGAACTGTCTTTCTTTTGCAACATGATTTTATTGTTTTCTACTACAAATGGATAAATTTATCTGTCTTTCAGGCTTCTACAAAAAATGATGTTTTAAAGGTCTGCAGGAAGGAATATGAGGTATGTGTTTATGTGTCTGAATATATCTGAAAATATCAACTGTTTTATGAATTCTGTAAAAAGTACCCTGTAGAAGAGGGAAAGCCCCATCTTTTCGTAGTTGTATTTCTGAATGTGCTCATTTTCATCCGAATGTAAATTACCTCTCTACAGTTTTTGTAAAAGTATAATCATCTTCTGTAAAAAGGTTTTGAGTTTTTTAGACCTGAATATACCTTAATTTGAACCAAAAAGTTGCAACTTGCAAAATGGAGACATGGATTCCCAAAAAGTTTATTTCATAGGCGTTTTGATCAAAGTCAGCATTCATTGTGATCATTCAATCTGTCAGAAACCTTTCAGCTTGGACAGTGAGAGTCATCTTAATGTCACCTAAAGAAATAAACTCAGGAAAGAATAGCCTTTTAAGTATCCTATCTGAATATAAATAATTTCAAATGTGTAATTTTTTTTAACACCAGTGAAACTGTTGATGCTTGCAGTTATTTTTACTGTTCTGCTCATAAAATTAATCATCAGGATATCTTCAGAAATCTGCCTTTACCTATGTTCTTTTTAACACAGTGTGTAGAAATGCTATTCTCTAAGGACTGCTTTTCTTTTGATCTTTGTCTTAATTGAAAGCCAGATTCCTCCCGCCCCCTTTCATCTCATTTCCTTCTGCCCTGAGTTAGGTAGTCCTGCATCAGTTCTGCTCATAATCAACAGTTCAAGATATCAAGACAATTTTCTGTTCTTTTGATTTGGACAGAAGTGGAGCAACTCCCTTTTTTTTTCCAGGAAGCATTAAATTACCTTTAAAAAATTTATTTTCCCTTTGGTCCTTTTATCTAGACAATCTACAGAGTATTTTCCTAGACTCTTCACTGTGGAAGTTAGCATAGGTTGAAGTTGCCGTAGCTTGTTCTCTTAAAAATGCATTTTCATTTTAAGTAGTTCTGTCTCCTTTCATGCTGTGATATGCTATACTGTCAACATCTGCAAGCTTCTCCTCTATTATGCTGCTCTGTTTCCCTCTTTTTTTCTGGATTTCTGCATTGCTGTAGAAGGTTGGCCAGTATGGCTTGAAGGAGAACGGGAGAGGAAAGGTAAGAGAATAAAGAATGACTTCAAAGTGGTCATAGTCATCTTATTTACTTTTCCAGTTTTTATCTGGAATTTTGAAAACTGGGCCTCTCACTCAATCAAGAGTGATCTTGCTGTTACTGTACAGAATTAATTCTTTCTATCTGTGCAAGATTAAAAGCGAAGGAGAGGGAGAAAAAACATAGTAGAAAGAATCAGTTTTCTGGTTAGGGAAGAAGGAAAGAACTTTTTTTAATGAGGACTAGGTAGAGTAGATACAAATAGTGTGTCAGGGACAGAAATTAAGTATCTGATGTGCTAGATCTTCAGTTATTGTAGAATTTTGTTTGACAATGTTTTTTCATATGTGTCCAGGCTTACAGTTGCTGATGAAAAATAGTACTTAAAATGCTCTTAAGAGACTCATTGGTTGTATAAAATTCAAGGAAGTTATGCCTAAGATTGAAGATTCCAAATAATACTTTCAGAGGGAACCTGGAGTTTCCCACACTCTGTCATTATTTCTCATTTGAGGGGGGGGGGGAAAAAAAGGGTTCTTGCTGCTTTGGTGTATGAGTCCTGCTCCCTCTATAGTCTGTGAGTAGCTCCTGTGTCCTGTACTGTACTTTGCATTTGGTGGAGTTGGCTGGGGAACACTGAGCTGGGGAAGGAGTGGCTACTTCAAACTGAAAGAGGTGACATGAGATCAGAAATAGCATGTGAATCGTATAAATACTATGTCATATGTACTGTGTTTGCTTTTGCATTTAAGAATTCATATTTTGCTAAAAATGAGGATCCAGTTAGAAAATTTGTTTGCAGTATAGATCATAGTGCTTGGTCATCAGCTCTCAAGTCTGTTGCTGAGGTATTTAATATATTAAGTACATGACGTAAAAGTAAAAACCAGATGAATTAAGGATGTAAAATATAATTCCCTTTTTTGTAAACACTCTCATAACTTACCAGCTATCTTAACTTACTTAGCTTACTCACAAAAGGACTTCCCCGAGAATTTTCACAAGCTGCTTAGAATAGTCTGAACTGTGCAAGGAACACTTTTGTAATCTTTTGAGATTAAGGAAGCAAATTCATGAGGTACCTTTCATCGTCCCACTAAGTTAGTGAGAGTGAAGGAGGTGGTAAGTCTTCAGGGGTAGGGCATAGGGTTCAGAGCAGTGAAAAAAGCCAAACTTCATGCAGGAGGTGACACCAAGTTTGAAGTCCCTAAGTGGAGTGTCAGGCTTTGCAGTAGCAGAATCACTTCAGCATTGATGTGCCAGCTTTTTACAAAGTTAATTGAAGATGCTTTTTCTGCTGATCATATGTTTTTGCATTACTTTTACTGTAAATATTTGTTTATTTTAATTTGGAGATTTTACACATTTTAGAAAAGTATTGTGTTTGAATAAGACACTCATTTTTGATCAGTGCATTGAAGATGGCGTGTTGTGTTAAACAATCTTTATTTTCAAGTAGCACTGCATACAGAAATGAATAAATTTAACACAACTTGGGTAGTATTTTTGAGTGTTACCAAAAGGTATTTTATTTGCCTTCTTTTGAAGGTTTTATTCTGATAGTCCTTTTTTTCCAACTTCTTCTCAGATACTCATTTTGTTGTCTTCATTTTTCCTCTAGTTCTGTGCACCTCAGTTCTTTTATCTTTCACTACTTCTTCCAGCTTTCTGCTATCCTGTTCATCTTCCTCTAGAAAGAAGGTAGGTAATAGTCTAAGAAGAACAAAGAAGTGGAGATGGTATGGATTGTATGTAGGATTTTCTGATTTTTGTATTTTTAAAACTTTCATGTAAAGTGGAGGCTCATTTTTTATAAGACCGCATGGAATCCATGCTTGGAGGAGCAACTTAAAATATTTTATTAACCTTAAAATAAGCTGTAAAGGCTTTATTACTGTGTTTAAGATCCCTTTTCTTTCTTCTGTGCATGAAAAGGGTAGCACTAAAGTTTCCGTTAGATTGCAGCTCTTGAGTCTGTGCACTGTATATTGTGAGTTCACCTCTCTGAATATTAAGAACTCCAGTTTTTACTTCATGTGTTTCAAATAAGACATTCAAACTTCTCTAGTTAATTGTCATTGTGAGAGCTTTACTGCAGCTGAGCACTGTTAACATCTGCCAAGCAGTTGAAATGCAACTGAAAATGTCACCAGTTATTTAGCCTCTGCTCCTAAAACTACTTTTGATGCACAGTAGTGAACACTTTTGATATCCCTGGACTGTTTAAAGGTAATTTTGCTATCACAGATTTGAGGACTCTTTAGCCTAACCTCACTTTGGTATTTTACAGTTTTTTAAACATAGAAACTTCAAATGCAGGCCTGCAACTTCAAGTGCTTTAATGGGGATTCAGAAAAGTATTCACTCTGCTACAGTATTGGTTTTTTTCTTCTAGAGTCATATGATCCTGCTTTATGCTGAGATTTTAGTGAATGCTGGCTACTAATTATCCCTGCTGAAAAATGCAGTCATCAGTTTTTAGCTCTTATCTAATTGTTTGTGTGGATTACTCCGAGGCAATAGATAATAACTCAAGGAACTGTTTAGGACATTGTTTAGCTAAAGGTTCCTAAACATTTTTAATGAACTCCTAAGGCACGGGACTGTGTGTCGCCTCTAGAAATACTGCTTAATGAATTCAGGATGGACTCTGACCATACACTACACATCGTAGATAATGTTATTGTCATGTGCTGGTGCTTTTTGTCTCTATTATCTGCTGTTCAAAGAAAGTTGATAGAACAGTCAACTCTCTTGCCAAAATTTGAGTTCCAGTAATTTTGTACTACCTCACTGTGCAAGTGTTCTCAATTCTTTACTGGTTTACATAATTGAGGAAAATCTTGACCTTAGTTGTTTATTACTGCAAGTTTTTAAAGTTTTTAACAGACGTTCACCATCGTTTGACACTTCAACTGATTCCACTAAACCTTAGAACGTTACCTTCTGACTTTTATATCCTCTCAATAAATTCAAAGATTAAATGAAGTCAAGGAGAGATCAAGACCGTTTTCTTTTCTGTGCTTAACTGCACAGAGTAAACATTTTACTATTGTATTTGTTAACTGTAGGTAATACTCATAAACTAAGGTGGCCTTAATTGGATAGGATCTAGATTCAAATATTTGTCATGGTTAGGTTTCCCAAGACAATAGTACTAAACTTATTCTTCTGCCAAAGTTAGTAAAATGTAGATACCATGATAATTTTGGGGGGAAGCAAAATAATTTTTTGTGAGTTTTTTTGCAAAATTTAAACTCTTAATTTCTGATGTGAAAGAACAGCTTCACTGTTGCTTTTCATTCAAGAGAGAAGAGGCAGCCATTTAGAAAAAATGTGCTTATAATATGAAAGCATGCCTCACAATGCAGAGGACTTCCTCCTTCAGTAAAATGTTCTGCTCTATTTGCATTGGGGAGCGTGCATTTTTGTGTTTTGAGCCGTTACCTGCAGCTGATGAGCTCCAAAAAGAGCGAAACCAGTTAGGTCCTGCAGTACTGGCTAAAATCTTCCTTCAGGGAGGTTCTCGTGAGGAAGACTGAACAATGTTCTCTGCTGCATAAACCTCAATAGCCTTTTTCAATTTCTATAACACCAAAAAGAAATCTTGGAGACTTTTTGCTTTAAGGTGTACGTGGTTGTGTTGCCGGTGTCGGTCTGCCGCTTTCCACTCCTTCTGTTTATAGTCTCACTGGCTTTAATCACCAGGTTTGGAAACACCTGGCTTTGAAAAAAAGAAAAGTCTGAAAGATGGGATTTGTGCACAAGGAAAACAAATCATTGTGTATGTGGTTTAGATATGTTGATATTGCCATCCTTGTTCTTAATTTAGTATTAATTAATTAAGTATTTGTGCTTAATTTAGTATTCAACACAAGTTGAAAATGGAGTATCAGGCTGTGTGTGTACACAGTATTGCCTTTTTACCATCATTTTCCCAAATCGTGTTGACCTAATTTAATTGTTCCTTTAAAGAGAACATACTTTTCTTCTCTTTTGGTTTTTGTGTTGGTTGGCTGGTTTGGTTTTGTTTTTCCTTACCTATGTCTGTCTTTTGCTTTGTTTTCTGTGTCTTTCTTCACTGCCAGTTCACTCAAAGATTCAGAAGGAACCTTGAGTGGGCAGAAAAGCTAGTGACTTCTTAAATATGAGTGCTGCTTTAGTAGAGATGGGCATGAACTTCGTGTTCTGAAAAGAAGTTATGGTTAGTAATTCAAATCAGACTGACTGTATAATGCTGTTAGCAGCTTTATTCACAAACAGATGATTAGACACTAATTTTTAATTTATTTTTAAGATTCTCTCATATATCTGTAGATATACCCCTCACATACGTACAGTTACATATGTGAGTGGTATGTACATCCACATAAACTGAACAGTTACCCAGACCTACACAAAAAACAAAGTCAGCACCCTCACCAGCACTAGTCTGTGGTGGCTTCAGACACAGTTTTGTGAAATATGGTGAGTTGCTGTAACAACTCAGTGCAGCTGAAGTTCTTCCCGCGCCTTCCTGCAACTGCCATTTTTCCACACACATTCTCTCCCACTGCTTGCCGTTCTGTCCCTCTGGCGTCTGGAAGGTCCTTCTAAAAGATGGTATCTAAAAAAATCTTGTTCTGTTCTGTCGTAGTATTATACCTGTTGATATCACTGACTTAAATTCCTAGGGCGTGAGAAAAATGCATTTTCAGCAGGATTAGTGAGAAAGATCAGGTCATGAGAAGATGATGTGTAAGGGCATACACAAGACTATACAGCTGGGACAGGGACAAGGTGGAAAAGAGAAGCCACACCACCGCTTCAGAAGTATGTGGAACTGTAGTTTCAAAATACAGAAAGGAGATTTATTATCAGGTTAGGACTTCCTGCCTATATAAAATTGGTGTGTGAAATTGCTGTGAGAAGATAATTTTGTCTCAATTTGAGCCCTTCTTTAGAGGAGGAACATTAGTAGATACCATATTCTTCTCAACATTGTCCTTTCTTTGGTGTCCTCTGAGCAGGGCAAGTGGCACTATTATCCATGAACTGCTTTAGAATCACTTTTTTGTATCATTCAACTTTTAAATAACATGACAATTTTTATCTGAGTTTATTGCAGCATTAGAGTATGATTGTAAGTATTGTTTGTGCTAACAGTATGGTCAAGTACTTGAGTATAACCATGACAGACAGACTTCAGACTTTCCAGCAGCTTCTACTGTCCCAGTGCGTTAATTAATAAAGTTATGGTGTTCATTCTACCTGGCTGGTTTGTGTGCCACCTTCCAGTGCTCTGTGCAGGGTGGGTGTGGAGAAGTCCAATTTCAGCAGCTTCTAGGGACAGTCAGTTTTGGGGCAGAGTGATGTGTGTGGCAGGTCCCAAAGAAACTGGGTGGCCACATCGCACCAGGGCCTTTCTGGTAACCTTTGCCTGGCATCCATAGAGAAGCGTACAGGGTGCTACAAAAATGTCATGAGCCTTTAGGCAACAGTATAAATCTATTCTCTGTGTTTCTTTTCCATTAATTCTCCTTGTCTCTCATCTGTGTTACACAGATAGATAGGTAACAGGATTTGTTTTGTGTTTAGGAAAGAGGGGAAAATCTAAAGTTAATCAGATGAAAACTTGCTGCTGGGATGAAGAATGTTGCTGCAAATTCATCTTAGTCTGAGAGAAATAATGCAGTATCTGTCCTTTTGGGAGAAAAGATCTGAAATATTGTAGAGGATATTTTTGGGATGAAAATAAAATGTCTGAATTGCCACTTGATGAGATTTGGGGCTTTGTTTTATGTAAGGCAGATTTTTCAATTTTTGTGTAAGGTGTACCAATAACCTGTGCCTTTATTTGTGATCAATAGAATTATAAATAGTTGCTGTTTGTGGAAAAATAACTTACATTTTCAAGTTAGATTTGTGTTTATTCTCTTAGGGTCTTTTGTTGTCACATCTGCCATGGCTAACCCAAGGTTTAAACTAATTTCTGAGTGTTAACAGAAGGAATTTGATGCTGCTCATTATAATATTGGGACTGTCCTGTTTAAAATCTTGTGTTCAGAAGAAAGCAAGTAGAAAATATGAATGAAAAACAAATTCCTGCACACTAAACAATATCTAAGACAAAAGGAAAAATAAAATCATCAATTTCTGACATGTTTGTATTTTCATCTGTTTGCAGCAGTACAAATTTTCATAGGAATAGCCCAAAGATTATTTGGGATACTCACTTCTCTGCAATGCAGTGAATAACTAGTAACTAAGATAGATGAAGAATCTGGTGAACTGCTGAGGTTAAACTAGGTCTGCATTTTGAGCTCTCTTCCTTGTCTTAGAGGTAGTGGTACATCTGATGCTTTACTGCATTGAAGTAAGACTTTCATCCCACTTTATTTGGGATCAGTCTGAGGGTGCTTCTGTTTGCTTCTCCAGAAACTCTCTTCTGTGTGAAATACAAATTTGTTTAATTATAGGGATAGGGGAAGTGGAGATCAGGAATTTTATGAAGATGGGGATTGTGTTTTTTCACTATATTAATGTATTTGATCATGTTTTATAATCT
Organism: Orthonyx spaldingii; assembly: GCA_013397795.1. Classification (NCBI taxonomy): domain Eukaryota; kingdom Metazoa; phylum Chordata; class Aves; order Passeriformes; family Orthonychidae; genus Orthonyx; species Orthonyx spaldingii. The sequence continues at coordinate 86,420 of VZTJ01003357.1, forward strand.
GGTGTTCTGACAATTATAGAGGTTAGATGTGGAGGAGGTTCAAATTTCTCTTTTTTCACGATCATATAATTTTGAAGTCTTATGATAATTGGCAAGTACATTTTGGAATTTCAGCCTCATTATTTCATCTTTTCATAGAGTTCCAGACAGCTTATATGCGGTATCTAATTTTTTTAATGGGAAACGTGCTTATTCAGCGTGGGGAAGACTGTGGTTGTTCTGGTAAGAGTTTAGGAGTTGTGAGGGAGGGAATTCTGCCCCTCTCCTCTGCTCTGGTGAGACCTCACCTGGACTGGTGCATCCAGGTGTGGAGTCCTCAGCACAGGAAATATGTGGAATGAGTCCAGAGAAGAGCCACAAAGAGAGATGGAGCACCTCTCATGAATACAGGCTGAGAGAGCGGGGGTTTTCAGTCTGGAGAAGAAAAGGGTCCAGGGAGACCTTATAGCATCTTTTGGTGCCCAAAGGGGGCCTACAAGAAAGCTGGGAATAAACTTTTTGGCAGGGCTTGTTATGATAGGACAAGGGTAAATGATTGTAAACTAAAAGAGGGTAGTTTCAAACTAGATAGAAAGAAGAAATTTTTTTTTATAATGAGGGTAGTGACACACTGGCACAGGTTGCCCAGAGAAGTTGTGGATGCCCCCTCCCTGGAAGTGTTCAAGGCCAGGTTGGATGGGGCTCTGAGCAACCTGGTCTAGTGGAAGGTGTCCCTTCCTGTGGCAGGGGGATTGTGACTAGATGAGTTTTAAGGTCCCTTTCAACCCAAACCATTCCATGACTGATCTGCAGATTAGAGACCTCTGAAACAAACCAGCAGTGTGTGTTTCCCTTCTTCTGACATTGAATATGTATATCCCCCAGCTATGCATTTCAGCTGCATTTCAAGGGAGTTGGTTGCATGCTTTAGCTTTTGAGGTATGTTGTCGTGGAGTTATTTTGTTGAGATTTAATATTTGCATGTATCCATCTGTGCAGAATTCTTTTTTTCTACATAGACTCTTTAAAATCATTGTCCTTAAAAAATATCCCAACATTTTGGGAAACCCTATTATAGCAGTTTACCCTGTTTCTAAGTTAGTCCAGGACAGTCTTCCAATTTACTTGTTTGCTTGAATATTTATGTATTTCATTATGAGTGCACACAGAACTTTGGTGACTTTTGATGTTTTAATTTCCTGGTTTCATTGTTTGTATAGTGTTTTTGTTTTAATGCAATCTAATTGAAGCAAATAATATTAAAGGTTTATTAGCTCATTATAACAAATGACTGCATACTTAAATATTTATTTGAAGTTTTTTGGCTTGTAACACTGCTTCTGTTTTGATTTCAGAATGCTCTCTTTAGTTGTATTAACAGAAATGAAAGTAAGTATAGAATGAATAGTTTTTGTTTTTCTTTTATATCATTCATTTTTTCTCTAAACTATAAGAGATTCTGTGGGTGAACATATACACAAACACGTGAATTTCAGATCCATAGAAGAAAAAACCATGAGTAAATTGTCTTACTTAAGTAATAAAGGGATTGGGCTGTTTGTATAATTAATATCAGTTTTGAATTTGTGTATCTGTATTTGTCTTTTCTGTCATCTTTTTATTCTCCTTGTTCATTTGATGTGTGCTAAATAGCAAAATTGAATGTGTAGTTGAAATTTTTAAGAACAATGCAAGTGTTTTGTTACCTGCTATCTATTTATATAAAATGAAATCAATGTCTCAGAATTAATTCTCGTAGAAGTTGTTCTCAAGAACTACTATATGAATTTAACAACATAGCAAAAATGGGTGAATCACAATACCATCTGTCTGGGTTTTTGATAATACTCTCATATTTGTTTGTTTATTATTAGTATTTCTCTGATAATTCAATTATTGGACACATTTGTTTACCTAAAATAAGAACAAAACAGCTGAAAATGAGATTCAGCTGGCTTGCTCATGTCTTGAACTTGAGTTCAAGGCAGCTTTAATACTTTTTTCTCCTGCCAGACAAACAAATGTACTTTGGCTAGTTACTGATATTTCCAGTCATTCTGTAGACAGAGATATTTCAGTAGAACATAGAATTTCTTCTCTTTTCTTTTCTTCTTTTCCTTGAGCATCCTTGTGTATTGTACAGACATGCTCATCTCTTCATTTCTCTGCATAGGAACCCATAGATTTTCTGTTGTTTGTTTGTTTGTTTGCTTCCCCAGTGGGGTCAGTCTGTTGCAGTTATGCAGGTCACCATACAAACTGCAGGGAATATTGCCAAGCAATTTTTCGAACAGACTCCTCTCCTGGTCCTTCACAAATTAAAGCAGTTGAAAATTACTGTGCATCTGTTAGCCCTCAGCTTATACACTGCGTAAATAACTACACACAGTCATATCCAATGAGAAACCCTACAGACAGTAAGTATAAATAAATCCTTCTTTACTGAAAGTTACAGAAAGTTATATGTGCCTCATGTATGTTTTATATAAAATGTGTTATTTTAGAAGTCTATCGTATAAATTGTATTACTGTAATTATATTAATTTATATAGTGATAACTTGGATTTAGGTGCATTATTGGTTTTTATTTACCTTTCATTTTTACATATTGGTTTTGTAGTTTTTTTCCGTAGTTGATTCTGTATGTATTTAGGAGAAGCAATGTTATTTGAGATTCTCTGGAGGAGAAGAAGCTACCTTACAGCACTTTTATTTTGCAGGGCTGTTATGTTGTACACCTCCAATGTTGTTTTGTGCTTGACTGTTAAATATTTTGTTAACAGGTTTGTATTGCTGTGATAGAGCAGAAGACTATGCGTGTCAGACTGCTTGTAAAAGAATTCTAATGTCAATGAAAACAGAGCTTGAAATTGTTGATGGACTTATAGAAGGCTGTAAAACCATGCCTCTCCCTCAGGACCCGCTTTGGCAATGTTTTCTTGAGAGTTCAAGATCTGTTCACCCAGGAGTCACTGTGCACCCTCCACCTTCAACAGGCCTTGATGGAGCTAAGCTCCATTGCTGTTCTAAAGCAAATTCTTCCACATGTAGGTCAGTATTTCTTTAACCTCATTTCCAATTGTGAAAGTACTTAAAACTTTGTCTTATTTCAGGCCTTTGCCTGAATTTTGCTATGTATATCAAATAGAAAATTCTGGAATTCTTAGACAAAATACGGGTTTAGGTAATCAGATAGTAATCTGTTGGGTAATCTATTCTGTCCAATACTTTGTATCTCCAAACATACTGTTTTATGACAGGAATCAACCTTTTCTCACATTTAACACTGGCTTATTATAGCAGACACTATAAGTTAATGAAACCTGGTCATAATAGCCAATATTGCAACCTCTGGTTAAGAGGTCTTAATGAGATGCTAAAGAGAGACAAGAGGACAATGAACTGCACAAACTCTCAAGTGTCTGGTTGCTTCATGTTAAAACCTTAGCAGTATTCCTTACTAGATGCTCTTCTGGTTTTTCTTAAGGAAAAATATCTTAGCTTATTTAGTAATTAAATAAGGGAGCTAACTATTCTGACATTTAGAAAAACAAAGGTTTTCAGCAAATTGTTGCATGCTTGCAAATTATTGAGTCATTTTTAGTCTAGGGTGGTTTTCTGTTCACTCTAAAAATAGATGATGATTGTGTTTTAAATGCATCAATGTGTCTAAATAAGTTGCAAACATTTTTGAGCTGTTACTTCCTTTTATATCAAAGTTTCCAGTACCAACAGCTCCTGAATGCAGCAGGATCTTTAATAAGTTTAGTAGTAGAGCCCTGGAGTTACGTTATTTGTTAGAACGTTGTAGCATAGGATAATTGATAAAATATCTTTTAGTTCCCTGCTTTGACGATGAGTTCTAAAAATGGATCTTTCTATCGAGTTTTCAACAGGCAGGAGATCTAATAATACAGTGACATTCCGTACCTTGGGATGGGAACAGTTGTAGTTTGCGGGATATTGCAGTGAACAAAGTGAGCTGGGTATTGCTGACACCAGGAAACATCTCAAACAAAAGCAGCAAACAAACATCAGGGCAAAAGAAGGAATATATTTTGCTTGACAATCATTTCTGTAGGAGGAGAAAGTGTGGTTTGAAGCTGAAGGATGAGATTAGAAGATGTTCACTGCGATGTCAACTTAGATTTATTACAAGTAAAATTAGCTGGGATAGTTCTCACCTCAAAGTTGTAAGTTCATGTTTCCAGCTGTTACATTTTTATTGGATATTGCAGTTTTATATCCTGAAGTCTTTCAGTCTTACTAGCTTAAAGATTTGCTGTCATTCTTAAGCAAAATGGGTTATTTGCTTTGAGCACTACATTTGGGTACACTTGCAGACTTTGTGGGCTCTAACACAATCCTGTGTGGTGAGTGGAGGCTGTTGCGAGCAACAAAGAAGTGACGAGCTGTATCTGAAAGGCTGTTCTTTTAATTTTATCTCTATTTTTTTGTTGTTTTCAGAGAGCTCTGCACTAAACTTTATAGCACGAGCTGGGGCAATTCACAGAGCTGGCAAGAATTTGATCGCTTTTGTGAGTATAATGCAGTTGAAGTTTCCATGTTGACCTGTTTAGCAGATGTACGAGAACCTTGTCAGCTGGGCTGTAGAAATCTTACTTACTGCACTAATTTTAATAACAGGTAGGAGAGAGACACTGAATATTTTATAAAGGAATTCCTATGCTTTGATTTCAAAAATAAAATTAAATGTTTTTCAGACTTATTTTGAGACTGTATGTAGCTTTCTTTCAGCAAAAATGATTTTAGTTAATTTGAAAATAAGTAGTTTTTCTTTAGAATGAACTTTTGGAAATGTATTTAGCAACAGATACAACAAAACTTACAACAATAAGTTAACCCATGAACTTGTAAAATGTCACAGTGTATTACCTCTGCATATTCCTTTGTCTTACTGTATAGACAAGTCATGGTTACTGAAATGTTGTGTATTATAAAAAAGGTAAAAATGTTTGTTAAATTTACATGCTACTCATTTTCAAAATGCCTTTTTTGCAGAGATGTTTCTGGGGGTTTGTACTCTGTAGGACAAAACTATTTAAAAGTGGTGTCTGCAAGTAATTCCAAGGTTACAGTTGGAGTTTTAAAAAAATCTAAGTTTTGTTAGCCATTAGAGATGACTGGCTTTTTTTTTTTTTTTTCAAATGGTATGTAGTGGCGTGAGTGTTATATGAGTAACAGAATCCCATGCCTGGCTAAATATAAATGATAAATCAACTTGCATTAATGATTCACCAAGAAATATTTACATAGATATTTGGGCTATCTAAGATATTTGCTCTTAAGTCGACTTCAGGTAAGAAATATTTGTGGTATTTGATCTAAGAGATAGAGGTGAGAAGGGAGTTTCAGCCTTGAGTCTTAAAAAGCTTGTTTTCCTTAAAGATAGATTTCACATTGATTCTGATCTTGCTTAACTGTGGGAGGGATTTTTCTTGTATACCACAAAAAGCAAGCCATATGAAGGATGTAGAATTCTTATGGTGAAAAGGGAAAATGTGTGGTACTTTCTTTTTCTTTTATACCTGCTATATCTTACCTTCTTCTTTTAAGACCAACAGAACTTTTTAGAAGCTGCAATACTCAGTCAGACCAGGGAGCCATGAATGACATGAAGCTATGGGAAAAAGGGAGTATTAAGATGCCATTCATAAATATTCCTGTGCTTGATATTAAAAAATGCCAACCAGAAATGTGGAAGGCAATTGCCTGCTCCCTGCAGATTAAACCTTGTCACAGCAAATCTAGAGGAAGTATTATCTGCAAGTAAGTACTGTGGGGAAAACAAAAACCAGTTTTAGAGGTTTTACTAATGGTTTTAATGAAAACTGAAAAGCTGGAGGACTGTGTTTGCTATGTTAGGAAAACGTGGCAATGCAAACATGGAAGGAATATGAAATTGCACAGTTGCCATTGCTTGAATCGCCATCACTGTAAATGAAGATATTTGCCTGCTAATGAGATGGATATATATGCTTTCATTGTAAAATGGGGGAAAAAAGGTTTATTGAAGGTTGTTTTTTGGCTCTCCATGGTGTCTTAAACCTTTCCTCTTTTTTGGTTTTGAGATCTACTGATGGCTTTCAGCTGACAGAAAGGTCTGGAAAAAAGGTTTATTAAAATAAATTTTGAAAGTAGGTGATTGGGTAGAAAAAAGAGCAGTTAATAGTGCAGTTAGTGAGGTAGAGTTCAACCCATATTAGACATCAGTAAATCAAGGAAATGCTTGATCTTGGAAGATACATGCATATGATGCCATAGAAAATGAAGATCACCAAGCCTGAAGTCAAAGACAAGTGTAAACAGTAGTTTCAGTCTTTGTGTCACAGATTTGTTCCTCCCTCCTATGTAAAATGTGGCACATATAAATATATATATATATATATATACACATATATAAACATACTGCTATGAGGCAGATCAGGAAAGTTGTGGATTCAGGGAAGGGAATAACACAGAAAGAAATATTTTTCCTACAAGACCTTTTTTCTGCAAGTAGTCTTCATGAAGTTCTGTCTCTTTATTTATCTGTAGATCAGATTGTGTGGAAATACTGAAGAAGTGTGGAGATCATCATAAATTCCCTGAAGGCCACTCAGCTGAAAGTATTTGTGAGCTCTTATCTCCAACAGACGACTCGGAGAGCTGTATACCCTTGGATACTTACCTGAGTAAGTACTAACATATCTATGCAGCAAAATTAGAAACCAGGATGCTTTGAATGCTTGTCATTGCTTTTAATAACCTCTTTTTTTTTTTCTTTTTTTTTTTTTTTAAAGAAAATTGCATTGAATTTGTGACATTTTATTTAGTATATTAGAGAAAAATGGAATTTTCAAGTTGCCGTAGTGCATTGCTTCTGTTCCTTCTTGTACTGGGCATATGTGGCAAGAAAATTATTGGGCAGACAAGATAAAGAAAATATATTTTGCTTGTGAAGGATCATCTGGGTCATTATTTCCAGGACTGAGGATTAAGCTCTTGAAATAAGTTAACTACCTGGTCATGTCAAGCTTCTACATATATAATTAAAGTAAAAAATGTCACAGAATTGTCAAAAATATTATTTTACTGGACATAAGAAATGCCATGCTTTGCTGAAGAAAAATAAACCTTATTGAAATCTGTATAGATGATGTATATTCTGTTTTCAGGCCCAAGTTCTTTAGGCAACATTGTAGAAGATGTTACACATCCATGTAATCCAAATCCATGTGCAGCTAATCAGCTATGTGAAGTAAATAGAAAAGGATGTCAATCTGGAGAGCTGTGTCGTCCATATTTGTGTGTGCCAGGTAAGGTTTTTTGGGCTTCTCTTTACTCAATTATGCTGATAAACATATGTCATTGAAATGTTGTTGAAGGTTTTAAAGTGAATTGCTTTAAATTGGTTTAACCCCAGCTGGCACCTGGGTACCACACAGCCGCTTGCTCACTTTCCCCTCTGCCTGGAGAGGAACAATTCAGTCATTGAAATGAAGTTAATAATAACTGTGATGGTGCTGATGATGAAAAGGGTGATAACAAGAAGAGAGGAATACAACCCAAGGGAACCAAGAGATGCACAGTGCCACAGCTCCCCTCCCACTGACCCAATGCCCAGCCCTTCCCACAAAAGATGTCTGGACATGCAGCTGATGGCGTTTCTGCTTCTGCTTCCTTCAGTGACACTTTTAATGTACAGGTTGCACCTCACCAGAAAGACATTCATGATCATTTGGGAACTGCTTTTTTAGAACACTGGTGTTGTCTAACCTCTGCACTGTGTGTAACTGTGAGCTGACTGGGGAGAGAGCCTCATGCAGAAAAAGTTTCAGGTACCTAACTTTGAAATGGTGGGGTTGGGTGGTGTTAGTAACAAGGATCAAACCTGCAGGAGGAGGTGTGAGACTCTGCAATGTCCAGTTTCTACAACCCCTTCATTGTTCTGCTCTAGGCACTGGTAGTGCTTGCCAGAGTTTTTCCCTTTCCTTTAAAATAGAAGATGTTAGTCAGTGACATGAGGGGTCAGCTGTGGTTCTTGAAGCAGAGCGCAAAGTGTGCATTTGGTGACCGCTTGAACATGTGTGGGACTGAGCAAGTGAGAGCAACACTGATTTTTACACTGAATTGTGTGGAGCAGCCTCCTTTCTAGAGGAGGTGACTGAAAACATTGCCATAGCTGTCTCACATCAGTTCCCTGGGCCTCTTTTATTCCAGCTGTTCTGTGGCTGATCAGCAGTTTCTCCAGTGGTTTTTAATTAAAAAGAAAGCTGGATTTTGCTTCACTCATACATCTGCTCTACTTGTGCTCTTTTAAAAGTGGGGATAGACTTCAGCTCATTCTTTGTGTGAGCCTAGGGACATTGTTTTGGTTATGCCTCTATGACTCTTACAAAATATTTTTGTTTCCCTGGAAAGCTGAGCCTTATTACTATAGAGGTTGTATTGTCTTCACTTGCTGCAAAATTCATTCAAAGTCATCTAAAAACAAGCTCACACTGAGCTTTTGAAGAGACAATTTGCTTCCTCTGAAGGTTGGATAGTGACTTTTATGTTTTAGTTCAGTCTTTTTATTGGCTGAAAGTTTCAGGGGATTTGTTGCCATTCACCCCTTGTAGGGTTCTTTCAATCTGCTATTTATTTTATTATTTTTCCTTGCAATTTTTAAAACATTTTTTTTCTTTTCCATTCTTTCTTTTTTAAATCCAGTTTTCCTGCTTTTTCTTCCTTTCTCCCCCCTTCACATCTACTTGTAAGAATCCTTCAGTGTTCACTTAAGAGGTATAAGTAGGGAAGAAAGGCACAATAAAATATGTGAGAGAGGGAAATTGACTAGGGTTTTCCTGTGAGACCCTTTAACTCAAATTCTGTATTGGAGTGTAGTATTTGTCATATGAAATGTTTCATACTACTACAGAGCTGGAAAATTAAAATACTTGAGAATTATTGGAAGTTCAAATCTATTTCTCAAAAGTAACATCTTTATAGGTACTTCAAACTTTGTCTTAAGCAAGTATCTTCTATTTTTGCTTCTTGTTGCATCTGTGAAATGGGTGAATTTGTTTTAAGAGCAAGAGTAAGGCTGCTCAAGAACACCTTATATTTTTTGCAAGTCAGAATAGTAATTAATTTCAGTAGTGGCACTTACCCATGTGTTTGCTACTTACAAGCTAAAATTTTTGCTTGTATGCAGGCTGCAAACTGGGAGAAGCCTCCGATTTTATTGTCCGTCAAGGTACACTTATCCAAGTTCCATCCTCAGCTGGTGATGTTGGGTGTTACAAGATTTGTACCTGTGGACACAATGGATTGCTGGAGAACTGTATGGAAATGCATTGTGTTGACCTCCAGAAATCATGCATTGTTGGAGGACAAAGAAAAAGTAAGTAATAGAGCAGTGATGTATCCAGCAGCTGCTCCTTACCTAATGACTTTTGAGCTACATAAGAAGACCCAGAGGATCTGAATTCAGAGTTCATCAGAAAATACAAAAGCTGATGATTACATCCCTATATTAAATACTGGGTTAAGTCTTCCATGTGCTGGAGGGTTCCATTGTTGAAATCAGTACTGAATTGTGTCTGTCTCAATCAATCAGTCCTGTGTGAAGATTGTTCTCAGTACACCATTTCTTTTTAGCATGGGGTGGCTTCTTTATTAGATCCAAATGGTTTGGGGGGGTTGTTTTGGATTTGTTGGGAGTTTTTTTCTTCTTTCCAGTGGCTTGTGGCATCTGGACCCATGAACTCCCAAGGTTTGTGTTTCTACTCCAGTGGTTGGGACAAAGACCTCTTACCCTACTTATTGATTCATCCAGATTAAGGTTTGTTAGTGCTCATACTCAGAGTACAAAGCACACACCTTAAAAGGGTAAAAATAGGAATGGATAAAAATACAGAATAAGTTGTGGTGATCAAATGCAGGGTTCAGTGAGAAAAGCAGACTGTCCAGCTACCTGTCTGTACTGAACCATTTCCTTTATCCCCTCTTCCCTTTGCTTTCCCACACATCTTCCTGCTTGATTCATCTTCATTCCTCCTTTTCCTTATCTTTGGTCCTTCAACTAAACATCCCCTAATACGTTTTGCACAATATCATCATTAAATAAGAATTATAGTTTAAGCTATTCATCAGTGGGGCTCCCATATGCCTAAAAATAAACATGTAAGCAAAATGCATGATGATGATAAAGGTGTTTTGGACACTGTGGTTCTTTAAAAACTTCCTCACCATGGCAGCTCTCTGTTTACAGTTTAAATTGACATGGGTAACAAGGATTAATTGGGTTGTACCTAATCTGACAGTCAAAGGAGTTCAAGGAGATGTGACAGGTGATGCTTAGAAGATTACATTGATTTGTTTTCAGATTTGCTCTTTACTGGAGAGCTTTAAATGTGTATTTTTTGTCATGCAAACTGGCATTATAATCTTGGAAAAAGAAAACAAAAGAAAAATCTACTAAGGTAGAGGAAAACTTGAAAAATATGTTGAATATAAAATGGAGTCTGTGCTGAGCTGTGACATGTCGGAAGTTGGTGTCTTTGAATCAGCAAGCAAGAGATTTTCTGCTGATGAACAGTTCCATATTTCAGCACTGGACATTGTTTAGTGTGTATGAATCGGCCCTTTTAAACTACTGTCAAACTCCTGTCCAAGCAGAGCTAAAGGAAGTTAAAGATACCTCATGAGTCCAAAATAACTGAGGAATTTTTTTTACAATGTGATGACAGTTATTTTCACACTAAGTAAAACTTAAGAAGCAAGGCACTTGTAGTTTCATTTGCCACAAACATAATTTTCAGATTGTGAACCAAACCCTAAATCATGAAAGAGCAGGTAATTGGGATATTTTTTTCTCACAAAAGATACCAAGTTGAGCTAAATAATCAATTCTACAATTATTTTCATCACTCAGGAAAGTCTGCCTGCAATATTCCATGAAATGGAGTGGGGGTTGTTGGAATCTGGGTTTTTTGTTGTTTTTTGTCCAAAGAAGATAAAAATCATCCAAACATACTTAAAACTTTTCTTTTTTTCTTTTGTTTTTTTCAAAATTGGTACTATTTGTTCATGGAAGCAGAACACTGAAAACATCTTAACATTAATAATATATTTGATGAACAGTTGTAGAAAGTATCTGGTGAAAGTAGATACTTTTAAGATACAGTTGCTAGCAAGTACAGTTTTTAAATGGTGACTAACTTTTTATGGACCATTCTATCCAAGGAAACTTGCAGTTTTTCAGATTATTGATGAAAATAATGGCAAAAATGTCTGACGCTGTATTTGTATTTTATGGTTGCACAGTGTACAGCTCTCACTTGTTCTGGTAACTGTAGCAATATGTGCAGCTGTAGGTATTCAGTAAGTGCTGTCCATTTAAAAACAAACAAGCAAACTACCACAGCCCCAAAACCAGACAGCTTCCTCTCTTTTGCCATAGTGACTCATTAAGTGCTTGTAGTGATTAAGACTCCAGGTATTATGTAGAGTCTTATGTAGGAGTTAAAAATTACTAGATTCCATATCTGTTAGATGATGCATTGAAAACAAAGAACTAAAAGTTTATGGTCACCATGTAAACATTTTGCAGTAACTATATTTAATTGATTTATATGTCAGCTGTAAAAAGGGTTTAGACATGAAGTCTGAACTGTATTTTTTAAAACCCTTCTTTATAAAGAAAACAACCCTGTGTGTTTTAAATTATGCTGGGGTTTTTTGTGTTGTGAGTTGACTCCAGCTAATGAAATGATTACTGATGAGGACAGGTTGCTGTGTGCATTCTCTGATAGTGGAAGACAATAGCCTTGAAAAGTTTTCAGGTGGATCCTAAGTAAGGTACTCTGAAGAATCACCTGAGATCCTGTGTTTGGCATTACCTTCTAACCTTTTCTTCTTCCCCGCAGGCAAATTCCTTGGTCCTTTGAGTAGTACTGTGGTGTAAAGAGAGCTTTTTTGTGCTATACAGGCTTTCTCTCCCACCCCCTCTTGTTCTGCCCTCATTTGTCTCTGAGCACCTCTTCTGAATTGCCCCAGTGCTGAGGGGTTTCCTTGTGCCTATGTAATATTTTCTCAAAAACTCTAATTCTCCATCTCAGTCCTTTGAAAAGAGATCAGAGGGAATGATCTTATTTTGTAAGGCACAGTTACTATTATGTTTTCCTCAAGAGTCGTGTATTTGCTGGTAGTCTTTGATAAACAGTTGGCTTATGGATAGATCAGAGTCTGTTATCAACATGAATTGATTTTATACAAAACGTACATCACAGTGAAGGGCAGTCATACGGGCAGTTCAGAAAACTGGAGTTGCTAAATTGAAGAAAAATCCCCTAAGTTTGCAGTTTGATTCTTGGATTCAGGTGTAAAAATGTTACAGACTTATAAAATACATTCCAGTCCAATGAAGGTTGCAATGAAGCATTGGCACTTTTACCTCTTGACAAACATGAATGAGTTATGTGTGAGACTATGTCTAAAAGTTTAGCAGTCTTATGTAAATTTAATTTAGGAGAAGAATGTGTCTTTACAAAAGCTTTACCTTTAAGAAAATACGAAACTTGCTAACCAGAATTTATTGTTCTTTAAAAAAACCCCAGAAAACCTAATTTATACACGCTTTGAAAGGACAAAGTGCTTGCTTCCCTGGTTAACTAATTAATCAAAACCACGTGTGAACAGACTTTTCCTTGAAGTGAATAAAGCAAAACTTGAAGTCTAAAATAAATTTTTTTAAAAGTATGGAAATTTCAATGGGAGAATATATATTGAATAAGGGAAATTAGAGAAACAATTAATGAAAATGTAATTTCTATGTAATGCATATGAATATGTAGTCTTCTGGTATATTTGCATTAATTGTATGTATTTGCTTAATTTATTTTAAGGCCATGGAACATCCTTTAATATAGATTGCAATGTCTGTTCCTGCTTTGCTGGAAACTTGATTTGTTCTACACGTCAGTGTCTAACTGAGCACAGTTCAGAGGATGAACGTCGGAAGTTTACAGGTAACTTCCCAAACCATGAAAATCATAAGTTGAATATTTTTAGAGCAGGGATTATCAACTAAATTATTCCTACAGTATTAATGGAAAATACTCGATAATTTGTTATTACTATGTTTTTTTAACTATTTCTTTTTCTCATGGCCAACCTGCACTGCAGAAAAAGCACATACTTTAAAAAAGAAAATCAATACCGAAAAATAAAACCTCAAGTAATGCGTAAAAATAAGGAGAGACAGGGTGATGCCAGTGGGGACGAGAGAAAATGAGTTTGAGGGGAAAATGGAGAAAACTGAGTAGAATGAGCAAAGAGGCAGGTCACAAACTTCCCTTCCTGCTCCCAGTGCCTGTGTGCTCCAGCATTGCTAAATGACAGGTGGGAGGAAAGGGCTGAAGGCACTTTGCTGGAAGGCAGAAATGCCTCAGTGACCCATTGTGTATCTTGTGTTGTAGAAAACAAATGTGCACCCAGTCCCTGTTCGGTGTGTTGCTCTTGCAGGTTTACCCTGTAACTGTGTGGACCAGTTTGTCCCAGTCTGTGGCCAGAACGGGCGCACATATCCCAGTGCGTGCATCGCTCGCTGCGTTGGGCTCCAGGACAACCAGTTTGAATTTGGATCGTGTATTTCCAAGGATCCTTGCAGCCCAAACCCTTGTAATAAAAATCAAAGGTAAAAGCAGAATATGTTTTTAAGCTTTTCTTTGGCTTCTTCTACTCATAAAGCAGATTTACGTGTTCTTCAAATGTATTGTATATTGTAATAACATTCTGCTTTGGGGCTATTCCAATAAAAATAACTGTTTGAAGTAGCTGCTTTTTATTTATCATAGTAATATTGGACTGAAATAACTGCCAGGTTTTGGTTCCATTTTTGTAGTGCTATATCAATTAAATTCGTTATGCAGATCTCAGTTTAGCAATAAAAGAGACTTCATGTACACTTTCAAAAGCAGGAGAATCAGATTTTGTCAAAATGGCAATAACTGCCATTTTACTACTTTGTTTCACACCTTCTTTTAGTAGTTTACAAAGAAAACCCACATCTGAATTCAAGACTTGGAGTCAGTCTTGCTTATTCAGTCAGTAATCTGTGCTTTTTGTCTCTAAAATAGGAAAATATCAATCACCCTTTTTTTCTTAGACTGAAATCTTGTGAAAACTATGTCTGTGCAATCTCTGGTTTTTCAATATCAAGAAAAGCAAAATCTGCATAGACAAATATATTAAAACAAAAATATGCTTTGTACTAGTGTCAGGCGAAAAGAAAATCTGACCTTTCTTACAGAGATCAAAGTTTGTGGCTCACAATATTGGTCTCTGTCTTCAATCTTCTCAGTGTTGTGCAATACTGCAGTCTCCTTTGAATTAGTGCGTTTTTCTGTTTTGAAAGAGAGCCATCAAAATAAGTTGTGTAATACATTGTTTTCATGAAAGCTGATTGTAGCAATTTCAGGGTTTTTTCCTTTTTCTGCACTTAACATGCCATGATGCAAAAAAATACTGAGAAAACACTGTAGTTTTGTAGCTGTAACAGCCATTATGGCATTCAAAATTGGAATTTCAAAGCTGCATTGTGGATAAACATTTTTTACTTTTTATGTTTGAAATTTGGAGAGTACAGAGAGGCTTTCCAGTTTTTCAAAATACCATTATGCTTAGAACTTATAGTTTCAGTAAAGGGCTGTACACAATACATTTTTCTCGGTCAGTTTGGCCTCTGATGCACTTGAAATCTATTTAGGATCTTACATTCCACTTGTGAAGTGTTTAAAATCTCAGAATTTCCAAGCCTTCCGTAATATCAAAGGCATATCTGTAATGTATGGGAGTGCAGCACTCATAGAGAATAAGGACATATTGTGCATAATCCAGTGGTAGCAGCATGGCTGTCATTTATAGAAGGAGGGGGTTGTCCAAAAAGGCCGTGAGACCTTTCATCAGTCTGTTCACCAGACTGCATTGGCTGACATTTGCAGAGGGATGCCTTGCAGGGCCTATGCCAAATGTTTTCCAGGTAAGACCATGGAAGGTACATGTTTAATACAAAGGGGAAAGAATTTCTGCTGTTTATCTGTCTGTACTTGTCTGTGAAGGTTGCAGAGGAATGGATGCTAAAGTGTAAATAAGAGATTTTTCTGCTTGTTTGCAGCCATCCCCTAGATGGGATGTTGTACAATATTCTGAACCTACAAAGCTAGAATCCAATTAGATATTTGTAATTGAAACTATATAATCTTGTAGGTCTTGTTTTCACCCGTTTCTCAGAAGAGGGTGAGACTAGACCTCTGCAGGAGAATCTTTTTCTCCTGCTCACTGTTTCCGTGTTTTCTATAGTCTAGCTCGTCTGAAATATTCATTTACAAAATGAAGTATGGGAGTAGGTAAGAAGTTTATCCAAGCCTTTTTCAATAATCCATTGGAAAATACTTGGTAAAAGATAAATGTTATTGGAAACTGTAGTTGTGTTCACGTACATGAAGTAAACATGGTGTGAAACTGTTCAGTTTTGTGATGAGACTTGAAATGGGCTATTCAGAGTGTTTTATCACTTGTATTTCCTGCAGCTCTGCTGAACCACAGTTAGCTCTAAAGCACTGGAGAAAATTACACTTAAAATATTTTCCCTGAACATTTTGAGACTTAAAAAAAGTAAAACCTATGACATGATATGAAATTATTATTACTTTCTGCAGGTGCATACCAAAGAAACAAGTTTGCTTGACCAGTTTTGAGAAGTTCAAATGCAGCCAGCATGAATGTGTGCCAAGGCAGTTAAACTGTGACCAGACACGGGATCCTGTTTGTGACACAGACAATGTGGAATACACTAATTTGTGTACTTTGTACCAAAAAGGAAAAAGTTTAGCATACCGAGGACCATGCCAGGTAGGAAGTGGTTCTAGCAATAAATATCAAATCTTCTTTGTTCCTTGGTGTTCAACTTAACAATTTTTCTTTTTCTTTTTTTCAATATTGTTTGTTTGTTTGTTTGGGTCTTTTTTACCTATTCTCTTTGGGGTTTATGGCTTACAAAATGTTCTAATAGAAAGTAGTCCTTTAAAAATTTAATTTTAGCTAGTATAAAAATGACTCTCACAGTCTTCAGAATTTTGTCAAGTGTTTCTCTGCTTTAGTTAATAGTTGTCTCAAAACCAATCAAAAGTTCTCCTTATGCTTTCTTGGGGTAATACTCTTGATATTTATATCTTCCTATATATGCTATTAAAGCTTGCACTAAGGCATGTTTGCAGTAATTAGTGCAGTTCCTTGGTTACTTAAATGCTAATTCTTACCAGTTTTAACTTGTCTAAATATCAAATAATGCCCAGTCATAGAAAGTCTTTAGCTTTTTGGGTGATTGTGTCCCAGGTTTACCAAGTTCATTGCTCAGGATCTGTTTACAGACTAGGCAGTCTGTAATACTTTACTAGTTAGTCTGCAATACTTTACTAGTTAGTCTGCATTGGATTAGTCTTCATATTAATCCTTGAGAAGGATTAGGATTAGGTTTAGTTTTTCCATCCAACTGCTCTCTACGGTGGTGTTAGACAAGCTACTTCTGTCACCTTGGAATGACACACAAATATAAGTAATATAGGTAAATAAGTGATATATAAAAATACATCATAATGTGTTAGAAATACATGTGCATGCACACTAAATTTTAAGCACACAACACCACACCAAGATGAATTAATAAATTACTAAGGAGTTATTAAATTAATTTCATTAATAGAATATTTTAATGTATAGTGAAATTATAATAATTTCAATTTATTTAATAAGTTAATTTAAATATGTTCATTTTATTTAAGCATTAGCACAGAACAAAAGTTGTTGGTTTCTGAAACATGTTTTATTGTACATTTCTCAGACTCTGTCACCTTTTTGAAGTACTTACCCTTTTCATTTATGGCCCATTCATAAACTGGCAGGTTATTTCCTCTGGATTTCCTATTTTTTCAAACATTTGAAAATATTAGCAGTGAATTCCCATTGACTTTGGTTTTCCTCGTGTTGAAACTACCCTGAAGTTTCTGAGTCATGGCTGAGTTGCTATTCCAAGCATGTCTGTGTTTCAGCTGTTCTGCAGGTCAGCAGAGCCAGTGTGCGGGCACAACGGGGAGACCTACGGCAGCGTCTGCGCCGCCTACGCCGACCGCGTGGCCATGGACTACCTCGGGCACTGCCAGGCTGTGGGCATGCTCTCCGACCACGGCTTCCACTCCGAGTGCGCCTTCGTCAGGTGTCCCCAGCTCTCTACCACGGGCTGCAAACCCGTCATTGCGCCAGGTGGGGAAGCTCACTGCAGAGAGGGGAGAGGCTCTGGGCACTGGGTGTGAATAGGGCAACGCTTGGAACAAAACCTAGGCTTTAAAATGTTGTATTAAGAGAAAGCGTGAAGTAGTGACTCTGTGCAGGGCTAGAACAAGCCAGTATCAGGACTCAGATGCGTAAACGTGAATTGGAAAGGCCTTGGCTTTAGGAGTCCTGCTCCTTCAGAGACTGGCAGCTGAGACTGGTTTGGGAGAAATGGATGAGGTCTATGGTGTCCAGGGTAGGATGCCTCTAGGAATCCGGTGAGTATGTTTTTGGAAGTAGCAGCACAGACACCACAGTGGAATTCTGAACTGTCATCAGCACAGAGTTCCCAGAAGGGCAAAGACGGTATTTAATTAGAAGACAGAGTAAAATACCATATGTATTCACAGTACTGTGAAAGACAGCAGGAGTAGTTTTGCAGTGTGCTGGTTTGAACCAGTTTTTTATTGTTTTCACAAGTGCTTCCTTTATGAAATAATAAATAATCACAGGTAACACACAGAGCAAGGAGAGCTCTGTTCTTAAAAAGAGTTTTATTCATTTTCCTCATTTCTAACCCCTTTTGAAAAAGGGTCTTAGTGCTTTGTAATAACATTTAGTACTGTAAAAGTCACTCTGTGTCTGTGAATTACATATAAGTTGGAGAGTGAATTTACTATAGGCATGGATAAAAAGTTGAAATATTATCTCTTTGGTTTCTGACACGATGAGGAGAAACAGTAGGAGAAATATGACAGACAAGCACTTTTTCTCCCTTATTATCTAAATATTCTAAGCTCCAACATGGTGTAACTGCAGAAATTAATGCTTGCTGTGTGCATAAATGCTTCTGCCATGGCATAGCTATATTAGCTCTTGAAATCCATCATTGCTGTAGTTGATATGCATGCATTCATACAAAATCTTGACGTGTGGTACACACTACCTCCAGTTTTTAGCTTACAATAATGAAGAATCTCAAAACAAATGAAAATTTATCTTGTTGCTTCATATTGATAGTAGTAAATGTGTGTTGACAGGTGACTGATTTTGCATGATGTTTTCAATATTAAAAAAAATATGTGCAATTCTGCTGTCAAATTGAAACATTTACTTTGCTTTGGTAGTTTTACTATTTTCATTCTCATTTAATGAAAGTCAAATTTTGACTCCTGCTTACTTAAAAGTGAAAAGACTACCTGTTTTTATTACTGAGATTTCTTTAATTCACATAGGAGCCTGCTGTCCACTATGTGCTGGAATGCTGAGAATCTTATATGACAAAGACAAGCTGGATAATTTTGCAAGGGTAAACAGTTTAATCATGCCTAATGTTAAATGTTTATGAAAAGTCAAGTTACTGTGCACTTTCTCCTGAAAGGTTAACATGTTATAAAAGCCATTATTTTTAGTAGTTATTTGTGATTGTTGGGGGTTTTTTTCTTTATATTGCTTATACTTTCCTTTATTTCTTTATCTGAGACATAAATTGAATTACAATGCAAAGCCAAACAAAATTAGAGTAGGCACAAACAAGCAGACTCAAGTTTGCAATTTATATGACTTGTAATAACACAGACAAATTATACGAGAACAGCAGCTATGATTCTACTGCTTTCCTTTCACTACGTGGGGGTGTATGTTGGCCAATTTTGCTGAGTGTCTGTTAGGTCATGGCAGCATCCTGGAGTGTCACTCAGTTGTCATCTCTAATGGTACCAGGGACACAGTGGCTACTGCAGCTTCTCAGTTCATACCTGACATCATGTGACTGAAGAAGAATTTTTAGTTTCTGTTAGAAGAAGACTTTCTAGTTAAAGAAATGTATTGGTCTTATTCAAGTAGTTGGTGATAACTACTCTCCTCTCACCTACTAAGCACCCTAATACCTGGATTGTAATGTCTGCCTCTTTTAGTTCAGACAGCTGGTTCATGTGAGAGAAAACTGCTTCAAATACTAGAGTTCTATAAATCTAGGGCTGCTCTGCCTCTTGTTTCCCAGCGTGGGAGCACAAACCACTGTCACAGATAACCATTTACATTACTTTGAGGTACGTGATACATAGACACACTAACCATGAAGGTGGAGAACAACAACACGTATCAAAACCATGGTTAAATATAAGAAGTAAATATTTTTTCCCTTTCTCTCTTTCACTTTTTTTTGTTTTTTTTTTTTTACATTTTTGGAGGGACTTGTTTTCAGGTTATTTTAGAATCAGTGACTCATTTTTTAGAGTGTTTTAGAAATGTTGAATCCTTTAGGTCTTTTGCTAGCATTCAGAGTAGGGTTTATAACTGAGTAGTTTAATAGTTGAAATACATTTTCTGGCATGACATCATCTTATTAAAACTGAGGGGGAGAATTTTCCACAATATCACATCATTTACAGAGTTCTTTATTTTCTTGCAGGTAACAAATAAAAAGCCAATAACAGTACTTGACATACTTGAAAAAATCCGCCTGCATGTGTCAGTGCCACAGTGTGATGTGTTTGGATACTTAAGCATAGAATCTGAAATTGTGATTCTCATCATTCCTGTGGATCAGAACCCCAAACCACTGCAGGTAGATGACATTATTATTTTATTTATCCAGCATGGATTTGCTTCACTTTTGTACGTGTATGATGGTGCTTGTTTCTCAGACGGATATAGTGTGTGTATTTTGGTCGCTCATGCCCTGCTGTGTCCAACTCAGCTCCAACTTCTATCTCCTTCTCTAGCAGAAATAGCCCAAAATGTTACCAGGACTTAGGAAGGAAAGTCTTGCCAGCCTGGTCAGCTCTCACTCCATCTGCAGCAGGTGCTGTCAGATTCCTGGGGGGAGGAGAACTCTCAAATCAGAGGCCACCACTGCTTTCCTCATTGGTGGCACCCATTGTTGAGGTAGACACTCCTCAAGTTTCAAAGCTTTGGACCTCCAGATATTAAGCTTGTCAAGTCTAACATCCACCAGAAGCATGTTTTTAAAGAGACTTCTAATGTTTTTAAAGAGACTTACTACTAAATTCCTTCCTAGGGTGCAGTAGAAAGTAAAGTGGAAAAAATGAATTTTCTAACAGAAATTCATTAGTAGTATTATTATTATCATGTCAGTGGGGAAATGGAAACCTGGGGTTTCTCAGGTTGTATTACTTCATTCTTTTCTTCCTTTCCTGTAAACAAAATCAGTTTTCTCTGATTTGAAAGAAAAAGCCCACTAAGGAGAAAATCTTGGTTTTTCCACTGTTGCAGACTTCAAGGAAGTCAGTTTGTCAGGAAGTCAGTCCTCAGTTTTAGAGGCACTTACTTTAGTGATAATTCACTGTGGGCTTTTTGGCATCAACATTTAAAACATCACCCCACGATAACTTGGATATAACTGCCTTCCTTTTCCTTTTCTACTACTCAGGGCTTCCACAAGAGTTTTCATAATGCCAAAATCTATGATGGAACCTCTGATCTGTTTTCCAAGTACTCCCCAAAATTATGCAAATCTTATGTGCTGATGGGAATATTTTTGCATTGGCATTTTACATGGCGAGAAGTGAAATAATAACTTTTTTTTCCCCTCTAGATTGAAGCCTGCAATAAAGAAGCAGAAAAGATTGAGTCCCTGATCAATTCAGACAGCCCAACATTAGCATCACACGTGCCACTGTCAGCTCTAATTGCATCTCAAGTGCAAGTTTCATTTAGCATTTCTTCAGGTTCTGCTCAAGTGGTGCCTGCTCTGCACTCCCTGTTCATAAGCCTTCTAATCACCTTCTCATCAGCATTGATATATTACATATAACTGCTTGGGAAATATGCATGAGCATTGTGGCATTTATATTGTGAAGGACATTTGGAGTTGTTGATCACTGAACCAGAAAACAAAAAATGTGCAAGATTTGATAAACTTACATTTTTCAATGAAGAACTAAAAGTATTTGAATAATGTGAAAAGATTATTCTCTTATTCATAACTAGCCAGATGACTCTTTCAGCACAATTAGATTGTTTTCCATAGATCTTGGAAACATAAATATGCTCTGGAAGGTTCTGACATTATGGATTTATGATTTTGAGGAGAAGGGATCTTATAGGGTTTTTTCAGCAATGAACTGTTTTAAACAGTGTTTTGAGTTTACTGAAGAATGCTAATTTTATATTATTCAGTTGCGTATCAGTGACAACGAAAGCATGCACCTATTTTAAACATCATTTTTGGAAGAAACAGATTGCTGCTACTTAATTACCTTACCAAAAATTTAAGAGTTTATTCTCATGTAAATATGCTTTCATATTTTATTATGAAGTAAACTAACTAGCCCTGGGCCTATTTCAGTAGACGTTTTTCCTTGGACTGGTGAAGAGTTGCAGGACATTGGGCTCACTGCTTGTAAAATGACAATCAAGCTCTATGCTAGTACCTGACTTCAGTGAAGAGATGTGTTCTTTTTATAGTTTTGTACATTTCAGAATCTCATCTTGGATACAAAATTATAAAGAATCTCAGTATCTATATTTAAGTGCCATTTAAAATATTGCAGTATTTGCATGTTATCTAATGAAATTTATACTATAAATGTTTATATAAACAGTATGTTTTATTACTTATTATATTTTATGCACCTGACCTTACTCTACATGAAGTATTTTATATCAGTATTATGATAGCCAAGTTTTGAAGTATATACAGAAAAACTTATTTTTGCCAAAATGCTGAACTTTGAACGAAAGCACTGAAAACTTTTTGAACGTATATATTGTAGCATGTTTGTAGCAATTATTTCTGCTAAATCTTTTAAATGCAAAAGTATTAAAGCTTTTTATTTTAATAAACATTGTGTCATGTGTCTTTGTGTAGAATGCATGCAATTTTATGGAATTCAGCGACACTGCATATATTTTCCTTTCTCTCTCAACATAAGCACTTAAAACTAATTGCACTTACGTACATGCTTGACTTACACAGATAATGTCCCCAAATAAATGTCAAGGGGCTCTCGGGATGAAAGTGTTCTTGCCAAATACCTTGAGGAAGACTCATGCACATACGCATGCAAATCTTGAAACAAAAAACTTGTTACCTTCATAATCCATCTGTTACTGCAATTTGTTATGTGGATTCTTTAGACTTGGACACAGAAATAGAATGAATGCATTTTTGAAAAGCTTTTTGAACTGAAAGGGCTCAGATGATATCCCCAGAAACTTCAAACAGTTCAGGTTCTTTATTTTTGGCAAATCATTAGCAAGTATCTCTTCAATGTGTAGCCTGTTAGCTTGCTTAGCATTTAGCTAAAGCAAATCTGATGCCTACTAAAAAGAAAGGAATTATAAATGTCTTAAGAAAATATACACACCCACCCGTATATATATATGGACCACACTGGAAAACTTAGTAAAGAGCTTTAAAAACATACTTGCTGTGGAATAGAATATATGGTGAATTTACTTTTATAAGTCTGTGAAAATTTTCTTTGATGAGAAATTATAACAAAAAAGTTGCTTTAATGTGTACAATGAATTTGGGAAAAGCAGAATTTAAGCCCAAAGATTCCGTAATTTATATATGTCAGTGTCCATTACTTGCTAGAAAAGAGTGTAGCTTTTGAGAGGTTATGTTAAATATGTACAGAACCAATGAGATTTCATAGAATCCCAAATTCTGAAACAGAAGTCCAGCATTCAGAGGTACAGGGTTTACGTTCTTTTTTCTGGATGAACAAATGCAAGTATTTTCTATGTTTTCTCAAGACCTTGGCCTACCTCAAAGCAATGAAAAAACTATTTACTTGTGGGTTTTGAATTCAGTTGAACTGGGATAAAAAATAGAAGAAACCAAGCACAGTCTTAATTGCAACTTTGGAAATTTGAACATGAGGGTGACAAATCTGATACAGGTTTCAGAGGAGTTTTCCATAAGAGCGCTAATAATCTTCTGTCACCATCTGTGTGGAAATCTGGGTTCACTTAGAAGGAATGGAGACAGCACAAGGGCACTTCAAAGCAGCACAAGCCTGTTTGTTGCTTTTATAACAGGACCCAGATGAAACATTTACAAAACATTATTTGCTTCTCTGCTGCAAACCAGAGTTAATGGCAGTAACTGGCTCCAGAGAGATGCCTCTCTTTCAGTTTGCGTAGTTTGGCTCTTCCCAGCAGGGTGGCACAGAAGCGGAGATCCCAGAGGTGCTGCTTTGTACAGACCCAGGAGAGGATCAGCCACAGGGACAAATACCAGAGCAAGTAAAAGCACAAGATTTCTGGCTGAGCTCTGAGTCCAGCAGGAGCTGGTGTCTCTGAATTTCAGAGGTGAGGAACAGTCAGTTAGGTGAGTGGGCACAAAATCACACCTGGAACTGCAGTGTCACTTCACAGCCCCGCTCCTCTCCCGTGCTCTGCTTTTATGGTGCTTTAGCCACTGTCATCACTTGGAGATTTGCACGTGTGACTCTCGATTCAAAGGTTAAATGTTATTTATACATCTCTACTGAATTTATGACACTTCTCCAGCTCTTCCTTTTACACATAACAAAGAATATTTCAAAACTTTTCCTCATCTCTATTCCTGGGAAGCCCTGGGAGCATTTACATGAGCAAATACAAATACATGAATGCTCTGCAAGACTGTGGCCTAAGCGTTTCATGTCTGAAGTCTGGACTGTAAGGTGACCCTACAGTCAAGTGAATCCCAAAAAGTAACATCGAGGGGAAAAAAGATTTCTCTGCCAGGGTTATGCGAGGCCTGATTGCTCCAAATTCTTTGAACTGGTGGTTTTATACAGTGAGACAGTGGCTCCAGCTGCTCCATGGGAGCAGTAATGAAGGTGACAACTGCAGGTAACGGTCACCTCCTAAGAGTGGCTGCACCTACCACTGCTAAGGCATTCTGCCTCCCATGTACATGTTTAGGCATTTATCATTCTGTGCTCTCTCCCAGCCCTCTCTGGGCTGCAAACTTTTGCAGAGCCCGTTGCATAAGCCAAAGAGAGTCTTAGCCCATAAACAAACAAAAACTCTGAGAAAAACATTTCCAAGCCCTAGCATGTTTGTCTGAAGTTATCACAACTACAGTTAAAAGGATATGCTTCTAGCATTAAGTAGCACATCAGCTTTTGCTAATTAATACCATGAAGCTGAAAGTTTCAGTTATATTTGAAGCTATAATTCTGTACAAATTCAATGCTACCAACATTTGCATTATGGAAGTCCAATTGTGTATAACCAATATTAAAAGCAAAGATGCTTACTTTGAAAACTGGGGAGATATCAATTCCCCAAAGCCTTTCTTAATTTTAATGGACTTTGTACATGCATTGCTTAATGGAAAAAAGCGTGAGCATTTCATCTCAATATAAGAAAGACTTTCTTTACAGTAATAATAAACCCCTGGAACAAACTCCCCAGGGACACGGTTGAGTTCCCCCCAACTGAAGGTTTTCAAGATACAACTGGACATGGTGCTAAATGAAGCACCAAAAGATTGGATCAGATGATCTTCTGAGGCAACAGTGAAATGTCTAAGTAAAAGTTCTTGTAAAAGGATTTTTTTGCCTTCCAGTTCCTAGGACATAAAAGACAATAAAAAATAAAGAACAGCCTTCCCTGAAGATGCAATAACTCCTGAAATTGTGCAGTAACCTTACCATTACTTACCTAAAGAAAGGTTGTGAACCTTAAATTTTTTATTAGATTTTCATATATATGAGAAAAATTCTGATTATAGCTATATATATATTTATGTATGCGTATATATATAAAACACGTCTGTGAACCTATAAATGACTTTCAAACTTGTATTAACAGATACCTGTTAATTAGATGTCAGTCATTTCTTAAAACAGAATAAATCTCTTCTTCCCTCCAGAGTATGCTCTGATTTGCCTTTCTCAAAGCTGGATTCTGCTTCATTTGTCCAGGTCCAGTAAGGAGTAACCCAAGCCAAAGGGTGTTGATGCCTCCATAATTCTGACAGTCCTTAATAATTCCAAAGATTCTCGCTGTAAAGATCCACCCCTGTGTTTTTGCAAATGCTTTCTGTTGTGCTTGGCAAGGTTTCTTAATTTGCTTCTTTGTGCTCAGTTATCAGCATGAGTTGCAATATACCCAAAGGTTTTCAATCTGTTTTATCCAGTTCTGACTCTCCTTCTAAGCCAGATTCCTCTACAGCACCGCTGAATAGTCCTGCGGGGTTAAATGATCCAATCAGTGGGTTATGATATACAGCAGAATAGAAGTTCTCAACAGGGCCAATGTGGCAGGTTTCATAATGAAGCCTGCTCTGCAGCTTGGTGTTCTGCAATTCCACACTGTTTGCTGACAGTGGAACAAGTGGATGGGGTTGTTACTACTGTTTGGTGTATAAATTTACTGTTCAGCCAAGTTTTAAGCTACAGCAGCAGGAGCAACATTCAGTAAATATAAATAAAGATAAATTCATATGCCCATATGTGCATGTATACAAATAAACATACACATATATATGCATATAAATATATTTATGTCACAGTGCCCTGTATCAGGCTCCATATCAGCCTCTTCAGGAAGAGCACATTTGGCCATTGTAGAGAATTTAGCAATTTATTTTAGTAAAGAATCCAAATATGAGGGATTAATCCTTTTAAGTTTGAATTTCAAGTACAAATGGCAACCAAAGATGAAGGATCACACTGACTTACTACATAATTTATACATGATGTTGTCAGGCTGCAAGCATGCAAAGAGGTTAAAAAGACAATGGTTTCATTCTCAAGTGCACTCACCTGCAGCAGTTCATTTTCCTCTGAGTTAGCAACACTCTGGTCCCTCCTGCTCAGGGCAGTAAGAGCAGCTTCCGAGTACCAGTGGAATTTCTGGCATGAGCCAGGAGCAGCCATCAACCCCCGACCACTGCATCATATTCAGGGCCTCTGGCATAACAAAGTTTAAATATTTGCAGCCATTAATTCTGTGCAGCAACTGAGCTGCTGCCAGTGAGGCTGTGGCTGTATTGTCATTAGCACTGGCTGTGGGCTCCACCAGCTTCATCCAGATCAGAAGCAGGGACATGTCTTGGCCAGAAAACAAGATAGAACAAGCAGCCCGTCTGGCTTTCATGCTGGAAAACAAATGCTGTCATACACACATTCTGTGTGCATGTGTTGAATATGGCAGGTTGTGCATTTTGCTTCTTTAACAGGCTTGAAGTGGCAATGTCAACTTTGGATCAGCATCTCGTAGCTGCAGTATTTTCTGAAGTGCTGCTCATACCAATAATGTAGGACTTCCTGTGCCCCTGCACCACAGCTTTAAGACCTCACTCAAGGCCCATATGAGTTAAAGGAGATGTGATAAATGCAAATACACATTTCCAAAGTAAAAAAAAAATTCTATCATATTTTCCTTTCTGGCTTTAGAAGGTTTCAGCAGGAAAAACTGTACAGGCAGAGGAATGAAACCATATAACAGAATGCTCACCATAAAGACTAGTAGAAAAGAAAGATGGAAACTATTTCCATCCATAAGTAATGCAATAACGGTGTTCCATCACAAACAACCTCAACACAGACTTCCCAGCCCTGTTCTGGGAGATGGCAGAGCCAGGCAGTGCTGGCGAGTGTCCACAGCTTGGAAACAAAGTAGGCAAAGTTGTGGCCTGCGGAGGGGAGCTGAGTTACCCTTCTCCCAGGTCAGTCAGTTGTGACAAAGTTGTGGCAAAGCAGCTAACACAGTCCAGATTGTATCAACAGCCATACATGGAACTGAGATGCTTTTCACTATTCTGAGAAGGATTTTTAGTCAAGTTTAAGCACACTCAAAAATATGCAAAGGCTTGATTACAATCCAGTAACAAGCATCTGTTATGTTCATGTGGAGAAGTTTCTCTTGGCAGGTGTTTAAAAAACTTGAGAGGCAAACATGGGTGTGAGCAAGGGCCAGAGCCTTGGAAATGCTCTTTGAACTTTTCACATCATTGTTGCTGCATCGAGGGCATGTGCAGTACAGAACCACAGAATGTTAACCATTACTGCGGCCCTTCTTGCTCTGATGGTGTCACCCGTGATCCCTCACACCTTGCTTTCATTTTCTCTTATGTAGTCAGAAGCAGCACACTCACACTTGCAGTCAACAAGTAAATAAATAGCAAATACACACAATTATAAGCAGATTGAGTTAACATCACTGGACTAAATGCTGGCAATGAAACAATTGTTCCATCCTTGTTCTCAATGCCAAGTTTCCCAAACTGAATAGTTCACCCAAGTCTCCTTTGTACAGCAGTGCTGTACATCAGCCATGAACCGATCCAGGTGAAGATAAAGGCATTGGCAGTGTGAATGTAGCAACTGTGCCATCCTGTGATGCTCGGATGTTTAACACCAGAGAAGTTTCCTACCAGAACATAGCAGGAACATGTATTTTTAGTAAATGGATGTGCAGTTGCTGATGATCTTCAATACATTTGTACTGCCTACTGCAGTAGACTTCTAACTACTTTGTTACTGGCCAACGCTGTTTTCCAAGGACACATTCATTATCTAGAAGTCTTAGGAAAGGCAGAGCCTGCTGGCAGGACAAGAGGCAGTGGGCACAAAGGAGGAACCTCAAACTCCATCTGAACATCACTTTTACTGTGAGATTGGTTAAAACAGCATTTGGCACAGGTTGCCCAGAGAGGCCAAAGGTATCTTCCATCCCTGAAGATACTCAACACATGATGGGACACAGCCCTGGGCTCTAGGTGGCTCTGCGTGAGCACAGGGTTGGATTGGATGGCCTGAAGTGGTCTCTTCCACATCAACAATGCTGTAATTCAGTAATAAAGCTATGAGTAGCTGAAAAGTACCACTATACAAGCTAACCATCTTGCTGGTCTCCTCACTTATCTTGCATTTTTAAAATGTGGTCATTTCCAGTATTCGAATTTGAATTCCGTGACGTATTTTCTCTCTGCAAGTTAATTCTACACCAACAATTCCATTGCAGCAACATATTATCACAGAATCACAGAATAGCAGGTTGGAAGGGACCTCAGGCATCATCTGGTCCAACCTTAGTTGGCAAAAGCACAGTGTAAAGATGGCCCAGAACCAGGTCCAGCTCAGCCTCAAAAGTGTCCAGTGTTGGGCAATTCACCACTTTCTTCCCTAGGGAGATTATTCCAATGTCTGTTTGTTCTCATTGAGGAAAAAAAATTCCTCTTGCATCTAATCATAATAAATATCAAATATCTTTGAAATGTTTTACTTTGTGCATCCAACCCACCTGCAGTCATCCCACAGCACTGTGCTGCATCCAGCAGGCAGCTACTTGACACCTTTGAAAAAAAGGCACTCACTCAACAAGAGGGTTGAATTTGTCCAGTCCTTCCCTATCAGTATAAAAGTGGTTACTAAACATCCAGCAGCCCTCCTGGCTCGAGTAAGAGCTCTGTGCTTTACTTGGGCAATTCAATCCACAAGTTAGTGAGAACAGATCTGTGTTTGAAAAGAATCAAGTGAGTTGAAAATACATTCCATACATTATTACTTATTCCTGAAGAGTACATATCTTCTCTCATATATTATATATACTGTGTTGTGTAATGAAAGGTCTTGCCCAAAACGCACAGGTTAGTAAAAGACTCACAGACATAACCCAGATGTCTCTACTTTGAATGTTTAACACTCAGGTCACTTGTCTAGAGTTTAGGACTAGTTGCATTACAGTTTCAGATCTATTTTTTGAAGTTCGCACTTAATTATGGCTTCAAAATGCTAATCTTTGAACACAGAAATCCTCTGCTCTCCAAAACATGTACCAGTTTCACAGGTTCAAATACACTGCTGTGATGTCTGCAGAAACTCACAAGATTTTTCACAGATTGTATTACTCTGATGATTTTTTACAAGGCAGATCTAGTAAGCACTAAGCATTTTAGAAATGCCTCTGTGGACAGGAAGTGTATGAGGTGTTGGGCTCAAGTCTGTAATTGCTGACAGCAATGTACCAAAGTTTCTGAGAAGGAATTCAACTTTCCTGAAATTCAATACAGAAATAGCTACGTACAGTATGGGAAGCACTTCTTTTGATAGACTCAGGAGGACATCATGCTCTTGTGGTTTTAAAATAAAACTTCAACCCTAAGATTAAAAATCTAAATGCTGTGGCCAGGGTTGTGTTCCCCACAGAAATCCCGTAGGTGGCATCACAGCACAAGGGGAATTACATTTCAGCTGCTTTTGATTTAGAAGGAATGCAGCTGCCTTGGGATTTTTATTTTTCAGTTGTTTTTGTTTAAAGCTAACACTTTTCTACAACTTCAGTGCTATTTTCTGTGACACTTCATTCTCAAGATCAAATCTGCACAGGCTTAAGTTTCTCTTGCATAAAGTAAATTTATTTCCTCCTGCAGATGCCAATCAAAACATACTCAGGGCTGCCCCAAGAATGTAATTCTCCAGTTGAGAAGGATACCTGACATCAAGGACATGTATGGATGTATTGAACTGTTGGCATGGAAATTAGTCAAATCCACAACAATAATTTTTGTCACCAGCAATCTAAAAAGTTCATTTAAGTGGGTACTTCAGAGGTGAATCAGACACAGGCACACACAGACACTCTCAAGGTTTCAGCGCTTGTGAAAGAAGAAGTGAATATTTTGAAGGGTTTTTTAAGAAAATCCTGGTTGTTCAAAGAACTCTCATGCAGACCTGAAATTATTATGAGTAACAGTAAATTCAGCATTATTATCTTAATTCAGAAGAGGAGGGAAAAGCAAATGAGTGCATTAATATCTGAACAACAACCAGTAGATGTCAACACCATTTATAACCTGGCATCAGGGGCCTCTACAAAGGGAGGACTGGGAAAACCAGTGAGGAGTCCAGGGCATGGATGGGACCCAGTCCCAGTTCACCACATGACCATCCTGGCCCCAACAATGACCATCAGAGCACAGTGCCCCTCGCTCCAGTTAGAGCAACATAGGCTTGCTTGATGTGCAACCACTCGGGCACAATGTATACAATCTGCTCTTGAAAAGAAAGAGGAAGTAAATTGAGGCAGGGATGCCACTGGGCTGAGCCTTGATTGGATGCCTGACCAAGCACTCTACTTCTTCCTTGCAGCCGACTTATCATACAAAGCAGAATGAGAAAATAGTATATTTGTATTTAGCAGTATGGCAGAAAGAGGGGGGGGGGGGGGGGGG